>JAYRCI010000018.1:0-85992 GCA_038088585.1 Chrysina gloriosa
CTTTATTAAAATAAAATAAGTGTTGAATGGATATTTATAAGTTAAAAAAGAATACCTATAAATCTATCTGTTATAGGCATAAGCCAAATACAATCAACCATGAAATTCGATCCAGACCTTTTCCTTCAATAGTAATTTAATATTTCTTATCTGTTACAAGTATTATAACAGATAAGGGGCAAGGAAGAGCCGAAAGCGTACCACTGCCACATCGGGCCGGTTCGCCCTCTTCGGCTGGTTCCCCCACTATGACGAATATTTCGCCAGGCAAGTGAGGGGAAGCTGGCAAGTCGTTTCTAATATTCGAGCTCTGGTCTGGTATTTTCGCTTTCCCTTTTCCAGCGCTGCTCCCCAAGATTCTTCCCTTTTTGGAGCCCTTCCCTTCTACCATCCTCACCCCTCTTCCGCTTTGCACGTCCCTCGATCGTATCCTTCTTCTTTGCCATGGTTGTCGTCGTCAGTCCCTTCTTTCCTAATATTATCAGTTTTTTGAATTTCTGTTCGGGGGCTCTCTCTCGTGTCTTTCCAACCTCGCTCTTTCCCTGTCCCATTTATAATCTCTTCCATCAATTATGATCTTTTGATAACCTAGCTTAACTCTTTTTCCTTCTTTATGTTCTTTCTCTCCTATCTGCTTTAGTTTCTTCTGTATATCTATTTCTTCTAGGGTCATTTCGTTATTTATGTAAACTCTTTCTTTTAACTGCCTTAACTTATTCTTATTCAGCATCACTACCTCTTTATCTCTTGCCTTCTCTAGAACCACTTTAAACACTGACTCTCCCATTTTTATCACCTCCCTTATCTCTATTCCCACATCCATGTTACTCTTCATAAAATTCTCCATTCCTATTTTCAAATTGTAGTTGTCTTCCGTTGATATTTTCATTCCCGATACTACAACGTTGTTCCTTATGCTCATTTCTTCCATTCTATTCATTCTCCTCTCCATGGATTTCATTTGTCTCTTAATTTCTTCTTTTTCCTCCTTTAATATTTCATTTTCCCTTCTTATCTCCTTCAGTTCTTCTTGGTATTCTTTCTGGTTCCGTTTCATCTCCTTTACATCTCTCATTATTTCTCTCATCATAGCGACTAGATTGCCTTCCTCTTCTTTCCCTTTATGCGGTGTTCTTATTAGTTTTTACTACCCTTGAATATTTCACTTGAGTCTTCTCTTCCTCTTCCCCTCTTTCTACCGGAATCCTCAGACGTATTGTCATCACTCTCCATATTCTCCCGTCAATGCACCAACTTTTCGTCCGATCCCTGTATCTCTTTCCTTAGTACTATTTTGTTCTTTTTTATTATCACTTTTTATTCTGAGTGTATTTGTTCCAGTCTTGTATTTATATCAGAAGCACAGCGTCAGGGACGTTGCTCGAATCGACTTCTTGGAAGCTAAATCCCTCCCTGTGTCACCACTGTTTTATGTATATTCACTGTTTGATGTTTTCTGTAACTGTCAGACGCGTTTATTGTGATAAGCCTCGATTTACGAAATTACTTATCGCCGCACACGCCGCACACGCCGGACAATCGCTCTCTTCGCCGATCGAAACTCAACTCATGATTATGAATATGATTATTATTATTATCATCATTATTATTATTTTGTAAGGCTTTTCCTCCTTTTTTATGCCAGGAATAAATCTTGTTTTCTCTCCTTCCTCAATCTCGCTGTTTTAATCTATGCTACTGCGATTTTCCCGAATTCCTCCAGATCTCACGCCCGAGTTCGCAAACAGTATGCGATATGTAATATTCGTCCAACATTCAAGTCATCGTTGTTTATATAGTTTTTACCACATTATTTTTGGTCCTGCGGACTTTTTATTAAAATAAAATAAGTGTTGAATGGATATTTATTAGTTAAAAAAGAATACCTATAAATCTATCTGTTATAGGCATAAGCCAAATACAATCAACCATGAAATTCGATCCAGACCTTTTCTTTCAATAGTAATTTAATATTTCTTATCTGTTACAAGTATTATAACAGATAAGGGGCAAGGGACAGCCGAAAGCGTACCGCTGTACATCGGGCCGGTTCACCCTCTTCGGCTGGTTCCCCTACTCTGACGAATATTTCGCCAGGCAAGTGAGGGGAAGCTGGCAAGTCGTTTCTAATATTCGACCTCTGTATTCGACTTCTAGCCTGTTGGTATGCTGGTTGTGTGGCTAGTTGTTCAATTTTGTTCACGTACATATATTAAACCATTAAACAAATTTAACAATAATAATAATTTGAAAATACATGGCAAAACTGAATATAATATTCAATAATTACACAAGGTAAGTTAATATAATTTATTTTATGTTATGTACCACATTACATAAAATAAAATTATTTGTAGGAAGGAAGATGGGGAAGTTTGCACGTAATGAAATGTCGTATAATGAATTGCACATTTGAATGCAGTATGGTGCATCAATTTCCCTAAGAAGGGCAGCATTATGTGTAAAAGCATATGGGAATCCAAACTTCCTCGAAGTGGACAAGCAGAAACTCAAGAACTTCAATATTGACGAAGCCATTATAATCCTAAGTATTTAATGAGAAACAATAGACTTTCAACAGTAGCAGTGTCCACATTATATTTAGCTGGTAATTTGTTTCTAACTGTTAGCTTAATAACAACTGAATCAAGTTATTATTTTATTTAAGGATCTATATCTTGCTTTTGATGTGGAGTTGCCAACTACTCCAGGATAAACAACAGTCTTCAGTCAAATGAGACAATTTGAGTGTAGTTCAGTAAACTGCATACCTACATTCTACAGTATTTATCCAAACATAAAGGATTTTTAGAGGATAATTTGATGCGTTGGCTAAATTTATTTATACTTGTTTATTTTTATTTGTATTTGTAACTGTATTTTTATATCTTGTTTTTTCTTCTATATTTATTATATTCTTTAATTCTATTTTTGTATATATGTATACATCTGAGTTCATGCAGTTAATGCAGCACATTTTGCACACTCTGGGCACTCAATTTGTAAAAATGAGTCCCTGTGTTTAACTTTTGTGTTGTAACAATAGACGCCTAGAGCGTAGTTCTAGGACACAGTACCTACAATTCTTTAGTGGGTCTGCAACACAGATAAGCTGTGCTAAGCTCAATCCATGATATAATACCGCACGTTTACTATAACTGATATTTTTATTTTTGAATTTGTGGGATTTACTACTTCATTCATAGATATTTAGTTCTTGTATTTTATGTATCTAAAATTCAATTTCAATATTACACCAAGTGATACAAATTCTTTTTGCTTAATTGTCTTCAACTATTGTTATTAGATATGCTATTATTATTGTGTAATAAATACCTTTATTTTCAAGATTTGCAGTTTTTATTTGACTTAAATATTTTTCGTCATTTTGTTATCATTAAATGTATCATGTTTATTGATTTTCCAGCAGTTAGTTTTTATAAAATGTCAGCAATTAATGTTCCTGAAATGTTATCTAAATTACATGCTAGAAAACCATTAAACAGAAAAGCAATTTCCATGCCTACATACAGCTATTTCAAATGTCGGGCGCTTGTGAGTAATTAGAGACGGCAGCCGTGGAGGGCTAAAATACCGTTTTATTCGCGATTGAACATAAACGATACCCTCTCTGGTGGCAAATCTACTAACTAATTATAGACACTACCGTTTGGATGAGTTGTATTTATTGTGTATTCTGTGTGTTGTGAAATTGGTAGATATCAATTTATGAATATCGGCCATTTTTGTTTTTGCTGTTGTTTGCTATGTGTGTTGCAGCAACACACAACACACATAGCAAACAAAAAAAACAAAAATGGCCGATATTCATAAATTGATATCTACCAATTTCACTTATAGCGACATCTATGGCTACCGTCCGATTTAAATTCGACGTCCAAATCATTAGATTTAAGGTTGCGTTTGCAAACGTGTTGATAGTCAGGGTAAGGTGAGCTACTCATTTCAAATTGATTTCAAAAGGGAGTAAGTTTTCTGGTGAATTATACATGTACGTAGAGGAAACATGTTTCTGTTTCCCCTCCTAGTTTATATTGATGAATAATTACTCAGATTCTCACAAATAATTCCCAAAGATGACCTATATTTTGGGCATAGAAAAGTGGCAAATAATGAAAAGTGGGCATGTATTTCTTGCTATTAATAGGCATTTGCACTCGGTAATAGAAATATAAAACGATTTTTAACAAGAAAGCAATTATTTAAAGTAGCGTCTTCGTAAACAATTGGTAATACGAAACTCCCATTTACTTAACGTAACTACTACAGTTACCTAATTTTAATGCGGTGCTAGCAGTTCAGCAATTATTGAAGAGAGGGCGGTATTGTAAATATTAATTTTGTGAACACATTTAAGATAAGATTTTGGGATGTAATTTGATTTAAACATAGTAAAATAGTAATTTTTCCTAAAAAGCAAATAAAAAATTATATAAAAACTATTTTTTCGTATGGTACTTATGCAGTAGTGTAGTAAAATATTAAAAACAATTGATAGACAAATAAAACAATTACTGAAGTGATGATTGTATACATTTTTCGTTTACCTTGAATGCCCATTAATCGTGCTTATTACGAAAAAAATTAGTAATATTAAAAATAGGATATGTAGTATTCAGAAATTTAAATTTAAATTTGCTGCGTGATTGTAAGTTGGCCTTACTGGCCAGTTGGTAGGGAACGACGAAATGTAGTTAACGTGAGAGAAATTGGTTATGTATAGGTCACAGGTATAGATTATGTATGAAGATGACGGAATAAACATGTCGAAGTTATGTGGTGTTTATTTATGTATGAGCGAACATTAAAAGGATATATATTTTTCCTTCTTCTACAGATAATACTTAAATTTCACATGAGTATCAATTCAAGAAATCCCAGTTCCAATATTGATAATATTTTATTTTAATATTTCGTTCCAATTCTTACAAAAAAATAAGTAGCATATTGGTAACTTTGCATCCCATTGAATTTAGTCCAATTTAGTCTTATTGTAACATCGAAAGCGTTAAGCCCGTTTTACATATATTAAGTTGTACCAAACAATTGAATACTATTTTATAGTACAATGTAAAACGCTTTACCAGTCTTTTGTATAAGATTATTGTATGAATTTATACTCCATCATTTATGAGGGCTATTACATATGTATTATGAACATGCACAAAAATTCTGTTTATGATTCTCATCCTCGTTTCAAATTGTACACAAGTATCACAATATTTACAAACATTTCTCATGACCTCCAAAAGATTAATCAGAATGGGAAATTTACTTTTAGTAAAACGCTAAATAAAAACATTTGCTGACACGACCACAGTATAATGTATAAACCCATGTTTATTTTATACTGTAACATGACTGGACAAGACGTAAACAATAAGAAAATAAGGTTAGATTGGAATACTTGCAATGCAGACTAGTGGGCAGGCGCAAGTCAAAACATTTAGTATGAAAATAGGAAAGGTTCTAATTTCATACAATGATATTGAAGAAAAATAGAAGTGAAGAAAACTGCACCTACGGGTACTCGCCTTTCGAGTCCGTTTCGGATGTATTCCGAGAACCGGAATAGTTGTAGTTCGGTGGACAGTCCGGCTCGGAAGCCGAACTGTTCATCTTGGATGACATCGTCGCTGAGTTCTTTCAACCGAGACAGGATGATTGCCTCAGCTATTTTCGAAACGTTGGAGAGAAGGCTGATCGGGCGGAAGTTTTGTGGGAATTTGTGATCTTTCCCGGGCTTGGGGATGTTGCAAACTTCGGCGTGTTTCCAGCAGGAGGGAAAGTAGTGAATTTGGAGCATTGCGTTGATGATTTCGCAAAGATGCTCCGTAGCTTCGGGGGTAACCACTTTAGGGCCAGATTGGTGATACAATCCGCCCCTGGGGCCTTTTTGTTGTTGCGCCTTTTGATGAGGGCTCGGACTTCGTCGGGGGAGGCGGGATCGAGTGGGGTTCCGATGAGCTCGGGGATCCCGTGCACCACCGTTTCCACTTCTCTTCGGAAGATTATTTCGTCGTCGCTGATTGGGGGCGGAATGCTGCGGAATACTTCTTCGAGGTGGTCGGCGTGGATTTCGATTTTTTCCTCGGGGAGAAACCTAAACCGTGGGTGCCGTGAAGAGGCCGGTTTGGGTTTTTTTTTGAGGGGTTTCTCAAGGCTTTGGATAGTTTCCATAGGGAGCCATCCTCCGTCGTGAGAGACTTGACCTTGTCGTCCCAGTTCTCCTGCTCGAAGGTTTTGAGAACCTCTCGGAGCTGTCGAGCAAGATGATTTGCTCGGAGGCTGTCAGCGGGGTTGAGGGTGGTTTGGGCCCTTTTCTTGGCTCGTCGTCTTTCCCTAACTGGCTCCCTTAGGTCGGGTGGGAGTTGTCGAGAGTGTCTGCGGGGTCTGATGGTAGAAGATTCATCGAGGGCCCGAGAGATCGCCTTGGTGAAGTTGTTAGCGGCTTACTCTAAGAGAGCCGCTTCCTGAAGATTTTCGTTGACACTGAGGTTGGTGAGAACTTTGGAGAAGAAAAGATTCCAGTTCGTACGCCGCCGAACTTTTTCCCCCAGATGAAGTAGTTCACTACCTTTGTGATTAGGATGGGGTTGTGATCTGATGAAAGGTCAGCGATGCTTTCCACGGTCACGTTTACCGGGATGTCTTTGGATATGGCGAAGTCGAGGACATCGGATTGGACGCCAGTACGGAAGAACGTGTGGCCGTCGGGAGGGTGGTACGAAAGCCCTAAGACTTGAATGATGTCAAGCAGCTGCCTGCCCTCAGCTCGTATGATCCGGCTGCCCCAGAGGTGGTGCTTCGCGTTCAGATCGCCCGCCATCAACACCGCGTTGGGGTCGGTGAAGATTTGGTCGAAATCCTGGCGCGAAACCCCGCCAAGGGGGGCCTATACGTCGCGTAGAGTTTTAGCGGACCGAAATCGGTCCAGATGATGAATGCCGCCGCCTCCAGAGAGTTCAGCGGCGGCACTACGACCTCGGAGTGGCGGATTGAATTTTTGACGAGTACAGCTGTCCCGCCGCCGCGGCCCGTCAAGCGATCTCGACGGTATGTTTTGTAATTCACGACCTTGAGACTGTCCCCCGGGCGGAGGCAAGTCTCGCTGAGAAGGGCAACGTCGATTTGGTTCTCTTGAAGAAAGTCTCTTAGCTCAGGCATACGAGTTCTGATGCCGTTCGCGTTCCAGGCGACTATTCTGGAAATACCTTGCTGGTTTATGCTTACCGATGTATTCATAAACGGGTTGATAGATTAATAGAGGTTACGGGGATGGAGCCCTGAACCTGCTGTAGTGCGGCCGAGAATTGTCTGACCAGCTGTAAAAGGGTGGTCACGGCGCCGAAGAAGTCGGTGTTGTTGGTGGCGGGGGGCTTGGCCGTAGCAGGGACTGACTGGGCAGGTCGGTACGCAGCACCTTACGGGGGAAGAAGATTTCCCTTTGGTGGCGTCGGAATACTTCCTGCCAGAGGAAGTCGCCTGGGAGGATTGGGTGGCGGCCTGGTAGGGGGAGGGGGAGAGGGGGAGCGGGGGAGGAGGAGGGGAAGGGTGGCGGGGGAGGGGGGTGGGGTGCGCTTGAGCCGGGGTCTTTTTCGCCGAAGGGGCGGCTTGGGATCGGGTTGGCAATCGGGGTTTGGGGTAGTGAGGGCATTCCTTGTAGTTTGCCGTGTGTGAGCCAACACAGTTGGCGCATTTGGCAGGGTCGCCTTTCTCCTTAGATAGGGGGCAGTCTGCGGTGCGATGGTTTTCGCCGCAGCGGACGCATTTGATCGCTGCCGTACAGCGGGATTGGGCGTGGCCGAACCGCTGACAGCGGTGGCATTGCCCGACGGCTGTTCGGGAGCGGAGGGATTCGACGGAGACCACTAGTCTGCGGATCTCCTTCAGGGCGAAGATGTCCTTCTCGTTTCTCGGGAGCTTTATCAGAATGAGGGGCATTTCCTTCTTGCTCCGGGGGTGGCGGAGGCGATGGATGCCTTCGGGGTGGAATCCGAACTCTAGGAGTTCTTCTTCCACTTCTTTGAGGAGGGTCTCGACGGGGACCCCACGGATCACGATGTTCAAGAGCTTCTCCGAAGGTAGCTGATAAGTGTGGTATGGTAGTACCAGACCGTCGAGCACCCTTACGGCAGCCCTGAAATCCTTCTCCGTGGTGGGGAAGAAGCGGATTCCGTCAGTCGTATTTTGGGCCTTAGAGAAGTTGACTCGAAGCTCAGAGAATTTCGTCGTAACGTGTTCCCAGGCGGATTTTTCCCTGAGGACGATGGGGGAATCTTGTTGGATTCGGATGGGGGCTTGCGAAGCAGCAGCGCCCTTTTGGCTCGTTGAAGCCGAAGTCGGTGGAGAAGCGGTGGTGGCGGTCTTTGTGGCCGTGGCAGCCGGTGGCCTTTGCTGGCTCTCGGCGCTGGTGGAGGGGGTGGCGGTCGGTTGCGCCATCTTCTTCGAGGCAGAAGGTTGCCTCTTCTTACCGACCTTACGCTTTCTGCCAGCTTTGGTTCAGCCGGCATCGTCGCGCTCTGAACCCGGAGTCGGAGACCGACTCGTCGGAAGCAGAGGGGGCAGGGGAGGCCGCTACGGGGGCGGCGGGAAGGTCTGCAGTCGAAGCTGCAATGCGTCGCCTTCGGAGCTCCTCGGTTAGCTCGGCGATTAACCGGACGAGGGTTTCGTCGTCGTAATCGAGCGACGCGAAGAGCTTTGCAGCAGACGGCCGGGGTCCGCGGGGGCCGGAGGAGGGGGATTCCGGTCTGGAGGACGATGAGGAGCCCTCGTCCATGGACTCCTCGGCGGAACGGGGAGGGAGGGAAATCTCCTGCGATGAGGTGTTGTTGGCTAGAAGCCATCTGAAATTTGTCCAAATAGACGAAGACAAGTTAACTTGTGCAAATGTTTTCGATTTCCGGAGCCGGAGCTTCGAAAATCGAAAAATTGGCCGCTTTGGACGGCGAAAAGCCGGCTATGCCGATTCCTCCCCGTTGGAAGCTTCCTCGATGAACAACTTCGACTTAGTTGATGACTCTTTTTCGTGAACCTACCGGAGATTAACTCCGGTAGTGGTGGTTTGTAGAAAGAATATTTCTACACTCGGAGAAACTCGTCCGTTTCTGGCAGTACCTCGACGTCGAATGCCTCGGCGCATCGGATTAATGCCGCCGTGATATCGCTGAGCTGTTCCGTACACGGACCGCTCTCGGAACGCTTTGTCGATTCTAACGAATCGCCTCGTTGTAGATACGGAAAGACACGTCCGCTCGTGTCCACTGCCAGGAGTGGATTCATTTATGCTTTTAACTCAATATATGTTATAAGACGGTCTTGACGTAAAATATGCACTGGTGCTTATATTATATATAGCCGTAGAATAGCCATGTTACCGTGTGAGGAAACAAAACATTAACGCCATCTAATATAAAATCATTAATACGATTTTTGAGAAAATGTAAAGTTACCTCACCCGATATATTTTCAAATATATCGATATTTTTTTATATATCGTAACAAATGTATCGATATTTATGATTATGATATATAAACATCGATATATTTGAATGAATATCTCTATCCCAGTAAACATTTTTAAATTTGGCGGACAGTTTAAGTTGGTAGTTCCGGCAATAGTGAATATACTCGCCAATTTTTAAACACAATACATACGAATATGTTCACTATTGCCGGAACTACCAACTTAAACTGTCCGCGAAATTTAAAAATGTTTACTGAGATACATCGTTGCCTTCCCATCGGATAACCACATATCTCACGTTACGAATAATATCTCTACTCAATTAAAGTAACTTTCACATACATTCCATACATTCTATTTGTTGTCCCCTTGTAAATTGTTATCGAATCATGACACATATTAAATATGTATATTGTTCTCACATATTACCAGTTATAACCGAAGTTTTCACTTTCAAAAATTAATGACGACATAATTAACATTATAGAAGGCGAAAAAAGAAGAAAGAAAGCAGAACGTAATACACTTTAAGTACAAACCATCATTTCTTTTATTGTAACTTCAAATTGATAAAGTAAATTGTGTGAAAAGTACGTTGTTATTAATTCAGCGTACCAATTCGACGGAGTGTACGATACAGAATGTAACGACACGAGGTTTACCTACACTAAACGTGCGGATGCCTTTCACAGACAGAAGTTGATTCGTAATTCGATGCTAAATATTTTGAAGATCGAATAATTAAATTTGCATCGTCTATACAAGCAACGTCATACGACTCACGATGGCGCACAGTAAAAAGGCCCCGAACTCTACCATAAAACTCAAAACGAAAACAATCTCCAAAGCAACATCGGATCTTACCAAATAATGAGAACGGATTGGCCACTACATATATTCTATTGGCGGGCCTGCGAATAATAACATTATTTCCTTAATCCGGTGCGGTTGAATTAATAATTTTATTTCAATTACATAAAAACTTATATATCACACCCAATCGTTACCCAAGCCAAATCTATACATAAAGCTTAAAACCAAACAATAAATACAACTAAATACAATGGAAATCGGTTGTATACGACATAACGCGAATGCTACAGGAATGTTGTAACGAATGTAAATAAGCATCGTAAAAACCTAAGAATTGATTTTATTTTTGGATCTTACCGGTAAAAATGCGTGCTAGCGCTACCTATAATTCCAAAGCATAAGCATAAAACATTAGTTCAATTCAGTATCCGAAGTTATGGAAATGGCGCTTTCCAAACACGCCCTTAAATTCAACGTTCAAACCATTAGATTTAACATTCCTCCCCCTGGTATTTCCCAGTATTTCCTACGCTAAATACAGAGCCACCACTCGGTTTGGAGAAGTATTACTACTGAGGTCCAAAGTCGCATATTTAAGTGAACCAGACATGGTAGAAAGTATTGCAATTTAAGTGAAACAAAATACGAGTGATTCTTTTCTTTCTTTTTATAAAAATATTTAACAATTAAGAAACTATTTTCTCTTTAAGCGGAATACGATTTATAACAAGATAATAGAAATTTAAAGTCTAACTCTAGAAATAATATATTAAATGTATATGTAAACTTAATCTGAAAATGTTTCATAATACGAGTAATCCAAACTAAAGCCCGTCTGACACGGTCAATTTTCTTGTACATTTTTCTGTCAATTTTGTTGTGTGAAAAATTGAAGGAAGCATATATACAAAAAATTGAAGTAGAACTTTTCTGTATGCAAGGGCTCTTCAATTTTTGCCACTTTTCTATTAACACAAGCACAGAGCATCAGTTTCAATATTTCGAAATCCTTAATCTGTTAGTCCCACCACACAGTGCCACAGTTAGTTGTGTTATGTATTTGGCAAACCTGGTGTGTTTCCATATAGACAGTATTTTGTAGAGCAATTGCGTAGGAAAGAACGGACTGATCATGGTTTAAAAAAGGACAATAGTCAGTCACTTTTCTAATGTATATATATATATGTCATTCAGCACTAAATAGTAAGAAGCAAGAAGCGTGCATATTATTTAAAACCCAGTTAGAATACATTTCATTTTGACGTCGAGAATGGAATACGGTTAAATATGAGGACGCGACACATTCTATTTTCGCAAAAGGTTATAGCACCGTAAAGGTGACCCAAAGGGTGATAAATTATCTAAATAAAAGTTTTGTGAGAAATGCCTCCTAGAGTAACAATTTAAGAAAAACGGTCTTACCTTGAAACTGTTAACGTTATACTCAAATGGAGTTTTGTTATGTATTTAATCCCATAAATACAATTTATAATACATTTATAATAACTTTTATCCTTTTGCTACAAATATACATTCAAATATTAATATAATTTTCACTAATTTACCAACATTTTCACATTTTCTGAGATGTGAAAATGTATGACTTTCTAAATGATATTTGATTGGAAGCAACCAGTACCAACTTAAACATGTATATTTATATAATTCTTCTTATTCTTCTTCGAAGCGGTCTATTATTGAAGTTAAACGTTGGTTAAACGAATAGTTGTCATATATGGAAAAATTGAATGATGCACGAGCTTGCGTATTCTTATAATTTTTTCTGTACATATTTATGTCTTTTTCGAGAGGTTGTTTTGGATGAGTATACCAAACATAAAGAAAAGTTAGGGGGCCCAAGTAAAATCGTAGAGATCGAAGAATGGTAGCAACCAGTACCAACTTAAATAAAAGTGTTATTTTATGTTTATTCTTATTCTTCCAAAATAATTCAAATTTAATATTGTCATTGTCACTGCATTTAAAATGGCTCACGTAAATTTAATCGATTTATACAAATTATGTCATTTAGAAAAAGAATATTAATGGGTCAGCAACTAATGCAGTGGGGATTAATTCCCAACGAGGGTAGCTACATGTGCCCTCGTTGTGGATCCCCACTGAAATTAAGGGCGGAAGGGAATCGGTGAGTATTAAGTGCATTTGTTGTGTACTTTATATTTAGTATTTTTTTATTAATTAAACCGATTAAAAAAAAAAGAGCGGTGCAGAGGGGGCTTCTGAATTTAGGGCAGGGACGTTTTTGTTTAAGTCGAAACTTTCCATTTTCCAAATTTTAGAATTCGTCCGTCTTTGGGTTGCCAACAGTCCCCTAACTTTCATTTGTGATGAATTACGTATTGCAAGCAATACCGCGGTAGATTGGGCGTCCTTTTGCCGCGAGGTTGTTGGGTGTGGTGTGGTTTGGGCCAGGTTGTGTGGGGTGCTTTTGGGCCGGGTTGTGTGGAGTGGATTTGGGTAGGATTGTTCAGGGTGGATTTGGACCGGGTGGTGTGGGGTGGTTTTGGGTCGAGTGGCGTGGAGCGGAGTAGTTTTGTCCAGGATAGATCGCGTTGAATACTTTAATATATTTTGTATGTGAAACCATAATTGTTTTAACAAGTTTTCTTCTATTTACAGGTCTGCTGACGCGTTGATTCCGATTATCCATGAATGGATTGAATTGGGAACAATGGTCATCAGCGATTATTGGAAGGCCTATGACTGCTTCTCATTGCACGGGTATTTATTTGTATATTGCTCCTATTAATTTCTGGACACATTTTAAAGTAAAATCGTTTGAAATTTTTTTACAAAAATACTTTTATTTTCTGTTATAAAAATTTATCAAACTACATTTTTAATCTCAAGATATTTCCAGAGCGTATTTTTGTAATCATTTTAAATTTTAATTATATTTAATAATTCAAAGAAACACAGCAATTAGTAAACAAGCAACTAAACGAACCAAGAATATATATAATGCAATGAATATATGCTGTGAATCAGTGAAATAGGAAATAAATTAACGCAAATTACACATTGAAGTTTTCTTAAAGTAACAACTAGCAAATACAGAAAAATCATAAGAATACGCAAGTTCGTGCATCAATCAATTTTTCCGTATATGACAATTATTTGTTTAACCAACGTTTAACTTCAATAATAGACCGCTTCGAAGAAAAATAAGAAGAATTATATAAATATACATCTAATTTAAGTTGGTACTGGTTGCTACCAGTCAAATGTCATTTAGAAAGTCATACATTTTCACATCTCAGAAAGTGTGAAAATGTTGGTAAATTAGTGAACATTATACTGTTAGATGCCCACCGAATTCAGACATTAAGTGAATTCTTGTGTTTAATTATCTAGTAACGTTAAGTAGCTTTTAGCACCCATTTTTGAGAAAATGCTCTAATGTTAGTTCTCACGATTCAACAAGAATTTTATTGTATTTTTAAAATTACATATACATTTATTAGTTTAATTGTATATGTTATATTATAAACTTCAAATATAATAATGTTATACATACCTGTGTCTATTTCTTGACGAGGTGGAACCTATTTTCATACCTCTCATTTTAATCGGGTTCAATTTACGCCGATTTGGTTTACGCCGGCTTCATTTTCTGATGCATACTTAAAAACCAGGCGAAGACGAAAGAAAATGGATTTTATTTCAACTTAAAATTTATTAAAGATTATAATAACAAATAATCATACAAAATTGCCATAGAATGTATGCCAGTATGCACCATATTTGATCAATTAAACAGCGATTATTATCAACGATGCACAGCGAGCAGCAGTGCGGTTTATTAGGAGTTTTAAATAATTGAACTATGAGAACGATTACTTGTTCATCGAACAAGAAGATCACAACTACTAGGAATCGTTGGTTATCCACAACCCCCATTTTTATCAATACAAACTCCTTTATACTATCCACAACGTAATCCAACCAGTGCGTTTGCACTCGGCAATCAATCTACAGCTTGGAAAATCTGTAGTTTAGAGTCATTGGAGGCGCATTAAATAGCCGCCTCGTGTAATATATCTACTATACGCTATCGACAAGTGCGCCTTCGCCTTCGTCACACAAATTTGCACCTGTCAAATATGGATATTGTATTGTATTAATGTTCACATGGTTAATTCAATATTAAAATTCACAGTAAATGTTGGGGTTTTGGATGTTCATGTTCAAATGACATTTGGTTTAGTTTTGCGTTCTATTTATACTTTTTCGATATCACGCACGCCACCTTTTAAGCATTTTATTACCCTGCGGGTGTTAGCTTATTTAGGGAGAAAGAACGTAACTAGAAATAAAATTATCAATTACACTGATAAACACACTTTTTGACACACGAATCATTGATTATGTTTTATATGTAACCTTCTATGCTGATTCTAAATATGGAGGCAGATGTTCTCTATCACATATAGTTTTTGGACAACCTCATTTGCGGTTACTCATTAGAACTTCACTGTACCTATGGTTTGGCGTGAACCAAAAGATCACGCAGCCGGTTGGTTCTGGCAGGTTGGTTGGTGACCCTACATATGAAGATAGCAGTTCTAGTGAACCTCATTTTATAACTCAGGGGGAATTAGACGACCTAGTTCGGGATTTAAAACTGTCCAAAAAAACCAAATTGAACTCTTAGGTTCTAGGTTGAAAGGTCTTCTTCAAAAAGACACTAAAGTGTGTTTCTTTCGTAACTTGTTTTTAAAGAAGATGATTTAGCGTATTGTAATGATGTTAGTGCTATAATGGACATTCTTGATCATGAATATAAACCATGCGAGCGGAGGCTGTTCATTAATTATTCAAAAACCAGTTTAAAGGCCGTGCTTTTACATAGTGGTAACAATTTCCCTCCTGTGCCATTAGTGTATGCAACTGATGAAGGAAACCATGACAATTTTATTGGAAAACATTCAGTATGAAAAGCATTGTTGGAGTATATGCTGTGATTTAAAAGTAGTTGCATTGTTAACGGGTTTGCAGCTAGGCTACACAAAGTTTTGTTGTTTATTGTGCGAGTGGGATAGTAGAGACAAGATACATCACTATATTAAGAAGGAATAGCCAACACGTTAATCACCGACACCTGGAGAGAAAAATGTTGTAAATGCTGCACTAGTTAATCCTAACGACATTGAAGGAAAAATTCCCTCGTGTAAGTGGTGCTAAAATCAAGGAGGGAAATTTTGTAGGTCACCAAATAAGAGCTTTGATTGCTGATGCATTTTTCGAAGAGCAGCTAAGCCAAGCTGAAAATACCGCATGGAAGTCATTACAAAATGTGGTTAGAAGTATTTTAGGAAACCACAAATCTTCGAATTACCATAACATTGTTAGTGAACTGTTACAGGCCTACAAAAATTTGGAGTGTAGCATGTCTCCCAAAATGCATTTTTTGAACTCCCACCAGGATTTCTTTCCTGACAATCTCTAGCGGCAAGTGATGAGCACGGGGAGCGGTTTCATCAAGATATTTCCGCCAAGGCAAGCAGGTACCAGAGATAACGGAACGGAAAAATGCTTGTTAATTACTGTTCGACACAGAAAAGAGACGTTCCTCAAGCCAAGTATCGAAGACGGCCTTAATTAGTTATGTTGTAGCTAAGCATCGCGAAGTATATTGTAAAAGTAAGAATTTCAAAATTAAACTGTGCATCACAGAAAAACTGTACGCGATGGACAAAAACTAATTATATAGTTAAATTTAACGGAAAAACTCTATTAGGATCAAGTATTTTCCCTTATGTGCCATATGACACCGTACATATACATAACATGCTCGTCGCCATGTTGATCTCTCTCCCGTGTTGCCAACTTTTTACAACATAGTTGCACTATGTAACATCTCCTTTCTTTTTATATAAATATATAATATATTACTCTTAAAACTAGTTACTAAATGTAGACGGTTTCACTACACTTTGTCCTGACCGAGTCTTGTAACCACTTGTAGTATCTTTATTCACTCTATTATTGTCTTGATTCACATTTACAAAACCATCGATTGAAGATTCTTTTGTTCAATATGTAATGGTTTCGTCAGAGTATGATCTTGTTCCACAACAGGAACTTCAGTCACGTCGAACTATTCAGGATCAATCAAAGGGATTTGGAGAAGCCTTTAAAAAAGAGGAATTCCTTCTATATAGTTTTCCGGACTCATCTTTCACTAAACAAGATCTTGGAGGATTATGTTTTAACATAATTTCAGCAGCAACCCATTGATTCACTTTCTTCAGCATCTTATATGATAGATCTCTACCACTAATAGGTCAATAAAACAAGGCTGGTTTGAAAGATAGTTATATTTTCAGAACGTTTACAAACGTTTTCGGAACACCTTCGTCAGTGAAAATATAACTAGATAAATATATAAACAAACTTTTGTTTTTTATTTGGGACTATCAACAAAATAACTAATGACTAGGATTTCTTGATATAGAGGATGTGTAACCAACTTTTATATATATATAAATTATAAAAACTAAATTAATGTGTAAACATACATGCAAATTAAGTAAAACCTTATATCAAAAAATCTTTGTCGAAACCTTAACAATTCTGTACAAGGACTAGGGAAAACCAAATTTAAAAACCTAGCCAAAGGTTTCCTTCTTAAGAAATGCAAATGTCATTTTAACAAATTGCTATATACATTACTTACATTTTGAATATCGGTCCTGAAATTAATAGTTTTAGTGTCTTTCTGTATATTTATCATTTCATATATTAGTCTTTTTTATAATTATTCTCTGTTTTTAATATAATTGTGTTTTCAAAATCAAAGTAATGCCCAAGATCTTTGTAATGCTTTGTTACAGCGGTCATTGCACCAAAATCATTATTTAAAGAATACTTATGGCTATATAACCTTTTCTTTAAATATTGTTTCGTCTGACCGATGTAACAACCATCACAGTCTTTACAGTTTATTTTATAAACTACATTACTCTGATTTTGTTTAATTATTTTAGATTTAGTATTAGTAAAAAGAGATCTGTTACCATAATTTGGAATGAAAGTAATGTTCATGTTGTTTTTATTAAATTCTTTTTTATTTTTTCGCTTAAACCTTTTTTATAAGGAATAGTGTTATAACATTTATTGTTATTATTTTTAATTCGTCTATTGTATAATTTGTTAATTCTATTTTTTATTATTATTTCATAAAAACTATTTGGATAATTATTTTTATCTAAGATTTCTTTAACTTTGTTTAAATTCTTTTCCCTAAATTCAGGATTAGCTAATCTAACCGCTTGATCAACTAAACCGGTAACTACATTAATTTTATGTAATTTTGATGTTTCTAAAAAATAATTTAAATGTCTTCCTGTATTGGTAGACTTTATATGCCAATTTGTTTTTACAATGCCATTATTATGCATGACTGTCACGTTCAGGAAACTCAATGAGTTATTAGATTTCCTCTCATATGTAAATTTTAATCTATTATGATAACTATTAAATGAATCTAATATCTCATCAATACTATCCTTTCTTACGGAACAAAAACAGTCATCCACATAACGTCTGTAAAAACTTACACTAGAATTTAGTTTTGCCAAACAAGTTTGCTCTAGGTCCTCCATTACCAAGTTTGCGATAACTGCTGATAATGGAGAACCCATTGCAGTACCGAAAATTTGTTTATAAATTTTATTTTGATATGTAAAATAAGTAGAATTTAAACAAAGTTTCGAAGCTGCAATGAATTCCTCCTTTGGAAGATCTGTAAAATCTTTTATGGAATTCCATTGTTTATCTAACATTTTTAGTGCTAAATCCACAGGAATATTAGTAAATAAAGAAACAACATCTAAACTGATTAATTCGTAATTATTAGGAATTGTTTGATTTCTAACCGAATCTACAAATTCTCATGAATTTTTCACATTATATGTAGTTTTACCTACAATATTGCTTAAAATTTTAGATAAAAATTTGGAAAGATTGTAATTGGGGGAATTAATGCAATTTACGATTGGACGTAAAGGAGTATTATCTTTATGTATTTTAGGAATACCGTATATTCTTGGAGATATAGAATTTAGAATTTTTAAATGGTTACTTAAATCTTTAGAAATATATTTTTTAAAAACCAACTATTTATTAGTTTATTTGTTTCATTTTGTAATTTATTTGTTGGGTCTGATAATAATACCGAATAAGTTTGATTACCTTCCAATAAGGAATTCATTTTGGCTTCGTAATCAATCTTATTCATAATTATGGTTTTTTCTCCTTTATCTGATTTAGTTATTATAATATCTTTATTAGATTTCAAAAATTTTTTGTTTCATTAAAAGCTTTTTGTAAGATATTATTGTTACTATTATTATTTTTATTGTTTTCTTTATTTTTGTAATTTGTCAAAATGTTAACCAACCTATGTCGTAAGTTAGGTTCTAAGTTTTCCTCATAATTTTGAACGATATTTTCTATATTACAAATAAAATCATCTATTGGTATGATATTAAAATCTATAGAAAACTTAGCACCTAGACTTAAAATTAATTTAACATTTTGACAAATCTCTTTATCAGTTAGGTTGATTATCCAATCTTCTTGTAAAATTGGGTAATCAACCCCTGCATTTTTTATTAAGTGGTTAAATTTATTAATATTGTTTTGTTTTATTTTATTAAAAGTTCTTTCATAGTTTACATTAGCTACATTAAAATTCATCCGAATCCTGTAACGACATTTAACATCTAACATTTTAATTTTAATATAACATTCATTTATTGATAAAGCTAACGTCTTTTTACAGAATTCAGATTTAATTTTGTTGAACTTACGTTTTATTGAATCATTTTCAAAACCGATATTCATGGTCTTACTAATAAAATTTGGAAAGATCTTATGACACCTGCATTTCAAAAGGAAAATGCGTCTATTCTTTTGACGAGCCATTTTTCTAGTAAGATCTTAAATCTTCTTTCATTATGTTGTAGAACAGGGCTCTCCGCATTTGGTTCCATGACAGTTTCTATTTTTGTGGCTAGAAACAATAAATTAAATGTATATATATATATATATATATATATATATATATTTCGTGACATTTTTATACTTATCTTATATGATAGATCTCTACCACTAATAGGTCAATAAAACAAGGCTGGTTTGAACGATAGTTATATTTTCAGAACGTTTACAAACGTTTTCGGAACACCTTCGTCAGTGAAAATATAACTAGATAAATATATAAACAAACTTTTGTTTTTTATTTGGGACTATCAACAAAATAACTAATGACTAGGATTTCTTGATATAGAGGATGTGTAACCAACTTTTATATATATATATAAATTATAAAAACTAAATTAATGTGTAAACATACATGCAAATTAAGTAAAACCTTATATCAAAAAATCTTTGTCGAAACCTTGACAATTCTGTTCAAGGACTAGGGAAAACCAAATTTAAAAACCTAGCCAAAGGTTCTCAATATTCTATTGTTAAGAATTTCAGAGGGAGATGCGTCCAGACCAATCAAAGGCGAAGTTCTATATTCGAGCAAAGCTAAATGAATATCAGTACCGGAATTATTACATTTTTTAAGAATATCTTTCGATATGCCAACAGCTCGTTCTGCTAGTCCATTTGACTTAGGATAATATGGACTTGAAGTTACTAACTTAAAACCCCATTCTCTAGAAAATTTTATGAATTCTTTAGAATTAAATGGCATATTATCAGATACTAAAGTATTTGGAATCCCCTGATTTGAAAAGACTATTTTTAATTTGCTAAGACAAATATCATATCGGTAAACTCCTCACCACACAATTGTTTAGAATAAAATCGGTGACACGTGTTTCGCTAGCTCGAGGCAAGCATCTTCAACAACCGTATAAACCGAAGTGACAAATTTCTAATATTAAAAATTCTACAACTTGCATTTTTACCCCACTTTTTACTGTGACCATGTGTTTGCATGCACAAATATTTTCCCTCTCAATGACGGCTACGAACGCCTTTCACCCCCGCAAATCCCAGTTGAGTCAAGTGGACGGCCAAGGGAACATATCTGCTACCCAAAGTTTGAACGTTTTTTAACATCTCTTACGGAGTAACCGTTGTATATAGCTATCTTTTTGATATATTCTCATTCTTTTCGAAACCTACTTTGTGTGAGCGGGAATTTAACTAACCTATTGAGTAAGAAATTGATAAACGACATTTTATATTGCATGCAATGGTTCGAATCCGCCATTATGAATCTATTAACGTTTGTACTTTTCCTGTAGACGTCCACTTCTAGTTTATTATTACTATTGTTTCTAATAACTAAACTATCTAAAAATGGGAGACGATTATTCACTTTTTCTTCTACCGTAAATTTGATTGTGTCGAATTTTGAATTTAGTTGTCCTAAGAAGTTATCAACCGAACATTTCCTGGTATCGAAAACAGCAAAAATATCGTCCACGTATCTAATCCACATTCTAGGAAAATATTCACTATCTCTTTATGAAATCTAATCAATAAAAGATCTTTCTAGCTCTAGCCTTAGTTTTCTCTACTCCAAAATGTGCTTTGTGTAATTTTGATAGCATTTCACCTCTCAACTTTGTCGGAACTACTAATTTGTAATCATTGAAAAGTTTATTTGCAACATACAAATTATTTTTAATTTTCATGAAAATTTTGAGTTCTGAATTTAGAATCTGTCTTTTAGTGTCAGGCCATCCAGTTTTACAAAAATACATTACTTTACTTAAAACCGGGTCGTTTTCAGTTGTTTTACGTAACTCTTCTAATCGCTTCTCAGATATTGGAAGTTCATATTTAACACAGTGTACAATATCCAGCAAGTCTGGATCATCTTTGACTTGTGATTTAATGAACGACCTTGATAAGAGATCAGCTATATACATATATTTTCCAGGTAAGTATTCAACTGAAAAATTGTATTTTAATAGTTTCAACTTTAGGCGTTGTAAACGATTACTAACTTTACAGATATCTTTCTGATTTATCGACACCAATGGTTTGTGATCAGATTTAACAATTATCTTTCTGCCATATATATAGTAATGAAATTTATTCAAACTGAAGGAAATTGCTAAGTATTCTTTCTCTATTTGAGCCCACCTAGTCTCTGTTTCTGTAAGACTTCTTGAACAAACGGCAACAGGTTGCCCATTTTGCAACAAACATCCACCTATACCATATTGGCTCGCATCAGTTTGTATTTCAATAGGCAAAGTATCATTCAATATTTGCGAAGTTGGTGTTTTAGTAATTAATGTTTTAATATCAGCCAAACACTGAGAATGTTCCTTGGGCCATACCCATTCAACATTGTTTTTTATTAATTCTCTCAACGGAGAAAGCAAATTTGACAAATTTGGTAAGTATTTAGATAAGTAATTTATCATACCCAAAATCTTTAGTAAATTCTTCTTATTTACTAGGTTAACTTAATTCTAAGATGGCTTGAATATACTGTGGATCAGGTTGAACACTTTCACCAGAAAATACCTGACCTATATAACCTACTTCACTAACTTTGTACTGTACTTTATTTCAATTAAATTTTACACCAAACTCTTCAGCTCTTTTAATTACTCGATTTAGAACTCTATCGTATTCCTTTTCGGTTTCAGTACCTATTATGAGATCATCAAAGTATATTCCAATAGGTAGATCTCTAAAGATTTTCTCGTTTACTCTTTGAAAAACTTCTGGACTAACTGTTAGACCAAAAGGTAATCTTTTAAAAGAGTATTTGCCAAATGGTGTTGTGAACGTGTAATATTTACTACTTTCCTTGTCCAATGGGACATGATAAAACCCTTCTTTTAAATCTAATACTGTAAATATCTTTTTACCTTTTAACTTCAAACCTAACTCTTCTATTGTGGGGATTGGAAATGGATCTTGACAAATATATTTATTTAAATGTACTGGGTCGAGGCATAATCTCAGAGTACTATTTGCTTTTTCTACAATGACAAGATTATTGACCCACTCAGTTGGTTCCTCCAATTTTACAATTATACCTTTATCCTCCAAATCTTTAAGAGCCTCTTTAAGTTGCGGTTTTACCGTCTCTGGTACCCTCCTACAAGAACTAACTACAGGGACAGCATTTTTACTTAATACAATTTTATATTTGTATGGAACTTTACCAGTTCCTTTAAATACATTTCTGTGTTTTTTAATAAATTCTGCTTTATTGTCTGCATTTGATACCTTATCAATTACTTCAACTTTTTCACCAGCTTTAATTTTATGCAAGTATTTAAACCAAGTATAGGCATACTGTCGACATCAACCATTACAAATTTCACATTACAAACTCGACCTTTTATGTAACATCTTAAATTACTTGTCCTATCGTTTTTAATTTATTGTTTCCATAAGTAACTAAAGAGAGATCACTTTTCTCAATATTTTTACTTATCTCTAACCTTTTAAATATTTTAATAACAGTTGTCCACATAATAATAATAATAATAATAATAATAATAATAATAATAATAATATTTATTACTCAACGGAAACCAATTAGGGGCTAATTTAACAGAAATAATTACACGTATTAACATAATTATACAAATAGAAAAAATAACCTAAAATTAATTATATTATGGTAAATAGAAAAGGGATTATTTTATTTTAATAATAATAAATATATACAAAAATACAGAACTTAAGAATTAAACAAAAATATCATCAAAGTATGAATTTGCAATATTGAGCATTCGGTTCATCGGTGCATTTCTCAAAACATTAGTTTTAGCTGTTTTTAATGAAAACGTCACAGAGAAACGAGCAGATGGCCGAGGCACTTGAAAGCCAATGAGAGACAGCAAACGAGATGAGTCGACTCCACCATGAAGCAACTTATATATAAATCGAGCACCGTGTGAATTACGACGCTCAGATAAGGATGTCATATTATGCCTGTCCAAGAGCGATGTGTAGTCAATACCTCTGGAAGGATACATACCATCAATTTTGAAGGAAACAAATTTCAAGAATTTGCGTTGAACACGTTCAATTACTAATTGATAGCAGAGATAATAAGGTGCCCAAACAATAGACGCATATTCCAGAGAGCTGAGAACAAAGGCAAAATATAGTGACTTCAGAGTAGAAGAGTCAGTAAAATACTTAGCGCAGCGCATAACGAAGCCTAAGCTTGTCGATGCTCGCGAACAAAGTTGATCAGTATGAGGTGAAAATGTAAGGCAAACATCAAATAATACACAAAGGTCTTTAAATCTGTTACACTTTTCTATAGTGAAATTATTGATACTATATGAAGAGCATAGAGAAGTATGTTTGCGGGTGTAAGATAATGAACAGCATTTATTCACATTAATAGTAAAAGAATTAACAGAACACCAGCCAACAAAAACCTCCAAACTAGACTGAAGGAGATTAAGGGTCCCAAGTTTGTCACTTGTGGAATACCAGATACAGATATGAATTCCTGTGAGTTAAATCCATTAAAGCATACATAATTCGCTCTTCCATCCAAATAGGATGCTAATAACTTATTAAAAGAAGGACTTATTCCTAAAGCACTTAACCTGTGGAGTAAGACTTCATGATTTATGGTATCAAAAGCACAAGATAGATCAGTGTAGATCACATCAATCTACTTCTGATTATCCAATTGTTCAGAGATAAACTGGTAAATAGTGATCAGATTTGTAACAGTTGATCTCCCAGGAATAAATCCATGTTGAAAAGGTGACAGATGCTGTCTTATGTTGGTTAAAATATTCCAGTATATAAAGTGTTGTGTGTAAAGTGACTTTGGTTTTGATTACTACGAAATAAATTTGCAAAAGCATTAACAATATCTTCAGAAGTATCAACTAAGTTGTTGTCATCATATACATAACCTTCCTGGAATTCTAGAAAAGCCTTTCTTGGAATTAATAAATGCAAACAATTCCTTAGGATTTTGTCTTACAGATCGTTCCGCATGTTGAACATAAATGGCGTAGGAAGCAGAGATCTGATTTTTGCAAACAAGCCGCATTCGTTTGAATTCTTTCTCATAATACAAGATGTTCGTTTTCTTCCAACGACGTCTATAAAAATTCTTAGTTTTTAAATTAGCAATAATTGATGAATTGAACCAAGTAGGATATTTTCTCTTTTTATTAGATTGAAGCGGAACTGAACGTCTCAGCACGTTATAAAGTACATCGTAGAAGCAATTGACTGCTAAATTAACGTCACTGAAACTACTAACACAAGTCGAATCAGTATTAAGAAGATCATCATAGAGTTGTATAAAATTTGCTTTATGAAAGTTGAATCTGAGATTATTACCTGTAGGGAACAGAGGAGGCTTTACTTCAGACTTAAAGTGAAGGCATATATTTAGTGGAGGATGATAAGGATCTACAGGTATAAGCGGAAATAATTCCTTCTCCACAGAGATTTCAGCTTGCAAGTTAGATAGGGCCAAGTCAAGTAAACAATCATTACAATTTTTAATACCATTAAACTGTATAAAGTGTTCTAATCTACAAAAATTGCGAAAAATTCGAGTTTGGTGCAATTAGAAGAGGCAGACGAAAATTGAGGCAAATTAAAATCCCCTATAAGTAAAATGGGTTTGTTTAATAACATAATCTCAAGAGTATCAAAGAAAAGTTCAAAATCACAAGCTGTAATATCAGGAGGAATGTAAACCGCGTGAATATAGAAAGTAAAAGATTGATACATGCATCGACAAAAAATGATATCAATAAGAGGTACAATATCATTTGAAATAGTATCCATAATTGTATAACTTATATCATGAATCAAAGCTAACAAAACACCACCCCCTTAGACCTACCTATACAGTCAAATTTCCTATCAGCTCGAATTATATCGTAATTATCAGGAAATAATTCATAATTAAATATGGAATCATTAAGCCAAGACTCAGTTATAACTATAACATCATACATGAACTCGTACACATTTGTATAAAATAAATGAGTTTTCGAACACAGCCCACGTACATTCTGATAATAAAAATTAAGTTCAGTTGGCACTCCGCTGGGCGACTTCAGTTTAAAGTTGAGACAATGCTAGGGATGCCATTACTGTACTTGATCTTCAGGTTAGACTCACCATTTCCAAGACGATTCACCAACTCAGCCTTAACATTCCTGTATAATTGCATTTGCATCGGTGTGCGATCATGAAATATTGATATGCCTGTTAAAGTAGATGACGATTTTAATTTCTTAATATTTTTCACTATGGTTAATACTGCACTCTCCGACGAAAGAGAAACTTTAATCGGTCTACGGCGAGGTGTCTGAGTAGCATCAAATCTCCCCAATCGCTGAGGTCTTAAACTAACCTCGCCAACCCCCAGCTCCGGCGTAATGTCCAACATTAATTTAGAATCCACATCGAGTATCCACATATTTTTATCATTATTCTTAGCAGTATTCACATTATCTAACCTAACATAATGAATATAAGTGTTACTGTCAGTTGACGATGCTACACCTTGTTCTTGTATATCATGTACTCGTTTATTATACGGCATGTTTTTAATTAACTTATTTTCCTTTTGATTTTTACTCTCATGTTTAACATTGCTATTTGTAAATTTGTTTTAATTGTACAACCTACATGAAAATGATTGGGTTTATTATAGTTTCTACATAATTTACCGTATACAGGGCATTGTCTCGGACCATACTTTGTTCCACACTTGTAACAATCGTATACATGATTACTCACAGTTTTTAGCGATGTAGTAGCTTTATTTCTTATGACATCTACTTCAGCATTTGGTCTTACTCCTCTTATCTGGAACTTACTTGCTTCTGTAGCCCGACATTGCTTCTCAGCTTCCGACAAGGACAAATTTGAGAATCGCAGAAGACGTTCTTGTATCGCACTATCAATTGATTTGGTGCTGTCAACTCATAATACTTCACCCTTAGAGACTAACACATTTCGCAAACAATATTGTTTCAAAAAAGCAAACTACCCCAAATTGTATAATGCTTTACTCAACCTGCATTGGACTGTTTTGCATAATTTTACAGATATTGATACAGGCGGTTCTGAGTTCTGCCAGACACTGTACTCAACCTTTGATTTACATATTTTCATTTCAAAAACCAAGAAGTCGTCTTTCCCTAAGTAGTATACCACTGAAATAATTTATAATTTAAACCTGAAGAAGAAGCACTACGTGAAGTATAAGAAATATAAATGCTGTGTAGACTTTGAGAACATCAGAAGAGTTAGAAAGAGTTTATAAATCATTCAACGCTGGGAATAATATTATCGCAAATCCTAAATCGTTCTGGTCTTTCGCACAACCTAAGAGAGGATTGTCCAGAATATCGTTAAAAATAAATTTTAACGACGTCACAATTGAGGATCCAATAGCAATTGTAAATGCCTTCGCAGACTATTTTAGTTCTGTGTATTTGCCAAACATTGGTAGGGATGACTATTGCGATGAAAGCTTCAATAATTTGCCAACTATACACATCGAGAGACTGACAGTTTTGAATGTAAGAAAGTCTGTACTCAGATTATCCAATGCGTTTACAGCGGGATATAACCAAATACCTAGCTTTATTGTGAGGAACTACGTGGACGTGCTCACCGAATCTTTAACTTTCTTCTTTAATCTTGCGTTGACGACATCGACGTTCCCCAGTATCTGGAGGTTGTTCCGGATATGTTCAATCCTGAAGAATGGTGATGCTAGCAATTTTAATAATTATTAATATTGCTAGCATCAGCTAACGGTTATGGGCCTATAATTATAATTATAGGCCCATAACCATCTTATCCAATTTTTCCAAAGTATTCGAAATGTGCTTGTATTCCAATGTCTATCTGCATGTTTCTAACGATATATCTATATATATATATATATACATGTTGTCGGGTATACCCGACAACATGGCTTCATGCAAAAACGTTCCACGGTCACCAATTTGGCTTCCTCTACGCAGTATACATCATACACCATGGATCAGCAGGGACAGGTGGATGTCACATATATGGACTTTGCAAAGGCTTTGTCACTCGGTACTGTCGGCTAAGCTTAAGAATTTCGGATTTAGTGATTCCTTACTCCGTTTTTTCGCATCTTATCTTGGGTCCAGACAGCAGTATGTATAATACAATGAATTTGCCTCTCATAATTTTACCGCCCCTTCGGGTGTATCCCAAGGTTCAAATATGGGTTCTCTTTTTTTCTTAATCTTAATTAATGATTTAGTAACGCATATTAATGCCGAGGGTCTTCTCTGTGCTGATGACTGGAAAACATTTAATTCAGTTACAAACCTCGATAATTGCACATATGTATATGCAAAAGCAACTTAATCTAGTCGACAGCTGGTGCCAGCAAAACAATTTATTCTTGAACATAAGAAAATGTAAAGTTGTTTCTTTTATCAGAAAGCGCCATTCTATTGCTTTTGACTATGCACTCCATGACACAGTTATTTCAAGATCTAGTTTAGTTAAGTTACCTTTGATAGCGCATTTACTTTTACTCAACACATTTTGATTACATCCTCTTCCACTAGTAGGATGTTGGGTTTCATCATACGGAAGTGCGCCCACTCCACTTCTACAGGGGCTCTACGAACGCTATACTGTGTGTTCGTGAAGTCCAGACTTGCATATGCAGCTCTTGTTTGGTCTCCATACTACGAGGTACACAGATCCAATCTTGAGAGTGTTCAGCGAAAATTTCTTAAATTTCTTTCGTTTCGAGTTGATGGTCTTTACCCTCCGCAAGGTATCGACCACGCCGAACTACTGTTCAGATTTAACTGGCTTTCCTTGCGAGATAGAAAGTTTGATCGTTATCTACATACATAAAAATTTCATGGAGTGAAATGAGACGGTGTTGAACATTCTCCTAAAAGTGATCAATTTATTCCGAAAGATAGTTAAAAGTTATCCGTGTACATGTTAAACTAACACCGCTGAGGTAAAATGTAACTACTTAACACGTAGTTGATTTCTTTTATTACACGAGACGATGATAAGTTTCACTTTTGCAGAGTTAGGATATATTGACACCATCACGGTGTAGTTACATATCTTAAACAGAGAATATATTCTACTTTATGTAGTTAACTAATACACTTGCAGGTATTTATAGAGTCCACGCGTTTTCTCGTGGTATCAAATGCACATTTTGAACGCAAAAAGGAGATAACATATTGAAAAGCGATGCAGTATAAACTTTTACAGCGTGACGAGAAAGTTCTAACACCGAAAAGATGTCGTTATTCCACTATCACTCCGTTTACCCTGTGACGGTGTTATAACGACACTGTAATATTTTAACTCCGTCGTTTCTAACTATGTACTTGTGCATATGGACGCGAGGGAACTACCAGAAGGTGTTGAAACGGTGTTAGATCCAACTCCGTATTTTTATGTGTGTACAAACTCCTTCATAATGAGATTGACAGTCCGTCGCTGCTATCACAAGTCTATTTTCTTGTGTCACGCTTATCTTCAGGTCAGGATACTACTTTCTACTACCCCCGGCTAGGACTAATATTTTGCCGAGATCACATATTTTTCAAATATATAATAACGTTAACAATATTTCCGGTACACGTGACATCTGTTCTACGACGCGAAATGCTGTAATATTGGCAATTCGAAACAGAAGAGAACCTAGCGGTTAAGTTGTATTTTTTCTTTTTCTCTCTTTAAGTCATTTTTGTGTTGATTTATACAATTACCCATTTTTTTATTTTGTTAACACTACATGAACCACCTACCAACTGATCCGAAAAACACGCTCTCAAATTAATAAATAGAGCCTAGGAGTCTAACAACAAAAAGGTAATTCATCGATTATTAACTGGATAGAATTGCCTATAACACGCCTGCCGAATTTCGCCCTTACTACTGATAATAAATGCAGCCGGGAATTCCGCACCTAATCAAAATAACAAAACAAGGGTATGTAAAAGGCAAAAAGCAAGCGATAATCAAACTCAATCACGGATCAAGGAACGGAGGGTAATAGTTATATTTGTGCTCGCAATACCACATACGAACTAGCCCTAAACGATCCGGTAAAACGCGGGCTGAAGGAATACTCCGCGGCCTAATAAATATAGCCCGGGGCTTAACAGACAACAACAGATTATATTATGCCTACCGCGTTTCGTCCTCACGAATGACACTAAACGCACACCGGAATTCCGCAATTAATCAAAACAATTTCGCAAGGGTAACTAATATCCAAAAACTAAGCGATAATGAGACTCATTGTCACGGACACCGGAAGGAACAGCAATAGCTACGTTTACGCTCGCATTACGGCACATGAACTACAACCTAAATGTTTCGAAAAAGGCGCGCTGTAAGAATACCCCTAAATTATTAAATAGAGCCTGGAAGCCTAATAACAAGAACCTAATTCATTGATCGTTAGCTCGATAGAATTGACAATAACAGATTATAACACGCCCGCCAAATTTCGTCGTGGCGAATGACACTAAATGCACTCAGGAATTCGGCACGTAACTAAAATAATCAAACAAGCATATGTAACTGGCAAAAAGTAAAGCACAATGAGCCTCATTATCACGGATTAAGGAAGGGAGGATAATAATTATATTTGTGCCCGTATTGCCGCAAATTAACTATCCCTAAACGATTCGGTAAAACACGCGTTGTAGGAATATACCGCGGCCTAATAAATAGAGTCCGCAAGCCTAACAACTGTTGATGGTAGTGGTAAGAAAGCTTAGCTATTACACTAACAACACTGATAAAATTGGCAAAATAATTTATTCTAATACCCGTTTACATGTATCACGGCGTTGAAGTATCTAATTTAAAACTACTAGATCATTGATTGTGTTTCGTTTTATGCATGTGATAGCATCAATACATGCTGGTAATTGACTTTCATATCGTATATCTAACAACAACAAGAACCTAATTCATCGATCGTTAAATCGATAAAATTGACGATAACAGATTATAATACGCCTGCTGAAATTCGTCCTCACAAATGACATTAAACGCAACCGGAAATTCCGCACCTAATTAAAATAATAATACAAGGATAAGTAAAACGCAAAAAGTAAGCGATAATGAGACTCGTTATCAAGGATCAAGACAGGAAAGGTAATAGTTATGTTTGTGCTCACATTGCCGCATACGAACCACCCATCAAGGATGCGGAAAACGCACGCTGTCGGAACACCCCGCGGTCTATTAAATATAGCCCGAAAGTCTAACAACAAAAACCTAATTCATCCATCGTTAACTCGATAAAATTGACAATAACAGATTATAACACGCCCGCCGAATTTCGCCATCACGAGTGACAATAAACGCGACCAGGGGATTCCGCACTTAATCAGAATAATAAAACAAGGGAATGTAAGATGGAAAATGTAAGTGATAGTGGGACTCATTAACAAGGGTAGGAGAAGGGGTAATAGTTACAATTACGCTCGCATTACGGCACCTGAACTACCCCTAAATGATTCGCATAACGCACGCTGTAAGAATACCCTTCAACTTAATCAATATAGCCCTGAACCCCAACACCAAGAACCAAATTTATCGATCGTTAACTCGATAGTACTCGTTCGCCGAAGGACCGAACATAACGACAGAGCCTAAGAGCGCAAATTAATTAATCGCCCCCAACTTCCAATTGTTCCCTTGAAAAAGGAAAATAATTTTCGCACGCAATATTTCGCCCGACCGAGTGATCCCATCTGAGCCGCAAATTTCCCATACTAACATATGCGATAAAACAAGGAAATGTAGAACAACGAACTGGGTAAAAATTGAGATTTATACGAACAAACACGGGCAGGGAGGGGCCCAAATTCCAAGAAAAGCTATCCTAATATGAACGTAATCACACCCGTACGTGGAAGGACCGAAAATCTAACGACGCATGATGCGAAAGTCTAACAGCGCAAATTAATCGATCGCCCTCCAAAATTCGGATTGTTCCCTTGAAAAATGAAAATAGTTTTCACACGCAACATTTTGCCCGATGGAGTGATCCCATTTCAGCTGCCCATTTCCCTACCTAACATACGCGATAAAACAAGGAACTGTACAACAACGAATTGGGTAAAAGTTGAGATTAATACGAACACACACGGGCAGGGAGAGGAATATGGACCCAAATTCCAAGAAAAGCTACCCGAATATGAACGTAATCACACTCGTACGCGGAAGTGCCGAAAATCTAACGACACGCGAAGAGAAAGTTTAACAGCGCAAATTAATTAATTGCCCCCAAATTCGGATTGTTTTCTTAAAAACGAGAAAATAATTTTCGCATGCAATACGTCGCCCGACCGAGAGGTCCCATCTGAGCCGCGAATTTCCCTAGGTAACATAAGCGATAACACAAGGAAATATAGAACAACGAACGAGGTAAAAATTGAGATTTATATGAACAAACACGGACAGGGAGAGGAATACGGGCCCAAATTCCAAGAAAAGCTATCCCAATATGAACGTAATCACACCCGTACGCGGAAGGACCGAAAATCTAACGACACACGACGCGAAAGCCTAACAGCGCAAATTAATTAATCGCCCCCAAATTCGGATTGTTCCCTTGAAAAAGAAAATAATTTTCGCACGCAATATTTCGCCCGACCGAGTGATCCCATCTGACCCGCGAATTTCCCTAGCTAACATAAGCGATAACACAAGGAAATATAGAACAACGAACGAGGTAAAAATTGAGATTTATACGAACAAACACGGGCAGGGAGAGGAATACGGGCCCAAATTCCAAGGAAAGCTACCCCAATATGAGCGTAATCACACCCGTACGCGGAAGGACCGATAATCTAACGACACACGACGCGAAAGCCTAACAGCGCAAATTAATTAATCGCCCCCAAATTCGGATTGTTTTCTTGAAAAAGAAAATAATTTTCGCACGCAATATTTCGCCCGACCGAGTGATCCCATCTGAGCCGCGAATTTCCCATAGCTAACATAAGCGATAAAACAAGGAAATATAGAACAACGAACGAGGTAAAAATTGAGATTTATACGAACAAACACGGACAGGGAGAGGAATACGGGCCCAAATTCCAAGAGAAGCTACCCCAATATGAGCGTAATCACACCCGTACGCGGAAGGACCGAAAATCTAACGACACACGACGCGAGAAGCCTAACAGCGCAAATTAATTAATCGCCCCCAAATTCGGATTATTTTCTTGAAAAAGAAAATAATTTTCGCACGCAATATTTCGCCCGACCGAGTGATCCCATCTGAGCCGCGAATTTCCCATAGCTAACATATGCGATAAAACAAGGAAATATAGAACAACGAACGAGGTAAAAATTGAGATTTATACGAACAAACACGGGCAGGGAGAGGAATACGGGCCCAAATTCCAAGAAAAGCTACCCCAATATGAGCGTAATCACACCCGTACGCGGAAGGACCGAAAATCTAACGACACACGACGCGAAAGCCTAAGAGCGCAAATTAATTAATCGCGCCCCCAAATTCGGATTGTTCCCTTGAAAAAGAAAATAATTTTCGCACGCAATATTTCGCCCGACCGAGTGATCCCATCTGAGCCGCGAATTTCCCTAGCTAACATAAGCGATAAAACAAGGAAATATAGAACAACGAACGAGGTAAAAATTGAGATTCATACGAACAAACACGGGCAGGGAGAGGAATATGGGCCCAAATTCCAAGAGAAGCTACCCCAATATGAATGTAATCACACCCGTACGCGGAAGGACCGAAAATCTAACGACACACGACGCGAAAGCCTAAGAGCGCAAATTAATTAATCGCCCCCAAATTCGGATTGTTCCCTTGAAAAAGAAAATAATTTTCGCACGCAATATTTCGCCCGACCGAGTGATCCCATCTGAGCCGCGAATTTCCCATACTAACATATGCGATAAAACAAGGAAATATAGAACAACGAACGAGGTAAAAATTGAGATTTATACGAACAAACACGGGCAGGGAGAGGAATATGGGCCCAAATTCCAAGAAAAGCTATCCCAATATGAATGTAATCACACCCGTACGCGGAAGGACCGAAAATCTAACGACACACGACGCGAAAGCCTAAGAGCGCAAATTAATTAATCGCCCCCCAAATTCGGATTGTTCCCTTGAAAAAGAAAATAATTTTCGCACGCAATATTTCGCCCGACCGAGTGATCCCATCTGAGCTGCGAATTTCCCTAGCTAACATAAGCGATAACACAAGGAAATATAGAACAACGAACGAGGTAAAAATTGAGATTTATACGAACAAACACGGGCAGCGAGAGGAATACGGGCCCAAATTCCAAGGAAAGCTACCCCAATATGAGCGTAATCACATCCGTACGCGGAAGGACCGATAATCTAACGACACACGACGCGAAAGCCTAAGAGCGCAAACTAATTAATCGCGCCCCCAACTTCGGATTGTTCCCTTGAAAAAGAAAATAATTTTCGCACGCAATATTTCGCCCGACCGAGTGATCCCATCTGAGCCGCGAATTTCCCATAGCTAACATATGCGATAAAACAAGGAAATATAGAACAACGAACTAGGTAAAAATTGAGATTCATACGAACAAACACGGGCAGGGAGAGGAATATGGGCCCAAATTCCAAGAGAAGCTATCCTAATATGAATGTAATCACACCCGTACGCGGAAGGACCGAAAATCTAACGACACACGACGCGAAAGCCTAACAGCGCAAATTAATTAATCGCCCCCCAAATTCGGATTATTTTCTTGAAAAAGAAAATAATTTTCGCACGCACGTCGCCCGACCGAGTGATCCCATCTGAGCCGCGAATTTCCCATACTAACATATGCGATAAAACAAGGAAATATAGAACAACGAACGAGGTAAAAATTGAGATTTATACCAACAAACACAGGCAGGGAGAGGAATGCGGGCCCAAATTCCAAGAAATGCTACCCCAATATGAGCGTAATCACACCCGTACGCGGAAGGACCGAAAATCTAACGACACACGACGCGAAAGCCTAAGAGCGCAAATTAATTAATCGCGCCACTAACTTCGGATTGTTCCCTTGAAAAAGAAAATAATTTTCGCACGCAATATTTCGCCCGACCGTGTGATCCCATCTGACCCGCGAATTTCCCTAGCTAACATAAGCGATAAAACAAGGAAATGTAGAACAACGAACTAGGTAAAAATTGAGATTCATACGAACAAACACGGGCAGGGAGAGGAATATGGGCCCAAATTCCAAGAGAAGCTATTCTAATATGAATGTAATCACACCCGTATGCGGAAGGACCGAAAATCTAACGACACACGACGCGAGAACCTAACAGCGCAAATTAATTAATCGCCCCCCAAATTCGGATTATTTTCTTAAAAAAGAAAATAATTTTCGCACGCACGTCGCCCGACCGAGTGATCCCATCTGAGCCGCGAATTTCCCATACTAACATATGCGATAAAACAAGGAAATATAGAACAACGAACGAGGTAAAAAATTGAGATTTATATGAGCAAACACGGACAGGGAGAGGAATACGGGCCCAAATTCCATGAAAAGCTACCCCAATATGAGCGTAATCACACCCGTACGCGGAAGGACCGAAAATCTAACGACACACGACGCGAGAGCCTAACAGCGCAAATTAATTAATCGCCCCCAAATTCGGATTATTTTCTTGAAAAAGAAAATAATTTTCGCACGCAATATTTCGCCCGACCGAGTGATCCCATCTGAGCCGCGAATTTCCCATACTAACATATGCGATAAAACAAGGAAATATAGAACAACGAACGAGGTAAAAATTGAGATTTATACCAACAAACACAGGCAGGGAGAGGAATGCGGGCCCAAATTCCAAGAAATGCTACCCCAATATGAGCGTAGTCACACCCGTACGCGGAAGGACCGAAAATCTAACGACACGCGACGCGAAAGCCTAAGAGCGCAAATTAATTAATCGCCCACTAAATTCGGATTGTTCCCTTGAAAAAGAGAATAGTTTTCGCACGCAATATTTCGCCCGACCGAGTGATCCCATCTGAGCTGCGAATTTCCCTAGCTAACATAAGCGATAACACAAGGAAATATAGAACAACGAACGAGGTAAAAATTGAGATTTATACGAACAAACACGGGCAGCGAGAGGAATACGGGCCCAAATTCCAAGGAAAGCTACCCCAATACGAGCGTAATCACATCCGTACGCGGAAGGACCGATAATCTAACGACACACGACGCGAAAGCCTAAGAGCGCAAACTAATTAATCGCGCCCCCAACTTCGGATTGTTCCCTTGAAAAAGAAAATAATTTTCGCACGCAATATTTCGCCCGACCGTGTGATCCCATCTGACCCGCGAATTTCCCTAGCTAACATAAGCGATAAAACAAGGAAATGTAGAACAACGAACTAGGTAAAAATTGAGATTCATACGAACAAACACGGGCAGGGAGAGGAATATGGGCCCAAATTCCAAGAGAAGCTATCCTAATATGAATGTAATCACACCCGTACGCGGAAGGACCGAAAATCTAACGACACACGACGCGAAAGCCTAACAGCGCAAATTAATTAATCGCCCACTAAATTCGGATTGTTCCCTTGAAAAAGAGAATAGTTTTCGCACGCAATATTTCGCCCGACCGAGTGATCCCATCTGAGCCGCGAATTTCCCATACTAACATATGCGATAAAACAAGGAAATATAGAACAACGAACGAGGTAAAAATTGAGATTTATACGAACAAACACGGGCAGGGAGAGGAATACGGGCCCAAATTCCAAGAAAAGCTACCCCAATATGAGCGTAATCACATCCGTACGCGGAAGGACCGATAATCTAACGACACACGACGCGAAAGCCTAAGAGCGCAAACTAATTAATCAGCCCCCAACTTCGGATTGTTCCCTTGAAAAAGAAAATAATTTTCGCACGCAATATTTCGCCCGACCGAGTGATCCCATCTGACCCGCGAATTTCCCTAGCTAACATAAGCGATAAAACAAGGAAATATAGAACAACGAACGAGGTAAAAATTGAGATTCATACGAACAAACACGGGCAGGGAGAGGAATATGGGCCCAAATTCCAAGAGAAGCTATCCTAATATGAATGTAATCACACCCGTACGCGGAAGGACCGAAAATCTAACGACACACGACGCGAGAACCTAACAGCGCAAATTAATTAATCGCCCCCAAATTCGGATTATTTTCTTAAAAAAAGAAAATAATTTTCGCACGCACGTCGCCCGACCGAGTGATCCCATCTGAGCCGCGAATTTCCCATACTAACATATGCGATAAAACAAGGAAATATAGAACAACGAACGAGGTAAAAAATTGAGATTTATATGAGCAAACACGGACAGGGAGAGGAATACGGGCCCAAATTCCATGAAAAGCTACCCCAATATGAGCGTAATCACACCCGTACGCGGAAGGACCGAAAATCTAACGACACACGACGCGAAAGCCTAACAGCGCAAATTAATTAATCGCCCCCAAATTCGGATTATTTTCTTAAAAAAAGAAAATAATTTTCGCACGCAATATTTCGCCCGACCGAGTGATCCCATCTGAGCCGCGAATTTCCCATACTAACATATGCGATAAAACAAGGAAATATAGAACAACGAACGAGGTAAAAATTGAGATTTATACCAACAAACACGGGCAGGGAGAGGAATATGGGCCCAAATTCCAAGAAAAGCTACCCCAATATGAGCGTAATCACACCCGTACGCGGAAGGACCGATAATCTAACGACACACGACGCGAAAGCCTAAGAGCGCAAACTAATTAATCGCCCCCAACTTCGGATTGTTCCCTTGAAAAAGAAAATAATTTTCGCACGCAATATTTCGCCCGACCGAGTGATCCCATCTGAGCCGCGAATTTCCCATAGCTAACATATGCGATAAAACAAGGAAATATAGAACAACGAACTAGGTAAAAATTGAGATTCATACGAACAAACACGGGCAGGGAGAGGAATATGGGCCCAAATTCCAAGAGAAGCTATCCTAATATGAATGTAATCACACCCGTACGCGGAAGGACCGAAAATCTAACGACACACGACGCGAGAACCTAACAGCGCAAATTAATTAATCGCCTCCCAAATTCGGATTATTTTCTTAAAAAAGAAAATAATTTTCGCACGCACGTCGCCCGACCGAGTGATCCCATCTGAGCCGCGAATTTCCCATACTAACATATGCGATAAAACAAGGAAATATAGAACAACGAACGAGGTAAAAATTGAGATTTATACCAACAAACACGGGCAGGGAGAGGAATGCGGGCCCAAATTCCAAGAAATGCTACCCCAATATGAGCGTAATCACACCCGTACGCGGAAGGACCGAAAATCTAACGACACGCGACGCGAAAGCCTAAGAGCGCAAATTAATTAATCGCCCACTAAATTCGGATTGTTCCCTTGAAAAAGAAAATAATTTTCGCACGCAATATTTCGCCCGACCGAGTGATCCCATCTGAGCCGCGAATTTCCCATAGCTAACATAAGCGATAAAACAAGGAAATATAGAACAACGAACGAGGTAAAAATTGAGATTTATACGAACAAACACGGGCAGGGAGAGGAATATGGGCCCAAATTCCAAGAGAAGCTATTCTAATATGAATGTAATCACACCCGTACGCGGAAGGACCGAAAATCTAACGACACACGACGCGAGAACCTAACAGCGCAAATTAATTAATCGCCCCCAAATTCGGATTATTTTCTTAAAAAAGAAAATAATTTTCGCACGCACGTCGCCCGACCGAGTGATCCCATCTGAGCCGCGAATTTCCCATACTAACATATGCGATAAAACAAGGAAATATAGAACAACGAACGAGGTAAAAAATTGAGATTTATATGAGCAAACACGGACAGGGAGAGGAATACGGGCCCAAATTCCATGAAAAGCTACCCCAATATGAGCGTAATCACATCCGTACGCGGAAGGACCGATAATCTAACGACACACGACGCGAAAGCCTAAGAGCGCAAACTAATTAATCGCGCAACTAACTTCGGATTGTTCCCTTGAAAAAGAAAATAATTTTCGCACGCAATATTTCGCCCGACCGAGTGATCCCATCTGAGCCGCGAATTTCCCATACTAACATATGCGATAAAACAAGGAAATATAGAACAACGAACTAGGTAAAAATTGAGATTCATACGAACAAACACGGGCAGGGAGAGGAATATGGGCCCAAATTCCAAGAGAAGCTATCCTAATATGAATGTAATCACACCCGTACGCGGAAGGACCGAAAATCTAACGACACACGACGCCAGAACCTAAAAGCGCAAATTAATTAATCGCCTCCCAAATTCGGATTATTTTCTTAAAAAAGAAAATAATTTTCGCACGCACGTCGCCCGACCGAGTGATCCCATCTGAGCCGCGAATTTCCCATACTAACATATGCAATAAAACAAGGAAATATAGAACAACGAACGAGGTAAAAATTGAGATTTATACCAACAAACACAGGCAGGGAGAGGAATGCGGGCCCAAATTCCAAGAAATGCTACCCCAATATGAGCGTAGTCACACCCGTACGCGGAAGGACCGAAAATCTAACGACACGCGACGCGAAAGCCTAAGAGCGCAAATTAATTAATCGCCCACTAAATTCGGATTGTTCCCTTGAAAAAGAGAATAGTTTTCGCACGCAATATTTCGCCCGACCGAGTGATCCCATCTGAGCTGCGAATTTCCCTAGCTAACATAAGCGATAACACAAGGAAATATAGAACAACGAACGAGGTAAAAATTGAGATTTATACGAACAAACACGGGCAGCGAGAGGAATACGGGCCCAAATTCCAAGGAAAGCTACCCCAATACGAGCGTAATCACATCCGTACGCGGAAGGACCGATAATCTAACGACACACGACGCGAAAGCCTAAGAGCGCAAACTAATTAATCGCGCCCCCAACTTCGGATTGTTCCCTTGAAAAAGAAAATAATTTTCGCACGCAATATTTCGCCCGACCGTGTGATCCCATCTGACCCGCGAATTTCCCTAGCTAACATAAGCGATAAAACAAGGAAATGTAGAACAACGAACTAGGTAAAAATTGAGATTCATACGAACAAACACGGACAGGGAGAGGAATATGGGCCCAAATTCCAAGAGAAGCTATCCTAATATGAATGCAATCACACCCGTACGCGGAGGGACCGAAAATCTAACGACACACGACGCGAAAGCCTAAGAGCGCAAATTAATTAATCGCGCACTAAATTCGGATTGTTCCCTTGAAAAAGAGAATAGTTTTCGCACGCAATATTTCGCCCGACCGAGTGATCCCATCTGACCCGCGAATTTCCCTAGCTAACATAAGCGATAACACAAGGAAATATAGAACAACGAACGAGGTAAAAATTGAGATTTCATACGAACAAACACGGGCAGGGAGAGGAATATGGGCCCAAATTCCAAGAGAAGCTATCCAATATGAATGTAATCACACCCGTACGCGGAAGGACCGAAAATCTAACGACACACGACGCGAGAACCTAACAGCGCAAATTAATTAATCGCCCCCAAATTCGGATTATTTTCTTAAAAAGAAAATAATTTTCGCACGCATATTTCGCCCGACCGAGTGATCCCATCTGAGCCGCGAATTTCCCATACTAACATATGCGATAAAACAAGGAAATATAGAACAACGAACGAGGTAAAAATTGAGATTTATATGAACAAACACGGGCAGGGAGAGGAATACGGGCCCAAATTCCAAGAAAAGCTACCCCAATATGAGCGTAATCACATCCGTACGCGGAAGGACCGATAATCTAACGACACACGACGCGAAAGCCTAAGAGCGCAAACTAATTAATCGCGCCCCCAACTTCGGATTGTTCCCTTGAAAAAGAAAATAATTTTCGCACGCAATATTTCGCCCGACCGTGTGATCCCATCTGACCCGCGAATTTCCCTAGCTAACATAAGCGATAAAACAAGGAAATGTAGAACAACGAACTAGGTAAAAATTGAGATTCATACGAACAAACACGGGCAGGGAGAGGAATATGGGCCCAAATTCCAAGAGAAGCTATCCTAATATGAATGTAATCACACCCGTACGCGGAAGGACCGAAAATCTAACGACACACGACGCGAGAACCTAACAGCGCAAATTAATTAATCGCCCCCAAATTCGGATTATTTTCTTAAAAAAGAAAATAATTTTCGCACGCACGTCGCCCGACCGAGTGATCCCATCTGAGCCGCGAATTTCCCATACTAACATATGCGATAAAACAAGGAAATATAGAACAACGAACGAGGTAAAAATTGAGATTTATACGAACAAACACGGGCAGGGAGAGGAATATGGGCCCAAATTCCAAGAGAAGCTATCCTAATATGAATGTAATCACACCCGTACGCGGAAGGACCGAAAATCTAACGACACACGACGCGAAAGCCTAAGAGCGCAAATTAATTAATCGCGCCCCCAACTTCGGATTATTTTCCCTTGAAAAAAGAAAATAATTTTCGCACGCAATATTTCGCCCGACCGAGTGATCCCATCTGAGCCGCGAATTTCCCATACTAACATAATGCGATAAAACAAGGAAATATAGAACAACGAACGAGGTAAAAATTGAGATTTATACCAACAAACACGGGCAGGGAGAGGAATATGGGCCCAAATTCCAAGAGAATATCCTAAGAAATGCTACCCCAATATGAGCGTAATCACACCCGTACGCGGAAGGACCGAAAATCTAACGACACACGACGCGAGAACCTAACAGCGCAAATTAATTAATCGCCCACTAAATTCGGATTGTTCCCTTGAAAAAGAATAGTTTTCGCACGCAATATTTCGCCCGACCGAGTGATCCCATCTGAGCTGCGAATTTCCCTAGCTAACATATAAGCGATAAAACAAGGAAATATAGAACAACGAACGAGGTAAAAATTGAGATTTATACGAACAAACACGGGCAGGGAGAGGAATACGGGCCCAAATTCCAAGAAAAGCTACCCCAGTATGAACGTAATCACACTCGTACGCGGAAGGACCGAAAATCTAACGACACGCGACGCGAAAGTTTAACAGCGCAAATTAATTAATTCGCCCCCAAATTCGGATTGTTTTCTTAAAAAAGAAAATAATTTTCGCACGCACGTCGCCCGACCGAGTGATCCCATCTGAGCCGCGAATTTCCCTAGCTAACATATAAGCGATAACACAAGGAAATATAGAACAACGAACGAGGTAAAAATTGAGATTTATACGAACAAACACAAACAGGGAGAGGAATACGGGCCCAAATTCCAAGGAAAGCTACCCCAATATGAGCGTAATCACATCCGTACGCGGAAGGACCGATAATCTAACGACACACGACGCGAAAGCCTAAGAGCGCAAACTAATTAATCGCGCAACTAACTTCGGATTGTTCCCTTGAAAAAGAAAATAATTTTCGCACGCAATATTTCGCCCGACCGAGTGATCCCATCTGACCCGCGAATTTCCCTAGCTAACATAAGCGATAAAACAAGGAAATATAGAACAACGAACGAGGTAAAAATTGAGATTCATACGAACAAACACGGACAGGGAGAGGAATATGGGCCCAAATTCCAAGAGAAGCTATCCCAATATGAATGTAATCACACCCGTACGCGGAAGGACCGAAAATCTAACGACACACGACGCGAGAAGCCTAACAGCGCAAATTAATTAATCGCGCCCCCAAATTCGGATTGTTCCCTTAAAAAAGAAAATAATTTTCGCACGCAATATTTCGCCCGACCGAGTGATCCCATCTGAGCCGCGAATTTCCCATACTAACATATGCGATAAAACAAGGAAATATAGAACAACGAACGAGGTAAAAATTGAGATTTATACCAACAAACACAGGCAGGGAGAGGAATGCGGGCCCAAATTCCAAGAAATGCTACCCCAATATGAGCGTAATCACACCCGTACGCGGAAGGACCGAAAATCTAACGACACGCGACGCGAAAGCCTAACAGCGCAAATTAATTAATCGCGCACTAAATTCGGATTGTTCCCTTGAAAAAAGAGAATAGTTTTCGCACGCAATATTTCGCCCGACCGAGTGATCCCATCTGAGTTGCGAATTTCCCTAGGTAACATAAGCGATAACACAAAGGAAATATAGAACAACGAACGAGGTAAAAATTGAGATTTATATGAACAAACACGGGCAGGGAGAGGAATACGGGCCCAAATTCCAAGAAAGCTACCCCAATATGAGCGTAATCACATCCGTACGCGGAAGGACCGATAATCTAACGACACACGACGCGAAAGCCTAAGAGCGCAAACTAATTAATCGCGCCCCCAACTTCGGATTGTTCCCTTGAAAAAGAAAATAATTTTCGCACGCAATATTTCGCCCGACCGAGTGATCCCATCTGAGCCGCGAATTTCCCATAGCTAACATATGCGATAAAACAAGGAAATATAGAACAACGAACGAGGTAAAAATTGAGATTTATACGAACAAACACGGGCAGCGAGAGGAATACGGGCCCAAATTCCAAGGAAAGCTACCCCAATATGAGCGTAATCACATCCGTACGCGGAAGGACCGATAATCTAACGACACACGACGCGAAAGCCTAAGAGCGCAAACTAATTAATCGCGCCCCCAACTTCGGATTGTTCCCTTGAAAAAGAAAATAATTTTCGCACGCAATATTTCGCCCGACCGTGTGATCCCATCTGACCCGCGAATTTCCCTAGCTAACATAAGCGATAAAACAAGGAAATGTAGAACAACGAACTAGGTAAAAATTGAGATTCATACGAACAAACACGGGCAGGGAGAGGAATATGGGCCCAAATTCCAAGAGAAGCTATTCTAATATGAATGTAATCACACCCGTATGCGGAAGGACCGAAAATCTAACGACACACGACGCGAGAACCTAACAGCGCAAATTAATTAATCGCCCCCAAATTCGGATTATTTTCTTAAAAAAGAAAATAATTTTCGCACGCACGTCGCCCGACCGAGTGATCCCATCTGAGCCGCGAATTTCCCATACTAACATATGCGATAAAACAAGGAAATATAGAACAACGAACGAGGTAAAAAATTGAGATTTATATGAGCAAACACGGACAGGGAGAGGAATACGGGCCCAAATTCCATGAAAAGCTACCCCAATATGAGCGTAATCACATCCGTACGCGGAAGGACCGATAATCTAACGACACACGACGCGAAAGCCTAAGAGCGCAAACTAATTAATCGCGCCCCCAACTTCGGATTGTTCCCTTGAAAAAGAAAATAATTTTCGCACGCAATATTTCGCCCGACCGAGTGATCCCATCTGAGCCGCGAATTTCCCATACTAACATATGCGATAAAACAAGGAAATATAGAACAACGAACGAGGTAAAAATTGAGATTTATACCAACAAACACAGGCCGGGAGAGGAATGCGGGCCCAAATTCCAAGAAATGCGGCCCCAAATTCCAAGAAATGCTACCCCAATATGAGCGTAATCACACCCGTACGCGGAAGGACCGATAATCTAACGACACACAACGCGAAAGCCTAAGAGCGTAAACTAATTAATCGCGCAACTAACTTCGGATAGTTCCCTTGAAAAAGAAAATAATTTTCGCACGCAATATTTCGCCCGACCGAGTGATCCCATCTGAGCCGCGAATTTCCCATACTAACATATGCGATAAAACAAGGAAATATAGAACAACGAACTAGGTAAAAATTGAGATTCATACGAACAAACACGGGCAGGGAGAGGAATATGGGCCCAAATTCCAAGAGAAGCTATCCTAATATGAATGTAATCACACCCGTACGCGGAAGGACCGAAAATCTAACGACACACGACGCGAGAACCTAACAGCGCAAATTAATTAATCGCCTCCCAAATTCGGATTATTTTCTTAAAAAAGAAAATAATTTTCGCACGCACGTCGCCCGACCGAGTGATCCCATCTGAGCCGCGAATTTCCCATACTAACATATGCGATAAAACAAGGAAATATAGAACAACGAACGAGGTAAAAATTGAGATTTATACGAACAAACACGGCAGGAGAGGAATACGGGCCCAAATTCCATGAAAAGCTACCCCAATATGAGCGTAATCACACCCGTACGCGGAAGGACCGAAAATCTAACGACACACGACGCGAAAGCCTAAGAGCGCAAATTAATTAATCGCCTCCCAAATTCGGATTATTTTCTTAAAAAAGAAAATAATTTTCGCACGCAATATTTCGCCCGACCGAGTGATCCCATCTGAGCCGCGAATTTCCCATACTAACATATGCAATAAAACAAGGAAATATAGAACAACGAACGAGGTAAAAATTGAGATTTATACCAACAAACACAGGCAGGGAGAGGAATGCGGGCCCAAATTCCAAGAAATGCTACCCCAATATGAGCGTAGTCACACCCGTACGCGGAAGGACCGAAAATCTAACGACACGCGACGCGAAAGCCTAAGAGCGCAAATTAATTAATCGCCCACTAAATTCGGATTGTTCCCTTGAAAAAGAGAATAGTTTTCGCACGCAATATTTCGCCCGACCGAGTGATCCCATCTGAGCTGCGAATTTCCCTAGCTAACATAAGCGATAACACAAGGAAATATAGAACAACGAACGAGGTAAAAATTGAGATTTATACGAACAAACACGGGCAGGGAGAGGAATACGGGCCCAAATTCCAAGAAAAGCTACCCCAATATGAGCGTAATCACACCCGTACGCGGAAGGACCGAAAATCTAACGACACACGACGCGAAAGCCTAAGAGCGCAAATTAATTAATCGCGCCCCCAAATTCGGATTGTTCCCTTGAAAAAGAAAATAATTTTCGCACGCAATATTTCGCCCGACCGTGTGATCCCATCTGACCCGCGAATTTCCCTAGCTAACATAAGCGATAAAACAAGGAAATATAGAACAACGAACGAGGTAAAAATTGAGATTTATACGAACAAACACGGGCAGGGAGAGGAATATGGGCCCAAATTCCAAGAGAAGCTATCCCAATATGAATGTAATCACACCCGTACGCGGAAGGACCGAAAATCTAACGACACACGACGCGAAAGCCTAACAGCGCAAATTAATTAATCGCCCCCAAATTCGGATTGTTCCCTTGAAAAAGAAAATAATTTTCGCACGCAATATTTCGCCCGACCGAGTGATCCCATCTGAGCCGCGAATTTCCCATAGCTAACATAAGCGATAAAACAAGGAAATATAGAACAACGAACGAGGTAAAAATTGAGATTTATACGAACAAACACGGGCAGGGAGAGGAATATGGGCCCAAATTCCAAGAGAAGCTATCCTAATATGAATGTAATCACACCCGTACGCGGAAGGACCGAAAATCTAACGACACACGACGCGAGAACCTAACAGCGCAAATTAATTAATCGCCCCCAAATTCGGATTATTTTCTTAAAAAAGAAAATAATTTTCGCACGCAATATTTCGCCCGACCGAGTGATCCCATCTGAGCCGCGAATTTCCCATACTAACATATGCGATAAAACAAGGAAATATAGAACAACGAACGAGGTAAAAATTGAGATTTATATGAACAAACACGGGCAGGGAGAGGAATACGGGCCCAAATTCCAAGAAAAGCTACCCCAATATGAGCGTAATCACACCCGTACGCGGAAGGACCGATAATCTAACGACACACGACGCGAAAGCCTAAGAGCGCAAACTAATTAATCGCGCCCCCAACTTCGGATTGTTCCCTTGAAAAAGAAAATAATTTTCGCACGCAATATTTCGCCCGACCGAGTGATCCCATCTGACCCGCGAATTTCCCATAGCTAACATAAGCGATAAAACAAGGAAATATAGAACAACGAACGAGGTAAAAATTGAGATTCATACGAACAAACACGGGCAGGGAGAGGAATATGGGCCCAAATTCCAAGAGAAGCTATCCTAATATGAATGTAATCACACCCGTACGCGGAAGGACCGAAAATCTAACGACACACGACGCGAGAACCTAACAGCGCAAATTAATTAATCGCCCCCAAATTCGGATTATTTTCTTAAAAGAAAATAATTTTCGCACGCACGTCGCCCGACCGAGTGATCCCATCTGAGCCGCGAATTTCCCATACTAACATATGCGATAAAACAAGGAAATATAGAACAACGAACGAGGTAAAAATTGAGATTTATACCAACAAACACGGGCAGGGAGAGGAATACGGGCCCAAATTCCAAGAAAAGCTACCCCAATATGAGCGTAATCACACCCGTACGCGGAAGGACCGAAAATCTAACGACACACGACGCGAAAGCCTAAGAGCGCAAATTAATTAATCGCCCCCAAATTCGGATTGTTCCCTTGAAAAAGAAAATAATTTTCGCACGCAATATTTCGCCCGACCGAGTGATCCCATCTGAGCCGCGAATTTCCCATAGCTAACATAAGCGATAAAACAAGGAAATATAGAACAACGAACGAGGTAAAAATTGAGATTTATACGAACAAACACGGGCAGGGAGAGGAATACGGGCCCAAATTCCAAGAAAAGCTACCCCAATATGAGCGTAATCACACCCGTACGCGGAAGGACCGAAAATCTAACGACACACGACGCGAGAACCTAACAGCGCAAATTAATTAATCGCCCCCAAATTCGGATTATTTTCTTGAAAAAGAAAATAATTTTCGCACGCAATATTTCGCCCGACCGAGTGATCCCATCTGAGCCGCGAATTTCCCATACTAACATATGCGATAAAACAAGGAAATATAGAACAACGAACGAGGTAAAAATTGAGATTTATACGAACAAACACGGGCAGGGAGAGGAATACGGGCCCAAATTCCAAGAAAAGCTACCCCAATATGAGCGTAATCACACCCGTACGCGGAAGGACCGAAAATCTAACGACACACGACGCGAAAGCCTAACAGCGCAAATTAATTAATCGCCCCCAAATTCGGATTGTTCCCTTGAAAAAGAAAATAATTTTCGCACGCAATATTTCGCCCGACCGAGTGATCCCATCTGAGCCGCGAATTTCCCTAGCTAACATAAGCGATAACACAAGGAAATATAGAACAACGAACGAGGTAAAAATTGAGATTTATACGAACAAACACGGGCAGGGAGAGGAATACGGGCCCAAATTCCAAGAAAAGCTACCCCAATATGAGCGTAATCACATCCGTACGCGGAAGGACCGATAATCTAACGACACACGACGCGAAAGCCTAAGAGCGCAAACTAATTAATCGCGCCCCCAACTTCGGATTGTTCCCTTGAAAAAGAAAATAATTTTCGCACGCAATATTTCGCCCGACCGAGTGATCCCATCTGACCCGCGAATTTCCCTAGCTAACATAAGCGATAAAACAAGGAAATATAGAACAACGAACTAGGTAAAAATTGAGATTCATACGAACAAACACGGGCAGGGAGAGGAATATGGGCCCAAATTCCAAGAGAAGCTATCCTAATATGAATGTAATCACACCCGTACGCGGAAGGACCGAAAATCTAACGACACACGACGCGAGAACCTAACAGCGCAAATTAATTAATCGCCCCCAAATTCGGATTATTTTCTTAAAAAAGAAAATAATTTTCGCACGCACGTCGCCCGACCGAGTGATCCCATCTGAGCCGCGAATTTCCCATACTAACATATGCGATAAAACAAGGAAATATAGAACAACGAACGAGGTAAAAATTGAGATTTATACCAACAAACACGGGCAGGGAGAGGAATACGGGCCCAAATTCCAAGAAAAGCTACCCCAATATGAGCGTAATCACACCCGTACGCGGAAGGACCGAAAATCTAACGACACACGACGCGAAAGCCTAAGAGCGCAAATTAATTAATCGCCCCCAAATTCGGATTGTTCCCTTGAAAAAGAAAATAATTTTCGCACGCAATATTTCGCCCGACCGAGTGATCCCATCTGAGCCGCGAATTTCCCTAGCTAACATAAGCGATAACACAAGGAAATATAGAACAACGAACGAGGTAAAAATTGAGATTTATACGAACAAACACGGGCAGGGAGAGGAATACGGGCCCAAATTCCAAGAAAAGCTACCCCAATATGAGCGTAATCACACCCGTACGCGGAAGGACCGAAAATCTAACGACACACGACGCGAAAGCCTAACAGCGCAAATTAATTAATCGCCCCCAAATTCGGATTGTTTTCTTGAAAAAGAAAATAATTTTCGCACGCAATATTTCGCCCGACCGAGTGATCCCATCTGAGCCGCGAATTTCCCATACTAACATATGCGATAAAACAAGGAAATATAGAACAACGAACGAGGTAAAAATTGAGATTTATACGAACAAACACGGGCAGGGAGAGGAATACGGGCCCAAATTCCAAGAAAAGCTACCCCAATATGAGCGTAATCACACCCGTACGCGGAAGGACCGAAAATCTAACGACACACGACGCGAAAGCCTAAGAGCGCAAATTAATTAATCGCGCCCCCAAATTCGGATTGTTCCCTTGAAAAAGAAAATAATTTTCGCACGCAATATTTCGCCCGACCGAGTGATCCCATCTGAGCCGCGAATTTCCCATACTAACATATGCGATAAAACAAGGAAATATAGAACAACGAACGAGGTAAAAATTGAGATTTATACGAACAAACACGGGCAGGGAGAGGAATACGGGCCCAAATTCCAAGAAAAGCTACCCCAATATGAGCGTAATCACACCCGTACGCGGAAGGACCGAAAATCTAACGACACACGACGCGAAAGCCTAACAGCGCAAATTAATTAATCGCCCCCAAATTCGGATTGTTTTCTTAAAAAAGAAAATAATTTTCGCACGCAATATTTCGCCCGACCGAGTGATCCCATCTGAGCCGCGAATTTCCCATACTAACATATGCGATAAAACAAGGAAATATAGAACAACGAACGAGGTAAAAATTGAGATTTATACGAACAAACACGGGCAGGGAGAGGAATACGGGCCCAAATTCCAAGAAAAGCTACCCCAATATGAGCGTAATCACACCCGTACGCGGAAGGACCGATAATCTAACGACACACGACGCGAAAGCCTAAGAGCGCAAACTAATTAATCGCGCCCCCAACTTCGGATTGTTCCCTTGAAAAAGAAAATAATTTTCGCACGCAATATTTCGCCCGACCGAGTGATCCCATCTGACCCGCGAATTTCCCTAGCTAACATAAGCGATAAAACAAGGAAATATAGAACAACGAACGAGGTAAAAATTGAGATTTATACGAACAAACACGGGCAGGGAGAGGAATATGGGCCCAAATTCCAAGAGAAGCTATCCTAATATGAATGTAATCACACCCGTACGCGGAAGGACCGAAAATCTAACGACACACGACGCGAGAACCTAACAGCGCAAATTAATTAATCGCCCCCAAATTCGGATTATTTTCTTAAAAAAGAAAATAATTTTCGCACGCACGTCGCCCGACCGAGTGATCCCATCTGAGCCGCGAATTTCCCATACTAACATATGCGATAAAACAAGGAAATATAGAACAACGAACGAGGTAAAAATTGAGATTTATATGAACAAACACGGACAGGGAGAGGAATACGGGCCCAAATTCCAAGAAAAGCTACCCCAATATGAGCGTAATCACACCCGTACGCGGAAGGACCGAAAATCTAACGACACACGACGCGAAAGCCTAACAGCGCAAATTAATTAATCGCGCCCCCAAATTCGGATTGTTTTCTTGAAAAAGAAAATAATTTTCGCACGCAATATTTCGCCCGACCGAGTGATCCCATCTGAGCCGCGAATTTCCCATAGCTAACATAAGCGATAAAACAAGGAAATATAGAACAACGAACGAGGTAAAAATTGAGATTTATACGAACAAACACGGGCAGGGAGAGGAATACGGGCCCAAATTCCAAGAAAAGCTACCCCAATATGAGCGTAATCACACCCGTACGCGGAAGGACCGATAATCTAACGACACACGACGCGAAAGCCTAAGAGCGCAAACTAATTAATCGCGCAACCAACTTCGGATTGTTCCCTTGAAAAAGAAAATAATTTTCGCACGCAATATTTCGCCCGACCGAGTGATCCCATCTGACCCGCGAATTTCCCTAGCTAACATAAGCGATAAAACAAGGAAATATAGAACAACGAACGAGGTAAAAATTGAGATTCATACGAACAAACACGGGCAGGGAGAGGAATATGGGCCCAAATTCCAAGAGAAGCTATCCTAATATGAATGTAATCACACCCGTACGCGGAAGGACCGAAAATCTAACGACACACGACGCGAGAACCTAACAGCGCAAATTAATTAATCGCCCCCAAATTCGGATTATTTTCTTAAAAAAGAAAATAATTTTCGCACGCACGTCGCCCGACCGAGTGATCCCATCTGAGCCGCGAATTTCCCATACTAACATATGCGATAAAACAAGGAAATATAGAACAACGAACGAGGTAAAAATTGAGATTTATACCAACAAACACGGGCAGGGAGAGGAATACGGGCCCAAATTCCAAGAAAAGCTACCCCAATATGAGCGTAATCACACCCGTACGCGGAAGGACCGAAAATCTAACGACACACGACGCGAAAGCCTAACAGCGCAAATTAATTAATCGCCCCCAAATTCGGATTGTTTTCTTGAAAAAGAAAATAATTTTCGCACGCAATATTTCGCCCGACCGAGTGATCCCATCTGAGCCGCGAATTTCCCATAGCTAACATAAGCGATAAAACAAGGAAATATAGAACAACGAACGAGGTAAAAATTGAGATTTATACGAACAAACACGGGCAGGGAGAGGAATACGGGCCCAAATTCCAAGAAAAGCTACCCCAATATGAGCGTAATCACACCCGTACGCGGAAGGACCGAAAATCTAACGACACACGACGCGAAAGCCTAACAGCGCAAATTAATTAATCGCCCCCAAATTCGGATTGTTTTCTTAAAAAAGAAAATAATTTTCGCACGCAATATTTCGCCCGACCGAGTGATCCCATCTGAGCCGCGAATTTCCCATACTAACATATGCGATAAAACAAGGAAATATAGAACAACGAACGAGGTAAAAATTGAGATTTATACGAACAAACACGGGCAGGGAGAGGAATACGGGCCCAAATTCCAAGAAAAGCTACCCCAATATGAGCGTAATCACACCCGTACGCGGAAGGACCGAAAATCTAACGACACACGACGCGAAAGCCTAACAGCGCAAATTAATTAATCGCCCCCAAATTCGGATTGTTCCCTTGAAAAAGAAAATAATTTTCGCACGCAATATTTCGCCCGACCGAGTGATCCCATCTGACCCGCGAATTTCCCTAGCTAACATAAGCGATAAAACAAGGAAATATAGAACAACGAACGAGGTAAAAATTGAGATTTATACGAACAAACACGGGCAGGGAGAGGAATATGGGCCCAAATTCCAAGAGAAGCTATCCTAATATGAATGTAATCACACCCGTACGCGGAAGGACCGAAAATCTAACGACACACGACGCGAGAACCTAACAGCGCAAATTAATTAATCGCCCCCAAATTCGGATTATTTTCTTGAAAAAGAAAATAATTTTCGCACGCACGTCGCCCGACCGAGTGATCCCATCTGAGCCGCGAATTTCCCATACTAACATATGCGATAAAACAAGGAAATATAGAACAACGAACGAGGTAAAAATTGAGATTTATACCAACAAACACGGGCAGGGAGAGGAATACGGGCCCAAATTCCAAGAGAAGCTATCCCAATATGAATGTAATCACACCCGTACGCGGAAGGACCGAAAATCTAACGACACACGACGCGAGAACCTAACAGCGCAAATTAATTAATCGCCCCCAAATTCGGATTATTTTCTTAAAAAAGAAAATAATTTTCGCACGCACGTCGCCCGACCGAGTGATCCCATCTGAGCCGCGAATTTCCCATACTAACATATGCGATAAAACAAGGAAATATAGAACAACGAACGAGGTAAAAATTGAGATTTATATGAACAAACACGGGCAGGGAGAGGAATACGGGCCCAAATTCCAAGAAAAGCTACCCCAATATGAGCGTAATCACACCCGTACGCGGAAGGACCGAAAATCTAACGACACACGACGCGAAAGCCTAAGAGCGCAAATTAATTAATCGCGCCCCCAACTTCGGATTGTTCCCTTGAAAAAGAAAATAATTTTCGCACGCAATATTTCGCCCGACCGAGTGATCCCATCTGAGCCGCGAATTTCCCATAGCTAACATAAGCGATAAAACAAGGAAATATAGAACAACGAACGAGGTAAAAATTGAGATTTATACGAACAAACACGGGCAGGGAGAGGAATACGGGCCCAAATTCCAAGAGAAGCTATCCCAATATGAATGTAATCACACCCGTACGCGGAAGGACCGAAAATCTAACGACACACGACGCGAAAGCCTAACAGCGCAAATTAATTAATCGCCCCCCAAATTCGGATTGTTTTCTTAAAAAAAGAAAATAATTTTCGCACGCAATATTTCGCCCGACCGAGTGATCCCATCTGAGCCGCGAATTTCCCATAGCTAACATAAGCGATAAAACAAGGAAATATAGAACAACGAACGAGGTAAAAATTGAGATTTATACGAACAAACACGGGCAGGGAGAGGAATACGGGCCCAAATTCCAAGAAAAGCTACCCCAATATGAGCGTAATCACACCCGTACGCGGAAGGACCGAAAATCTAACGACACGCGACGCGAAAGCCTAACAGCGCAAATTAATTAATCGCCCCCAAATTCGGATTGTTCCCTTGAAAAAGAAAATAATTTTCGCACGCAATATTTCGCCCGACCGAGTGATCCCATCTGAGCCGCGAATTTCCCTAGCTAACATAAGCGATAACACAAGGAAATATAGAACAACGAACGAGGTAAAAATTGAGATTTATACGAACAAACACGGGCAGGGAGAGGAATACGGGCCCAAATTCCAAGAAAAGCTACCCCAATATGAGCGTAATCACACCCGTACGCGGAAGGACCGAAAATCTAACGACACACGACGCGAAAGCCTAACAGCGCAAATTAATTAATCGCCCCCAAATTCGGATTGTTTTCTTAAAAAAGAAAATAATTTTCGCACGCAATATTTCGCCCGACCGAGTGATCCCATCTGACCCGCGAATTTCCCTAGCTAACATAAGCGATAAAACAAGGAAATATAGAACAACGAACGAGGTAAAAATTGAGATTTATACGAACAAACACGGGCAGGGAGAGGAATACGGGCCCAAATTCCAAGAAAAGCTACCCCAATATGAGCGTAATCACACCCGTACGCGGAAGGACCGAAAATCTAACGACACACGACGCGAAAGCCTAACAGCGCAAATTAATTAATCGCGCCCCCAAATTCGGATTGTTTTCTTAAAAAAGAAAATAATTTTCGCACGCAATATTTCGCCCGACCGAGTGATCCCATCTGAGCCGCGAATTTCCCATACTAACATATGCGATAAAACAAGGAAATATAGAACAACGAACGAGGTAAAAATTGAGATTTATACGAACAAACACGGGCAGGGAGAGGAATACGGGCCCAAATTCCAAGAAAAGCTACCCCAATATGAATGTAATCACACCCGTACGCGGAAGGACCGAAAATCTAACGACACGCGACGCGAAAGCCTAACAGCGCAAATTAATTAATCGCCCCCAAATTCGGATTGTTTTCTTAAAAAAAGAAAATAATTTTCGCACGCAATATTTCGCCCGACCGAGTGATCCCATCTGAGCCGCGAATTTCCCTAGCTAACATAAGCGATAAAACAAGGAAATATAGAACAACGAACGAGGTAAAAATTGAGATTTATACGAACAAACACGGGCAGGGAGAGGAATACGGGCCCAAATTCCAAGAAAAGCTACCCCAATATGAGCGTAATCACACCCGTACGCGGAAGGACCGAAAATCTAACGACACGCGACGCGAAAGCCTAACAGCGCAAATTAATTAATCGCCCCCAAATTCGGATTGTTTTCTTAAAAAAGAAAATAATTTTCGCACGCAATATTTCGCCCGACCGAGTGATCCCATCTGAGCCGCGAATTTCCCATACTAACATATGCGATAAAACAAGGAAATATAGAACAACGAACGAGGTAAAAATTGAGATTTATATGAACAAACACGGGCAGGGAGAGGAATACGGGCCCAAATTCCAAGAAAAGCTACCCCAATATGAGCGTAATCACACCCGTACGCGGAAGGACCGAAAATCTAACGACACGCGACGCGAAAGCCTAACAGCGCAAATTAATTAATCGCCCCCAAATTCGGATTGTTTTCTTAAAAAAGAAAATAATTTTCGCACGCAATATTTCGCCCGACCGAGTGATCCCATCTGAGCCGCGAATTTCCCTAGCTAACATAAGCGATAAAACAAGGAAATATAGAACAACGAACGAGGTAAAAATTGAGATTTATACGAACAAACACGGGCAGGGAGAGGAATACGGGCCCAAATTCCAAGAAAAGCTACCCCAATATGAGCGTAATCACACCCGTACGCGGAAGGACCGAAAATCTAACGACACACGACGCGAGAACCTAACAGCGCAAATTAATTAATCGCCCCCAAATTCGGATTATTTTCTTAAAAAAAGAAAATAATTTTCGCACGCAATACGTCGCCCGACCGAGTGATCCCATCTGAGCCGCGAATTTCCCATAGCTAACATATGCGATAAAACAAGGAAATATAGAACAACGAACGAGGTAAAAATTGAGATTTATACGAACAAACACGGGCAGGGAGAGGAATACGGGCCCAAATTCCAAGAAAAGCTACCCCAATATGAGCGTAATCACACCCGTACGCGGAAGGACCGAAAATCTAACGACACGCGACGCGAAAGCCTAACAGCGCAAATTAATTAATCGCCCCCAAATTCGGATTGTTTTCTTAAAAAAGAAAATAATTTTCGCACGCAATATTTCGCCCGACCGAGTGATCCCATCTGAGCCGCGAATTTCCCTAGCTAACATAAGCGATAACACAAGGAAATATAGAACAACGAACGAGGTAAAAATTGAGATTTATACGAACAAACACGGGCAGGGAGAGGAATACGGGCCCAAATTCCAAGGAAAGCTACCCCAATATGAGCGTAATCACACCCGTACGCGGAAGGACCGAAAATCTAACGACACACGACGCGAAAGCCTAACAGCGCAAATTAATTAATCGCGCCCCAACTTCGGATTGTTTTCTTGAAAAAGAAAATAATTTTCGCACGCAATATTTCGCCCGACCGAGTGATCCCATCTGACCCGCGAATTTCCCTAGCTAACATAAGCGATAAAACAAGGAAATATAGAACAACGAACTAGGTAAAAATTGAGATTTATACGAACAAACACGGGCAGGGAGAGGAATACGGGCCCAAATTCCAAGAGAAGCTATCCCAATATGAGCGTAATCACACCCGTACGCGGAAGGACCGAAAATCTAACGACACGCGACGCGAAAGCCTAACAGCGCAAATTAATTAATCGCCCCCAAATTCGGATTGTTTTCTTAAAAAAGAAAATAATTTTCGCACGCAATATTTCGCCCGACCGAGTGATCCCATCTGAGCCGCGAATTTCCCTAGCTAACATAAGCGATAAAACAAGGAAATATAGAACAACGAACGAGGTAAAAATTGAGATTTATACGAACAAACACGGGCAGGGAGAGGAATACGGGCCCAAATTCCAAGAAAAGCTACCCCAATATGAGCGTAATCACACCCGTACGCGGAAGGACCGAAAATCTAACGACACACGACGCGAAAGCCTAACAGCGCAAATTAATTAATCGCGCCCCAAATTCGGATTGTTTTCTTGAAAAAGAAAATAATTTTCGCACGCAATATTTCGCCCGACCGAGTGATCCCATCTGACCCGCGAATTTCCCTAGCTAACATAAGCGATAAAACAAGGAAATATAGAACAACGAACTAGGTAAAAATTGAGATTTATACGAACAAACACGGGCAGGGAGAGGAATACGGGCCCAAATTCCAAGAAAAGCTACCCCAATATGAGCGTAATCACACCCGTACGCGGAAGGACCGAAAATCTAACGACACGCGACGCGAAAGCCTAACAGCGCAAATTAATTAATCGCCCCCCAAATTCGGATTGTTTTCTTAAAAAAGAAAATAATTTTCGCACGCAATATTTCGCCCGACCGAGTGATCCCATCTGAGCCGCGAATTTCCCTAGCTAACATAAGCGATAAAACAAGGAAATATAGAACAACGAACGAGGTAAAAATTGAGATTTATACGAACAAACACGGGCAGGGAGAGGAATACGGGCCCAAATTCCAAGGAAAGCTACCCCAATATGAGCGTAATCACACCCGTACGCGGAAGGACCGAAAATCTAACGACACGCGACGTGAAAGCCTAACAGCGCAAATTAATTAATCGCCCCCAAATTCGGATTGTTTTCTTAAAAAAGAAAATAATTTTCGCACGCAATATTTCGCCCGACCGAGTGATCCCATCTGAGCCGCGAATTTCCCTAGCTAACATAAGCGATAAAACAAGGAAATATAGAACAACGAACGAGGTAAAAATTGAGATTTATACGAACAAACACGGGCAGGGAGAGGAATACGGGCCCAAATTCCAAGAAAAGCTACCCCAATATGAGCGTAATCACACCCGTACGCGGAAGGACCGAAAATCTAACGACACGCGACGTGAAAGCCTAACAGCGCAAATTAATTAATCGCGCCCCCAAATTCGGATTATTTTCCCTTGAAAAAGAAAATAATTTTCGCACGCAATATTTCGCCCGACCGAGTGATCCCATCTGAGCCGCGAATTTCCCTAGCTAACATAAGCGATAAAACAAGGAAATATAGAACAACGAACGAGGTAAAAATTGAGATTTATACGAACAAACACGGGCAGGGAGAGGAATACGGGCCCAAATTCCAAGGAAAGCTACCCCAATATGAGCGTAATCACACCCGTACGCGGAAGGACCGAAAATCTAACGACACGCGACGTGAAAGCCTAACAGCGCAAATTAATTAATCGCGCCCCAAATTCGGATTGTTTTCTTAAAAAAGAAAATAATTTTCGCACGCAATATTTCGCCCGACCGAGTGATCCCATCTGACCCGCGAATTTCCCTAGCTAACATAAGCGATAAAACAAGGAAATATAGAACAACGAACGAGGTAAAAATTGAGATTTATACGAACAAACACGGGCAGGGAGAGGAATACGGGCCCAAATTCCAAGAAAAGCTACCCCAATATGAGCGTAATCACACCCGTACGCGGAAGGACCGAAAATCTAACGACACGCGACGCGAAAGCCTAACAGCGCAAATTAATTAATCGCGCCCCAAATTCGGATTGTTTTCTTAAAAAAGAAAATAATTTTCGCACGCAATATTTCGCCCGACCGAGTGATCCCATCTGAGCCGCGAATTTCCCTAGCTAACATAAGCGATAAAACAAGGAAATATAGAACAACGAACGAGGTAAAAATTGAGATTTATACGAACAAACACGGGCAGGGAGAGGAATACGGGCCCAAATTCCAAGAAAAGCTACCCCAATATGAGCGTAATCACACCCGTACGCGGAAGGACCGAAAATCTAACGACACGCGACGTGAAAGCCTAACAGCGCAAATTAATTAATCGCGTCCCAAATTCGGATTGTTTTCTTAAAAAAGAAAATAATTTTCGCACGCAATATTTCGCCCGACCGAGTGATCCCATCTGACCCGCGAATTTCCCTAGCTAACATAAGCGATAAAACAAGGAAATATAGAACAACGAACTAGGTAAAAATTGACATTTACACGAACAAACACGGGCAGGGAGAGGAATACGGGCCCAAATTCCAAGAAAAGCTACCCCAATATGAGCGTAATCACACCCGTACGCGGAAGGACCGAAAATCTAACGACACGCGACGTGAAAGCCTAACAGCGCAAATTAATTAATCGCCCCCCAAATTCGGATTGTTTTCTTAAAAAGAAAATAATTTTCGCACGCAATATTTCGCCCGACCGAGTGATCCCATCTGAGCCGCGAATTTCCCTAGCTAACATAAGCGATAAAACAAGGAAATATAGAACAACGAACTAGGTAAAAATTGACATTTACACGAACAAACACGGGCAGGGAGAGGAATACTGGCCCAAATTCCAAGGAAAGCTACCCCAATATGAGCGTAATCACACCCGTACGCGGAAGGACCGAAAATCTAACGACACGCGACGTGAAAGTCTAACAGCGCAAATTAATTAATCGCGCCCCCAAATTCGGATTGTTTTCTTAAAAAAGAAAATAATTTTCGCATGCAATATTTCGCCCGACCGAGTGATCCCATCTGAGCCGCGAATTTCCCTAGCTAACATAAGCGATAAAACAAGGAAATATAGAACAACGAACTAGGTAAAAATTGACATTTACACGAACAAACACGGGCAGGGAGAGGAATACTGGCCCAAATTCCAAGGAAAGCTACCCCAATATGAGCGTAATCACACCCGTACGCGGAAGGACCGAAAATCTAACGACACGCGACGCGAAAGCCTAAGAGCGCAAATTAATTAATCGCGCCCCAACTTCGGATTGTTCCCTTAAAAAAGAAAATAATTTTCGCATGCAATATTTCGCCCGACCGAGTGATCCCATCTGAGCCGCGAATTTCCCTAGCTAACATAAGCGATAAAACAAGGAAATATAGAACAACGAACTAGGTAAAAATTGACATTTACACGAACAAACACGGGCAGGGAGAGGAATACTGGCCCATATTCCAAGGAAAGCTACCCCAATATGAGCGTAATCACACCCGTACGCGGAAGGACCGAAAATCTAACGACACGCGACGTGAAAGTCTAACAGCGCAAATTAATTAATCGCCCCCAAATTCGGATTGTTTTCTTAAAAAAGAAAATAATTTTCGCATGCAATATTTCGCCCGACCGAGTGATCCCATCTGAGCCGCGAATTTCCCTAGCTAACATAAGCGATAAAACAAGGAAATATAGAACAACGAACTAGGTAAAAATTGACATTTACACGAACAAACACGGGCAGGGAGAGGAATACGGGCCCAAATTCCAAGAAAAGCTACCCCAATATGAGCGTAATCACACCCGTACGCGGAAGGACCGAAAATCTAACGACACGCGACGTGAAAGCCTAACAGCGCAAATTAATTAATCGCCCCCCAAATTCGGATTGTTTTCTTAAAAAAAAAGAAAATAATTTTCGCACGCAATATTTCGCCCGACCGAGTGATCCCATCTGAGCCGCGAATTTCCCTAGCTAACATAAGCGATAAAACAAGGAAATATAGAACAACGAACTAGGTAAAAATTGACATTTACACGAACAAACACGGGCAGGGAGAGGAATACTGGCCCATATTCCAAGGAAAGCTACCCCAATATGAGCGTAATCACACCCGTACGCGGAAGGACCGAAAATCTAACGACACGCGACGTGAAAGCCTAACAGCGCAAATTAATTAATCGCGCCCCCAAATTCGGATTGTTTTCTTAAAAAAAAAAAGAAAATAATTTTCGCACGCAATATTTCGCCCGACCGAGTGATCCCATCTGACCCGCGAATTTCCCTAGCTAACATAAGCGATAACAAGGAAATATAGAACAACGAACTAGGTAAAAATTGACATTTACACGAACAAACACGGGCAGGGAGAGGAATACGGGCCCAAATTCCAAGGAAAGCTACCCCAATATGAGCGTAATCACACCCGTACGCGGAAGGACCGAAAATCTAACGACACGCGACGTGAAAGCCTAACAGCGCAAATTAATTAATCGCCCCCAAATTCGGATTGTTTTCTTAAAAAAGAAAATAATTTTCGCACGCAATATTTCGCCCGACCGAGTGATCCCATCTGACCCGCGAATTTCCCTAGCTAACATAAGCGATAAAACAAGGAAATATAGAACAACGAACTAGGTAAAAATTGACATTTACACGAACAAACACGGGCAGGGAGAGGAATACTGGCCCAAATTCCAAGGAAAGCTACCCCAATATGAGCGTAATCACACCCGTACGCGGAAGGACCGAAAATCTAACGACACGCGACGCGAAAGCCTAAGAGCGCAAATTAATTAATCGCCCCCAAATTCGGATTGTTTTCTTAAAAAAGAAAATAATTTTCGCATGCAATATTTCGCCCGACCGAGTGATCCCATCTGAGCCGCGAATTTCCCTAGCTAACATAAGCGATAAAACAAGGAAATATAGAACAACGAACTAGGTAAAAATTGACATTTACACGAACAAACACGGGCAGGGAGAGGAATACTGGCCCATATTCCAAGGAAAGCTACCCCAATATGAGCGTAATCACACCCGTACGCGGAAGGACCGAAAATCTAACGACACGCGACGCGAAAGCCTAAGAGCGCAAACTAATTAATCGCGCCCCCAACTTCGGATTGTTTTCTTAAAAAGAAAATAATTTTCGCATGCAATATTTCGCCCGACCGAGTGATCCCATCTGAGCCGCGAATTTCCCTAGCTAACATAAGCGATAAAACAAGGAAATATAGAACAACGAACTAGGTAAAAATTGACATTTACACGAACAAACACGGGCAGGGAGAGGAATACTGGCCCATATTCCAAGGAAAGCTACCCCAATATGAGCGTAATCACACCCGTACGCGGAAGGACCGAAAATCTAACGACACGCGACGTGAGAGTCTAACAGCGCAAATTAATTAATCGCGCCCCCAAATTCGGATTGTTCCCTTAAAAAAGAAAATAATTTTCGCATGCAATATTTCGCCCGACCGAGTGATCCCATCTGAGCCGCGAATTTCCCTAGCTAACATAAGCGATAAAACAAGGAAATATAGAACAACGAACTAGGTAAAAATTGACATTTACACGAACAAACACGGGCAGGGAGAGGAATACTGGCCCATATTCCAAGGAAAGCTACCCCAATATGAGCGTAATCACACCCGTACGCGGAAGGACCGAAAATCTAACGACACACGACGCGAAAGCCTAAGAGCGCAAACTAATTAATCGCGCCCCCAACTTCGGATTGTTCCCTTGAAAAAAGAAAATAATTTTCGCATGCAATATTTCGCCCGACCGAGTGATCCCATCTGAGCCGCGAATTTCCCTAGCTAACATAAGCGATAAAACAAGGAAATATAGAACAACGAACTAGGTAAAAATTGACATTTACACGAACAAACACGGGCAGGGAGAGGAATACTGGCCCATATTCCAAGGAAAGCTACCCCAATATGAGCGTAATCACACCCGTACGCGGAAGGACCGAAAATCTAACGACACGCGACGTGAGAGTCTAACAGCGCAAATTAATTAATCGCCCCCAAATTCGGATTGTTTTCTTAAAAAAAAGAAAATAATTTTCGCATGCAATATTTCGCCCGACCGAGTGATCCCATGTGAGCCCCAAATTTCCCTAGCTAACATAAGCGATAAAACTAGGAAATATAGAACAACGACCTAGGTAAAAATTGACATTTACACGAACAAACACGGGCAGGGAGAGGAATACTGGCCCATATTCCAAGGAAAGCTACCCCAATATGAGCGTAATCACACCCGTACGCGGAAGGACCGAAAATCTAACGACACGCGACGTGAGAGTCTAACAGCGCAAATTAATTAATCGCCCCCCAAATTCGGATTGTTTTCTTAAAAAAAAAATAATTTTCGCATGCAATATTTCGCCCGACCGAGTGATCCCATGTGAGCCCCAAATTTTCCTAGCTAACATAAGCGATAAAACTAGGAAATATAGAACGACCTAGGTAAAAATTGACATTTACACGAACAAACACGGGCAGGGAGAGGAATACTGGCCCATATTCCAAGGAAAGCTACCCCAATATGAGCGTAATCACACCCGTACGCGGAAGGACCGAAAATCTAACGACACGCGACGCGAAAGCCTAAGAGCGCAAATTAATTAATCGCGCAACCCAACTTCGGATTGTTTTCTTAAAAAAGAAAATAATTTTCGCATGCAATATTTCGCCCGACCGAGTGATCCCATCTGACCCGCGAATTTCCCTAGCTAACATAAGCGATAAAACAAGGAAATATAGAACAACGAACTAGGTAAAAATTGACATTTACACGAACAAACACGGGCAGGGAGAGGAATACTGGCCCATATTCCAAGGAAAGCTACCCCAATATGAGCGTAATCACACCCGTACGCGGAAGGACCGAAAATCTAACGACACGCGACGCGAGAACCTAACAGCGCAAATTAATTAATCGCCCCCAAATTCGGATTGTTTTCTTAAAAAAGAAAATAATTTTCGCATGCAATATTTCGCCCGACCGAGTGATCCCATCTGAGCCGCGAATTTCCCTAGCTAACATAAGCGATAAAACAAGGAAATATAGAACAACGAACTAGGTAAAAATTGACATTTACACGAACAAACACGGGCAGGGAGAGGAATACTGGCCCATATTCCAAGGAAAGCTACCCCAATATGAGCGTAATCACACCCGTACGCGGAAGGACCGAAAATCTAACGACACGCGACGTGAAAGCCTAACAGCGCAAATTAATTAATCGCGCCCCAAATTCGGATTGTTTTCTTAAAAAAGAAAATAATTTTCGCACGCAATATTTCGCCCGACCGAGTGATCCCATCTGACCCGCGAATTTCCCTAGCTAACATAAGCGATAAAACAAGGAAATATAGAACAACGAACTAGGTAAAAATTGACATTTACACGAACAAACACGGGCAGGGAGAGGAATACGGGCCCAAATTCCAAGGAAAGCTACCCCAATATGAGCGTAATCACACCCGTACGCGGAAGGACCGAAAATCTAACGACACGCGACGTGAAAGCCTAACAGCGCAAATTAATTAATCGCCCCCCAAATTCGGATTGTTTTCTTAAAAAAAAAGAAAATAATTTTCGAGCGCAATATTTCATCCGACCGAGTGATCCCATCTGAGCCGCGAATTTCCCTAGCTAACATAAGCGATAAAACAAGGAAATATAGAACAACGAACTAGGTAAAAATTGACATTTACACGAACAAACACGGGCAGGGAGAGGAATACGGGCCCAAATTCCAAGGAAAGCTACCCCAATATGAGCGTAATCACACCCGTACGCGGAAGGACCGAAAATCTAACGACACGCGACGTGAAAGCCTAACAGCGCAAATTAATTAATCGCGCCCCCAAATTCGGATTGTTTTCTTAAAAAAAGAAAATAATTTTCGCACGCAATATTTCGCCCGACCGAGTGATCCCATCTGAGCCGCGAATTTCCCTAGCTAACATAAGCGATAACAAGGAAATATAGAACAACGAACTAGGTAAAAATTGACATTTATACGAACAAACACGGGCAGGGAGAGGAATACGGGCCCAAATTCCAAGAAAAGCTACCCCAATATGAGCGTAATCACACCCGTACGCGGAAGGACCGAAAATCTAACGACACGCGACGTGAAAGCCTAACAGCGCAAATTAATTAATCGCGCCCCCAAATTCGGATTGTTTTCTTAAAAAGAAAGAAAATAATTTTCGAGCGCAATATTTCGCCCGACCGAGTGATCCCATCTGACCCGCGAATTTCCCTAGCTAACATAAGCGATAACAAGGAAATATAGAACAACGAACTAGGTAAAAATTGACATTTATACGAACAAACACGGGCAGGGAGAGGAATACGGGCCCAAATTCCAAGAAAAGCTACCCCAATATGAGCGTAATCACACCCGTACGCGGAAGGACCGAAAATCTAACGACACGCGACGTGAAAGCCTAACAGCGCAAATTAATTAATCGCCCCCAAATTCGGATTGTTTTCTTAAAAAAAGAAAATAATTTTCGCATGCAATATTTCGCCCGACCGAGTGATCCCATCTGAGCCGCGAATTTCCCTAGCTAACATAAGCGATAAAACAAGGAAATATAGAACAACGAACTAGGTAAAAATTGACATTTACACGAACAAACACGGGCAGGGAGAGGAATACTGGCCCAAATTCCAAGGAAAGCTACCCCAATATGAGCGTAATCACACCCGTACGCGGAAGGACCGAAAATCTAACGACACGCGACGTGAAAGCCTAACAGCGCAAATTAATTAATCGCCCCCCAAATTCGGATTATTTTCTTAAAAAAGAAAATAATTTTCGCATGCAATATTTCGCCCGACCGAGTGATCCCATCTGAGCCGCGAATTTCCCTAGCTAACATAAGCGATAAAACAAGGAAATATAGAACAACGAACTAGGTAAAAATTGACATTTACACGAACAAACACGGGCAGGGAGAGGAATACTGGCCCATATTCCAAGGAAAGCTACCCCAATATGAGCGTAATCACACCCGTACGCGGAAGGACCGAAAATCTAACGACACGCGACGTGAAAGTCTAACAGCGCAAATTAATTAATCGCCCCCAAATTCGGATTGTTTTCTTAAAAAAGAAAATAATTTTCGCATGCAATATTTCGCCCGACCGAGTGATCCCATCTGAGCCGCGAATTTCCCTAGCTAACATAAGCGATAAAACAAGGAAATATAGAACAACGAACTAGGTAAAAATTGACATTTACACGAACAAACACGGGCAGGGAGAGGAATACTGGCCCAAATTCCAAGGAAAGCTACCCCAATATGAGCGTAATCACACCCGTACGCGGAAGGACCGAAAATCTAACGACACGCGACGCGAGAAGCCTAACAGCGCAAATTAATTAATCGCGCCCCCAAATTCGGATTATTTTCTTAAAAAAAAGAAAATAATTTTCGCATGCAATATTTCGCCCGACCGAGTGATCCCATCTGAGCCGCGAATTTCCCTAGCTAACATAAGCGATAAAACAAGGAAATATAGAACAACGAACTAGGTAAAAATTGACATTTACACGAACAAACACGGGCAGGGAGAGGAATACTGGCCCATATTCCAAGGAAAGCTACCCCAATATGAGCGTAATCACACCCGTACGCGGAAGGACCGAAAATCTAACGACACGCGACGTGAGAGTCTAACAGCGCAAATTAATTAATCGCCCCCAAATTCGGATTGTTTTCTTAAAAAAAAGAAAATAATTTTCGCATGCAATATTTCGCCCGACCGAGTGATCCCATCTGAGCCCCAAATTTCCCTAGCTAACATAAGCGATAAAACTAGGAAATATAGAACAACGAACTAGGTAAAAATTGACATTTACACGAACAAACACGGGCAGGGAGAGGAATACTGGCCCATATTCCAAGGAAAGCTACCCCAATATGAGCGTAATCACACCCGTACGCGGAAGGACCGAAAATCTAACGACACGCGACGTGAGAGTCTAAGAGCGCAAATTAATTAATCGCGCCCCCAACTTCGGATTGTTTTCTTAAAAGAAAATAATTTTCGCATGCAATATTTCGCCCGACCGAGTGATCCCATGTGAGCCGCGAATTTCCCTAGCTAACATAAGCGATAAAACAAGGAAATATAGAACAACGAACTAGGTAAAAATTGACATTTACACGAACAAACACGGGCAGGGAGAGGAATACTGGCCCATATTCCAAGGAAAGCTACCCCAATATGAGCGTAATCACACCCGTACGCGGAAGGACCGAAAATCTAACGACACGCGACGTGAAAGTCTAACAGCGCAAATTAATTAATCGCCCCCCAAATTCGGATTGTTTTCTTAAAAAAAAGAAAATAATTTTCGCACGCAATATTTCGCCCGACCGAGTGATCCCATCTGACCCGCGAATTTCCCTAGCTAACATAAGCGATAAAACAAGGAAATATAGAACAACGAACTAGGTAAAAATTGACATTTACACGAACAAACACGGGCAGGGAGAGGAATACTGGCCCAAATTCCAAGGAAAGCTACCCCAATATGAGCGTAATCACACCCGTACGCGGAAGGACCGAAAATCTAACGACACGCGACGTGAAAGTCTAACAGCGCAAATTAATTAATCGCCCCCAAATTCGGATTGTTTTCTTAAAAAAGAAAATAATTTTCGCACGCAATATTTCGCCCGACCGAGTGATCCCATCTGAGCCGCGAATTTCCCTAGCTAACATAAGCGATAAAACAAGGAAATATAGAACAACGAACTAGGTAAAAATTGACATTTACACGAACAAACACGGGCAGGGAGAGGAATACTGGCCCATATTCCAAGGAAAGCTACCCCAATATGAGCGTAATCACACCCGTACGCGGAAGGACCGAAAATCTAACGACACGCGACGCGAAAGCCTAACAGCGCAAATTAATTAATCGCCCCCCAAATTCGGATTGTTTTCTTAAAAAGAAAATAATTTTCGCATGCAATATTTCGCCCGACCGAGTGATCCCATCTGAGCCGCGAATTTCCCTAGCTAACATAAGCGATAAAACAAGGAAATATAGAACAACGAACTAGGTAAAAATTGACATTTACACGAACAAACACGGGCAGGGAGAGGAATACTGGCCCATATTCCAAGGAAAGCTACCCCAATATGAGCGTAATCACACCCGTACGCGGAAGGACCGAAAATCTAACGACACGCGACGTGAGAGTCTAACAGCGCAAATTAATTAATCGCGCCCCCAAATTCGGATTGTTTTCTTAAAAAAAAAGAAAATAATTTTCGCACGCAATATTTCGCCCGACCGAGTGATCCCATCTGAGCCGCGAATTTCCCTAGCTAACATAAGCGATAAAACAAGGAAATATAGAACAACGAACTAGGTAAAAATTGACATTTACACGAACAAACACGGGCAGGGAGAGGAATACGGGCCCAAATTCCAAGGAAAGCTACCCCAATATGAGCGTAATCACACCCGTACGCGGAAGGACCGAAAATCTAACGACACGCGACGTGAAAGCCTAACAGCGCAAATTAATTAATCGCCCCCAAATTCGGATTGTTTTCTTAAAAAAGAAAATAATTTTCGCACGCAATATTTCGCCCGACCGAGTGATCCCATCTGAGCCGCGAATTTCCCTAGCTAACATAAGCGATAAAACAAGGAAATATAGAACAACGAACTAGGTAAAAATTGACATTTATACGAACAAACACGGGCAGGGAGAGGAATACGGGCCCAAATTCCAAGGAAAGCTACCCCAATATGAGCGTAATCACACCCGTACGCGGAAGGACCGAAAATCTAACGACACGCGACGTGAGAGTCTAACAGCGCAAATTAATTAATCGCCCCCAAATTCGGATTGTTTTCTTAAAAAAGAAAATAATTTTCGCACGCAATATTTCGCCCGACCGAGTGATCCCATCTGAGCCGCGAATTTCCCTAGCTAACATAAGCGATAAAACAAGGAAATATAGAACAACGAACGAGGTAAAAATTGACATTTATACGAACAAACACGGGCAGGGAGAGGAATACGGGCCCAAATTCCAAGAAAAGCTACCCCAATATGAGCGTAATCACACCCGTACGCGGAAGGACCGAAAATCTAACGACACGCGACGTGAAAGCCTAACAGCGCAAATTAATTAATCGCCCCCAAATTCGGATTGTTTTCTTAAAAAAGAAAATAATTTTCGCACGCAATATTTCGCCCGACCGAGTGATCCCATCTGAGCCGCGAATTTCCCTAGCTAACATAAGCGATAAAACAAGGAAATATAGAACAACGAACTAGGTAAAAATTGACATTTACACGAACAAACACGGGCAGGGAGAGGAATACGGGCCCAAATTCCAAGAAAAGCTACCCCAATATGAGCGTAATCACACCCGTACGCGGAAGGACCGAAAATCTAACGACACGCGACGTGAAAGCCTAACAGCGCAAATTAATTAATCGCGCCCCCAAATTCGGATTGTTTTCTTAAAAAAGAAAATAATTTTCGCACGCAATATTTCGCCCGACCGAGTGATCCCATCTGAGCCGCGAATTTCCCTAGCTAACATAAGCGATAAAACAAGGAAATATAGAACAACGAACGAGGTAAAAATTGACATTTATACGAACAAACACGGGCAGGGAGAGGAATACGGGCCCAAATTCCAAGGAAAGCTACCCCAATATGAGCGTAATCACACCCGTACGCGGAAGGACCGAAAATCTAACGACACGCGACGTGAAAGCCTAACAGCGCAAATTAATTAATCGCGCCCCCAAATTCGGATTGTTTTCTTAAAAAAGAAAATAATTTTCGCACGCAATATTTCGCCCGACCGAGTGATCCCATCTGAGCCGCGAATTTCCCTAGCTAACATAAGCGATAAAACAAGGAAATATAGAACAACGAACTAGGTAAAAATTGACATTTACACGAACAAACACGGGCAGGGAGAGGAATACTGGCCCAAATTCCAAGAAAAGCTACCCCAATATGAGCGTAATCACACCCGTACGCGGAAGGACCGAAAATCTAACGACACGCGACGTGAGAGCCTAACAGCGCAAATTAATTAATCGCCCCCCAAATTCGGATTGTTTTCTTAAAAAAGAAAATAATTTTCGCACGCAATATTTCGCCCGACCGAGTGATCCCATCTGAGCCGCGAATTTCCCTAGCTAACATAAGCGATAAAACAAGGAAATATAGAACAACGAACTAGGTAAAAATTGACATTTACACGAACAAACACGGGCAGGGAGAGGAATACGGGCCCAAATTCCAAGAAAAGCTACCCCAATATGAGCGTAATCACACCCGTACGCGGAAGGACCGAAAATCTAACGACACGCGACGTGAAAGCCTAACAGCGCAAATTAATTAATCGCCCCCCAAATTCGGATTGTTTTCTTAAAAAAGAAAATAATTTTCGCACGCAATATTTCGCCCGACCGAGTGATCCCATCTGACCCGCGAATTTCCCTAGCTAACATAAGCGATAAAACAAGGAAATATAGAACAACGAACGAGGTAAAAATTGACATTTATACGAACAAACACGGGCAGGGAGAGGAATACGGGCCCAAATTCCAAGGAAAGCTACCCCAATATGAGCGTAATCACACCCGTACGCGGAAGGACCGAAAATCTAACGACACGCGACGTGAAAGCCTAACAGCGCAAATTAATTAATCGCGCCCCCAAATTCGGATTGTTTTCTTAAAAAAGAAAATAATTTTCGCACGCAATATTTCGCCCGACCGAGTGATCCCATCTGACCCGCGAATTTCCCTAGCTAACATAAGCGATAAAACAAGGAAATATAGAACAACGAACTAGGTAAAAATTGACATTTACACGAACAAACACGGGCAGGGAGAGGAATACGGGCCCAAATTCCAAGAAAAGCTACCCCAATATGAGCGTAATCACACCCGTACGCGGAAGGACCGAAAATCTAACGACACGCGACGTGAAAGCCTAACAGCGCAAATTAATTAATCGCGCCCCAAATTCGGATTGTTTTCTTAAAAAAGAAAATAATTTTCGCACGCAATATTTCGCCCGACCGAGTGATCCCATCTGACCCGCGAATTTCCCTAGCTAACATAAGCGATAAAACAAGGAAATATAGAACAACGAACGAGGTAAAAATTGAGATTTATACGAACAAACACGGGCAGGGAGAGGAATACGGGCCCAAATTCCAAGAAAAGCTACCCCAATATGAGCGTAATCACACCCGTACGCGGAAGGACCGAAAATCTAACGACACGCGACGTGAAAGCCTAACAGCGCAAATTAATTAATCGCGCCCCCAAATTCGGATTGTTTTCTTAAAAAAAAAAAAGAAAATAATTTTCGCACGCAATATTTCGCCCGACCGAGTGATCCCATCTGAGCCGCGAATTTCCCTAGCTAACATAAGCGATAAAACAAGGAAATATAGAACAACGAACGAGGTAAAAATTGAGATTTATACGAACAAACACGGGCAGGGAGAGGAATACGGGCCCAAATTCCAAGGAAAGCTACCCCAATATGAGCGTAATCACACCCGTACGCGGAAGGACCGAAAATCTAACGACACACGACGCGAAAGCCTAACAGCGCAAATTAATTAATCGCGCCCCCAACTTCGGATTGTTTTCTTGAAAAAGAAAATAATTTTCGCACGCAATATTTCGCCCGACCGAGTGATCCCATCTGACCCGCGAATTTCCCTAGCTAACATAAGCGATAAAACAAGGAAATATAGAACAACGAACGAGGTAAAAATTGAGATTTATACGAACAAACACGGGCAGGGAGAGGAATACGGGCCCAAATTCCAAGAAAAGCTACCCCAATATGAGCGTAATCACACCCGTACGCGGAAGGACCGAAAATCTAACGACACGCGACGCGAAAGCCTAACAGCGCAAATTAATTAATCGCCCCCAAATTCGGATTGTTTTCTTAAAAAAGAAAATAATTTTCGCACGCAATATTTCGCCCGACCGAGTGATCCCATCTGAGCCGCGAATTTCCCTAGCTAACATAAGCGATAAAACAAGGAAATATAGAACAACGAACGAGGTAAAAATTGAGATTTATACGAACAAACACGGGCAGGGAGAGGAATACGGGCCCAAATTCCAAGAAAAGCTACCCCAATATGAGCGTAATCACACCCGTACGCGGAAGGACCGAAAATCTAACGACACACGACGCGAAAGCCTAACAGCGCAAATTAATTAATCGCGCCCCAAATTCGGATTGTTTTCTTGAAAAAGAAAATAATTTTCGCACGCAATATTTCGCCCGACCGAGTGATCCCATCTGAGCCGCGAATTTCCCTAGCTAACATAAGCGATAACACAAGGAAATATAGAACAACGAACGAGGTAAAAATTGAGATTTATACGAACAAACACGGGCAGGGAGAGGAATACGGGCCCAAATTCCAAGAAAAGCTACCCCAATATGAGCGTAATCACACCCGTACGCGGAAGGACCGAAAATCTAACGACACACGACGCGAAAGCCTAACAGCGCAAATTAATTAATCGCGCCCCAAATTCGGATTGTTTTCTTGAAAAAGAAAATAATTTTCGCACGCAATATTTCGCCCGACCGAGTGATCCCATCTGAGCCGCGAATTTCCCTAGCTAACATAAGCGATAAAACAAGGAAATATAGAACAACGAACGAGGTAAAAATTGAGATTTATACGAACAAACACGGGCAGGGAGAGGAATACGGGCCCAAATTCCAAGAAAAGCTACCCCAATATGAGCGTAATCACACCCGTACGCGGAAGGACCGAAAATCTAACGACACGCGACGCGAGAGCCTAACAGCGCAAATTAATTAATCGCCCCCAAATTCGGATTATTTTCTTAAAAAAAGAAAATAATTTTCGCACGCAATACGTCGCCCGACCGAGTGATCCCATCTGAGCCGCGAATTTCCCATAGCTAACATATGCGATAAAACAAGGAAATATAGAACAACGAACGAGGTAAAAATTGAGATTTATATGAACAAACACGGGCAGGGAGAGGAATACGGGCCCAAATTCCAAGAAAAGCTACCCCAATATGAGCGTAATCACACCCGTACGCGGAAGGACCGAAAATCTAACGACACACGACGCGAAAGCCTAACAGCGCAAATTAATTAATCGCGCCCCAACTTCGGATTGTTCCCTTGAAAAAGAAAATAATTTTCGCACGCAATATTTCGCCCGACCGAGTGATCCCATCTGACCCGCGAATTTCCCTAGCTAACATAAGCGATAACACAAGGAAATATAGAACAACGAACGAGGTAAAAATTGAGATTTATACGAACAAACACGGGCAGGGAGAGGAATACGGGCCCAAATTCCAAGAAAAGCTACCCCAATATGAGCGTAATCACACCCGTACGCGGAAGGACCGAAAATCTAACGACACACGACGCGAGAACCTAACAGCGCAAATTAATTAATCGCCCCCAAATTCGGATTATTTTCTTAAAAAGAAAATAATTTTCGCACGCAATATTTCGCCCGACCGAGTGATCCCATCTGAGCCGCGAATTTCCCATAGCTAACATATGCGATAAAACAAGGAAATATAGAACAACGAACGAGGTAAAAATTGAGATTTATACGAACAAACACGGGCAGGGAGAGGAATACGGGCCCAAATTCCAAGAAAAGCTACCCCAATATGAGCGTAATCACACCCGTACGCGGAAGGACCGAAAATCTAACGACACACGACGCGAAAGCCTAACAGCGCAAATTAATTAATCGCCCCCAAATTCGGATTGTTTTCTTAAAAAAAGAAAATAATTTTCGCACGCAATATTTCGCCCGACCGAGTGATCCCATCTGAGCCGCGAATTTCCCTAGCTAACATAAGCGATAAAACAAGGAAATATAGAACAACGAACGAGGTAAAAATTGAGATTTATACGAACAAACACGGGCAGGGAGAGGAATACGGGCCCAAATTCCAAGAAAAGCTACCCCAATATGAGCGTAATCACACCCGTACGCGGAAGGACCGAAAATCTAACGACACGCGACGCGAAAGCCTAACAGCGCAAATTAATTAATCGCCCCCAAATTCGGATTGTTTTCTTAAAAAAGAAAATAATTTTCGCACGCAATATTTCGCCCGACCGAGTGATCCCATCTGAGCCGCGAATTTCCCTAGCTAACATAAGCGATAACACAAGGAAATATAGAACAACGAACGAGGTAAAAATTGAGATTTATACCAACAAACACGGGCAGGGAGAGGAATACGGGCCCAAATTCCAAGAAAAGCTACCCCAATATGAGCGTAATCACACCCGTACGCGGAAGGACCGAAAATCTAACGACACACGACGCGAAAGCCTAACAGCGCAAATTAATTAATCGCGCCCCCAACTTCGGATTGTTCCCTTGAAAAAGAAAATAATTTTCGCACGCAATATTTCGCCCGACCGAGTGATCCCATCTGACCCGCGAATTTCCCTAGCTAACATAAGCGATAACACAAGGAAATATAGAACAACGAACGAGGTAAAAATTGAGATTTATACGAACAAACACGGGCAGGGAGAGGAATACGGGCCCAAATTCCATGAAAAGCTACCCCAATATGAGCGTAATCACACCCGTACGCGGAAGGACCGAAAATCTAACGACACACGACGCGAGAACCTAACAGCGCAAATTAATTAATCGCCCCCAAATTCGGATTATTTTCTTAAAAAAGAAAATAATTTTCGCACGCACGTCGCCCGACCGAGTGATCCCATCTGAGCCGCGAATTTCCCATAGCTAACATATGCGATAAAACAAGGAAATATAGAACAACGAACGAGGTAAAAATTGAGATTTATACGAACAAACACGGGCAGGGAGAGGAATACGGGCCCAAATTCCAAGAAAAGCTATCCCAATATGAGCGTAATCACACCCGTACGCGGAAGGACCGAAAATCTAACGACACGCGACGTGAGAGCCTAACAGCGCAAATTAATTAATCGCCCCCCAAATTCGGATTATTTTCTTAAAAAAGAAAATAATTTTCGCACGCACGTCGCCCGACCGAGTGATCCCATCTGAGCCGCGAATTTCCCATAGCTAACATATGCGATAAAACAAGGAAATATAGAACAACGAACGAGGTAAAAATTGAGATTTATACCAACAAACACGGGCAGGGAGAGGAATACGGGCCCAAATTCCAAGAAAAGCTACCCCAATATGAGCGTAATCACACCCGTACGCGGAAGGACCGAAAATCTAACGACACGCGACGTGAAAGCCTAACAGCGCAAATTAATTAATCGCCCCCAAATTCGGATTGTTTTCTTAAAAAAGAAAATAATTTTCGCACGCAATACGTCGCCCGACCGAGTGATCCCATCTGACCCGCGAATTTCCCTAGCTAACATAAGCGATAACACAAGGAAATATAGAACAACGAACGAGGTAAAAATTGAGATTTATACGAACAAACACGGGCAGGGAGAGGAATACGGGCCCAAATTCCAAGGAAAGCTACCCCAATATGAGCGTAATCACACCCGTACGCGGAAGGACCGAAAATCTAACGACACACGACGCGAAAGCCTAACAGCGCAAATTAATTAATCGCGCCCCCAACTTCGGATTGTTCCCTTGAAAAAGAAAATAATTTTCGCACGCAATATTTCGCCCGACCGAGTGATCCCATCTGACCCGCGAATTTCCCTAGCTAACATAAGCGATAACACAAGGAAATATAGAACAACGAACGAGGTAAAAATTGAGATTTATACGAACAAACACGGGCAGGGAGAGGAATACGGGCCCAAATTCCAAGAAAAGCTACCCCAATATGAGCGTAATCACACCCGTACGCGGAAGGACCGAAAATCTAACGACACACGACGCGAAAGCCTAACAGCGCAAATTAATTAATCGCGCCCCCAAATTCGGATTGTTTTCTTGAAAAAGAAAATAATTTTCGCACGCAATATTTCGCCCGACCGAGTGATCCCATCTGACCCGCGAATTTCCCTAGCTAACATAAGCGATAACACAAGGAAATATAGAACAACGAACGAGGTAAAAATTGAGATTTATACCAACAAACACGGGCAGGGAGAGGAATACGGGCCCAAATTCCAAGAAAAGCTACCCCAATATGAGCGTAATCACACCCGTACGCGGAAGGACCGAAAATCTAACGATACACGACGCGAAAGCCTAAGAGCGCAAACTAATTAATCGCGCAACCAACTTCGGATTGTTCCCTTGAAAAAGAAAATAATTTTCGCACGCAATATTTCGCCCGACCGAGTGATCCCATCTGACCCGCGAATTTCCCTAGCTAACATAAGCGATAACACAAGGAAATATAGAACAACGAACGAGGTAAAAATTGAGATTTATACCAACAAACACGGGCAGGGAGAGGAATATGGGCCCAAATTCCAAGAGAAGCTATCCTAATATGAATGTAATCACACCCGTACGCGGAAGGACCGAAAATCTAACGACACACGACGCGAGAACCTAACAGCGCAAATTAATTAATCGCCCCCAAATTCGGATTATTTTCTTAAAAAAGAAAATAATTTTCGCACGCAATATTTCGCCCGACCGAGTGATCCCATCTGAGCCGCGAATTTCCCATACTAACATATGCGATAAAACAAGGAAATATAGAACAACGAACGAGGTAAAAATTGAGATTTATATGAACAAACACGGGCAGGGAGAGGAATACGGGCCCAAATTCCAAGAAAAGCTACCCCAATATGAGCGTAATCACACCCGTACGCGGAAGGACCGAAAATCTAACGACACACGACGCGAAAGCCTAACAGCGCAAATTAATTAATCGCGCCCCCAACTTCGGATTGTTTTCTTGAAAAAGAAAATAATTTTCGCACGCAATATTTCGCCCGACCGAGTGATCCCATCTGACCCGCGAATTTCCCTAGCTAACATAAGCGATAACACAAGGAAATATAGAACAACGAACGAGGTAAAAATTGAGATTTATATGAACAAACACGGGCAGGGAGAGGAATACGGGCCCAAATTCCAAGAAAAGCTACCCCAATATGAGCGTAATCACACCCGTACGCGGAAGGACCGAAAATCTAACGACACACGACGCGAAAGCCTAACAGCGCAAATTAATTAATCGCGCCCCCAACTTCGGATTGTTCCCTTGAAAAAGAAAATAATTTTCGCACGCAATATTTCGCCCGACCGAGTGATCCCATCTGACCCGCGAATTTCCCTAGCTAACATAAGCGATAACACAAGGAAATATAGAACAACGAACGAGGTAAAAATTGAGATTTATACCAACAAACACGGGCAGGGAGAGGAATACGGGCCCAAATTCCAAGAAAAGCTACCCCAATATGAGCGTAATCACACCCGTACGCGGAAGGACCGAAAATCTAACGACACACGACGCGAAAGCCTAACAGCGCAAATTAATTAATCGCGCCCCAAATTCGGATTGTTTTCTTAAAAAGAAAATAATTTTCGCACGCAATATTTCGCCCGACCGAGTGATCCCATCTGAGCCGCGAATTTCCCATAGCTAACATAAGCGATAAAACAAGGAAATATAGAACAACGAACGAGGTAAAAATTGAGATTTATACCAACAAACACGGGCAGGGAGAGGAATACGGGCCCAAATTCCAAGAAGCTACCCCAATATGAGCGTAATCACACCCGTACGCGGAAGGACCGAAAATCTAACGACACACGACGCGAAAGCCTAACAGCGCAAATTAATTAATCGCGCCCCCAACTTCGGATTGTTCCCTTGAAAAAGAAAATAATTTTCGCACGCAATATTTCGCCCGACCGAGTGATCCCATCTGACCCGCGAATTTCCCTAGCTAACATAAGCGATAACACAAGGAAATATAGAACAACGAACGAGGTAAAAATTGAGATTTATACCAACAAACACGGGCAGGGAGAGGAATACGGGCCCAAATTCCAAGAAAAGCTACCCCAATATGAGCGTAATCACACCCGTACGCGGAAGGACCGAAAATCTAACGACACACGACGCGAAAGCCTAACAGCGCAAATTAATTAATCGCCCCCAAATTCGGATTGTTTTCTTAAAAAAGAAAATAATTTTCGCACGCAATATTTCGCCCGACCGAGTGATCCCATCTGAGCCGCGAATTTCCCTAGCTAACATAAGCGATAACACAAGGAAATATAGAACAACGAACGAGGTAAAAATTGAGATTTATACGAACAAACACGGGCAGGGAGAGGAATACGGGCCCAAATTCCAAGAAAAGCTACCCCAATATGAGCGTAATCACACCCGTACGCGGAAGGACCGAAAATCTAACGACACACGACGCGAGAACCTAACAGCGCAAATTAATTAATCGCCCCCAAATTCGGATTATTTTCTTAAAAAGAAAATAATTTTCGCACGCACGTCGCCCGACCGAGTGATCCCATCTGAGCCGCGAATTTCCCATAGCTAACATATGCGATAAAACAAGGAAATATAGAACAACGAACGAGGTAAAAATTGAGATTTATATGAACAAACACGGGCAGGGAGAGGAATACGGGCCCAAATTCCAAGAAAAGCTACCCCAATATGAGCGTAATCACACCCGTACGCGGAAGGACCGAAAATCTAACGACACACGACGCGAAAGCCTAACAGCGCAAATTAATTAATCGCCCCCCAAATTCGGATTGTTTTCTTAAAAAGAAAATAATTTTCGCACGCAATACGTCGCCCGACCGAGTGATCCCATCTGAGCCGCGAATTTCCCATAGCTAACATATGCGATAAAACAAGGAAATATAGAACAACGAACGAGGTAAAAATTGAGATTTATACCAACAAACACGGGCAGGGAGAGGAATACGGGCCCAAATTCCAAGAAAAGCTACCCCAATATGAGCGTAATCACACCCGTACGCGGAAGGACCGAAAATCTAACGACACACGACGCGAAAGCCTAACAGCGCAAATTAATTAATCGCCCCCAACTTCGGATTGTTCCCTTGAAAAAGAAAATAATTTTCGCACGCAATATTTCGCCCGACCGAGTGATCCCATCTGACCCGCGAATTTCCCTAGCTAACATAAGCGATAACACAAGGAAATATAGAACAACGAACGAGGTAAAAATTGAGATTTATACCAACAAACACGGGCAGGGAGAGGAATATGGGCCCAAATTCCAAGAGAAGCTATCCTAATATGAATGTAATCACACCCGTACGCGGAAGGACCGAAAATCTAACGACACACGACGCGAAAGCCTAACAGCGCAAATTAATTAATCGCCCCCAAATTCGGATTGTTTCTTGAAAAAGAAAATAATTTTCGCACGCAATATTTCGCCCGACCGAGTGATCCCATCTGAGCCGCGAATTTCCCATAGCTAACATATGCGATAAAACAAGGAAATATAGAACAACGAACGAGGTAAAAATTGAGATTTATACCAACAAACACGGGCAGGGAGAGGAATATGGGCCCAAATTCCAAGAGAAGCTATCCCAATATGAATGTAATCACACCCGTACGCGGAAGGACCGAAAATCTAACGACACACGACGCGAAAGCCTAACAGCGCAAATTAATTAATCGCCCCCAAATTCGGATTATTTTCTTAAAAAGAAAATAATTTTCGCACGCAATACGTCGCCCGACCGAGTGATCCCATCTGAGCCGCGAATTTCCCATAGCTAACATAAGCGATAAAACAAGGAAATATAGAACAACGAACGAGGTAAAAATTGAGATTTATACGAACAAACACGGGCAGGGAGAGGAATACGGGCCCAAATTCCAAGAAAAGCTACCCCAATATGAGCGTAATCACACCCGTACGCGGAAGGACCGAAAATCTAACGACACACGACGCGAGAACCTAACAGCGCAAATTAATTAATCGCCCCCAAATTCGGATTATTTTCTTAAAAAAAGAAAATAATTTTCGCACGCACGTCGCCCGACCGAGTGATCCCATCTGAGCCGCGAATTTCCCATACTAACATATGCGATAAAACAAGGAAATATAGAACAACGAACGAGGTAAAAATTGAGATTTATACCAACAAACACGGGCAGGGAGAGGAATACGGGCCCAAATTCCAAGAAAAGCTACCCCAATATGAGCGTAATCACACCCGTACGCGGAAGGACCGAAAATCTAACGACACGCGACGCGAAAGCCTAACAGCGCAAATTAATTAATCGCCCCCAAATTCGGATTGTTTTCTTGAAAAAGAAAATAATTTTCGCACGCAATATTTCGCCCGACCGAGTGATCCCATCTGAGCCGCGAATTTCCCTAGCTAACATAAGCGATAACACAAGGAAATATAGAACAACGAACGAGGTAAAAATTGAGATTTATACGAACAAACACGGGCAGGGAGAGGAATACGGGCCCAAATTCCAAGAAAAGCTACCCCAATATGAGCGTAATCACACCCGTACGCGGAAGGACCGATAATCTAACGACACACGACGCGAAAGCCTAAGAGCGCAAACTAATTAATCGCGCCCCCAACTTCGGATTGTTCCCTTGAAAAAGAAAATAATTTTCGCACGCAATATTTCGCCCGACCGAGTGATCCCATCTGACCCGCGAATTTCCCTAGCTAACATAAGCGATAAAACAAGGAAATATAGAACAACGAACGAGGTAAAAATTGAGATTCATACGAACAAACACGGACAGGGAGAGGAATATGGGCCCAAATTCCAAGAGAAGCTATCCTAATATGAATGTAATCACACCCGTACGCGGAAGGACCGAAAATCTAACGACACACGACGCGAAAGCCTAAGAGCGCAAATTAATTAATCGCGCACCAAATTCGGATTGTTCCCTTGAAAAAGAAAATAATTTTCGCACGCAATATTTCGCCCGACCGAGTGATCCCATCTGAGCTGCGAATTTCCCTAGCTAACATAAGCGATAACACAAGGAAATATAGAACAACGAACGAGGTAAAAATTGAGATTTATACGAACAAACACGGGCAGGGAGAGGAATACGGGCCCAAATTCCAAGAAAAGCTACCCCAATATGAGCGTAATCACATCCGTACGCGGAAGGACCGATAATCTAACGACACACGACGCGAAAGCCTAAGAGCGCAAACTAATTAATCGCGCCCCCAACTTCGGATTGTTCCCTTGAAAAAGAAAATAATTTTCGCACGCAATATTTCGCCCGACCGTGTGATCCCATCTGACCCGCGAATTTCCCTAGCTAACATAAGCGATAAAACAAGGAAATGTAGAACAACGAACTAGGTAAAAATTGAGATTCATACGAACAAACACGGGCAGGGAGAGGAATATGGGCCCAAATTCCAAGAGAAGCTATTCTAATATGAATGTAATCACACCCGTATGCGGAAGGACCGAAAATCTAACGACACACGACGCGAGAACCTAACAGCGCAAATTAATTAATCGCCCCCAAATTCGGATTATTTTCTTAAAAAGAAAATAATTTTCGCACGCAATACGTCGCCCGACCGAGTGATCCCATCTGAGCCGCGAATTTCCCATACTAACATATGCGATAAAACAAGGAAATATAGAACAACGAACGAGGTAAAAATTGAGATTTATATGAACAAACACGGACAGGGAGAGGAATACGGGCCCAAATTCCATGAAAAGCTACCCCAATATGAGCGTAATCACATCCGTACGCGGAAGGACCGATAATCTAACGACACACGACGCGAAAGCCTAAGAGCGCAAACTAATTAATCGCGCCCCCAACTTCGGATTGTTCCCTTGAAAAAGAAAATAATTTTCGCACGCAATATTTCGCCCGACCGAGTGATCCCATCTGACCCGCGAATTTCCCTAGCTAACATAAGCGATAAAACAAGGAAATATAGAACAACGAACGAGGTAAAAATTGAGATTTATACGAACAAACACGGGCAGGGAGAGGAATATGGGCCCAAATTCCAAGAGAAGCTACCCCAATATGAATGTAATCACACCCGTACGCGGAAGGACCGAAAATCTAACGACACACGACGCGAGAACCTAACAGCGCAAATTAATTAATCGCCCCCCAAATTCGGATTATTTTCTTAAAAAAGAAAATAATTTTCGCACGCACGTCGCCCGACCGAGTGATCCCATCTGAGCCGCGAATTTCCCATACTAACATATGCGATAAAACAAGGAAATATAGAACAACGAACGAGGTAAAAATTGAGATTTATATGAACAAACACAGGACAGGGAGAGGAATACGGGCCCAAATTCCAAGAAAAGCTACCCCAATATGAGCGTAATCACACCCGTACGCGGAAGGACCGAAAATCTAACGACACACGACGCGAAAGCCTAAGAGCGCAAATTAATTAATCGCGCCCCCAAATTCGGATTGTTCCCTTGAAAAAGAAAATAATTTTCGCACGCAATATTTCGCCCGACCGAGTGATCCCATCTGAGCCGCGAATTTCCCTAGCTAACATAAGCGATAACACAAGGAAATATAGAACAACGAACGAGGTAAAAATTGAGATTTATACGAACAAACACGGGCAGGGAGAGGAATACGGGCCCAAATTCCAAGAAAAGCTACCCCAATATGAGCGTAATCACATCCGTACGCGGAAGGACCGATAATCTAACGACACACGACGCGAAAGCCTAAGAGCGCAAACTAATTAATCGCGCCCCCAACTTCGGATTGTTCCCTTGAAAAAGAAAATAATTTTCGCACGCAATATTTCGCCCGACCGAGTGATCCCATCTGACCCGCGAATTTCCCTAGCTAACATAAGCGATAACACAAGGAAATATAGAACAACGAACGAGGTAAAAATTGAGATTTATACGAACAAACACGGGCAGGGAGAGGAATATGGGCCCAAATTCCAAGAGAAGCTATCCTAATATGAATGTAATCACACCCGTACGCGGAAGGACCGAAAATCTAACGACACACGACGCGAGAACCTAACAGCGCAAATTAATTAATCGCCCCCCAAATTCGGATTATTTTCTTGAAAAAGAAAATAATTTTCGCACGCAATACGTCGCCCGACCGAGTGATCCCATCTGAGCCGCGAATTTCCCATACTAACATATGCGATAAAACAAGGAAATATAGAACAACGAACGAGGTAAAAATTGAGATTTATACGAACAAACACGGGCAGGGAGAGGAATACGGGCCCAAATTCCAAGAAAAGCTACCCCAATATGAGCGTAATCACACCCGTACGCGGAAGGACCGAAAATCTAACGACACACGACGCGAGAGCCTAACAGCGCAAATTAATTAATCGCCCCCAAATTCGGATTATTTTCTTAAAAAAGAAAATAATTTTCGCACGCACGTCGCCCGACCGAGTGATCCCATCTGAGCCGCGAATTTCCCATACTAACATATGCGATAAAACAAGGAAATATAGAACAACGAACGAGGTAAAAATTGAGATTTATACCAACAAACACAGGCAGGGAGAGGAATGCGGGCCCAAATTCCAAGAAATGCTACCCCAATATGAGCGTAATCACACCCGTACGCGGAAGGACCGAAAATCTAACGACACGCGACGCGAAAGCCTAAGAGCGCAAATTAATTAATCGCCCACTAAATTCGGATTGTTCCCTTGAAAAAGAAAATAATTTTCGCACGCAATATTTCGCCCGACCGAGTGATCCCATCTGAGCTGCGAATTTCCCTAGCTAACATAAGCGATAACACAAGGAAATATAGAACAACGAACGAGGTAAAAATTGAGATTTATACGAACAAACACGGGCAGCGAGAGGAATACGGGCCCAAATTCCAAGGAAAGCTACCCCAATATGAGCGTAATCACACCCGTACGCGGAAGGACCGATAATCTAACGACACACGACGCGAAAGCCTAAGAGCGCAAACTAATTAATCGCGCCCCCAACTTCGGATTGTTCCCTTGAAAAAGAAAATAATTTTCGCACGCAATATTTCGCCCGACCGAGTGATCCCATCTGACCCGCGAATTTCCCTAGCTAACATAAGCGATAACACAAGGAAATATAGAACAACGAACGAGGTAAAAATTGAGATTTATACGAACAAACACGGGCAGGGAGAGGAATATGGGCCCAAATTCCAAGAGAAGCTACCCCAATATGAGCGTAATCACACCCGTACGCGGAAGGACCGAAAATCTAACGACACACGACGCGAAAGCCTAACAGCGCAAATTAATTAATCGCGCCCCAACTTCGGATTGTTCCCTTGAAAAAGAAAATAATTTTCGCACGCAATATTTCGCCCGACCGAGTGATCCCATCTGACCCGCGAATTTCCCTAGCTAACATAAGCGATAACACAAGGAAATATAGAACAACGAACGAGGTAAAAATTGAGATTTATACGAACAAACACGGGCAGGGAGAGGAATATGGGCCCAAATTCCAAGAGAAGCTATCCTAATATGAATGTAATCACACCCGTACGCGGAAGGACCGAAAATCTAACGACACACGACGCGAAAGCCTAACAGCGCAAATTAATTAATCGCGCCCCCAAATTCGGATTGTTCCCTTGAAAAAGAAAATAATTTTCGCACGCAATATTTCGCCCGACCGAGTGATCCCATCTGAGCCGCGAATTTCCCTAGCTAACATAAGCGATAACACAAGGAAATATAGAACAACGAACGAGGTAAAAATTGAGATTTATACGAACAAACACGGGCAGGGAGAGGAATACGGGCCCAAATTCCAAGAAAAGCTACCCCAATATGAGCGTAATCACACCCGTACGCGGAAGGACCGAAAATCTAACGACACACGACGCGAAAGCCTAAGAGCGCAAACTAATTAATCGCGCCCCCAACTTCGGATTGTTCCCTTGAAAAAGAAAATAATTTTCGCACGCAATATTTCGCCCGACCGAGTGATCCCATCTGACCCGCGAATTTCCCTAGCTAACATAAGCGATAACACAAGGAAATATAGAACAACGAACGAGGTAAAAATTGAGATTTATACCAACAAACACGGGCAGGGAGAGGAATACGGGCCCAAATTCCAAGAAAAGCTACCCCAATATGAGCGTAATCACACCCGTACGCGGAAGGACCGAAAATCTAACGACACACGACGCGAAAGCCTAACAGCGCAAATTAATTAATCGCCCCCCAACTTCGGATTGTTCCCTTGAAAAAGAAAATAATTTTCGCACGCAATATTTCGCCCGACCGAGTGATCCCATCTGACCCGCGAATTTCCCTAGCTAACATAAGCGATAACACAAGGAAATATAGAACAACGAACGAGGTAAAAATTGAGATTTATACGAGCAAACACGGGCAGGGAGAGGAATACGGGCCCAAATTCCATGAAAAGCTACCCCAATATGAATGTAATCACACCCGTACGCGGAAGGACCGAAAATCTAACGACACACGACGCGAGAACCTAACAGCGCAAATTAATTAATCGCCCCCAAATTCGGATTATTTTCTTAAAAAAGAAAATAATTTTCGCACGCACGTCGCCCGACCGAGTGATCCCATCTGAGCCGCGAATTTCCCATACTAACATATGCGATAAAACAAGGAAATATAGAACAACGAACGAGGTAAAAATTGAGATTTATATGAACAAACACGGGCAGGGAGAGGAATACGGGCCCAAATTCCAAGAAAAGCTATCCTAATATGAATGTAATCACACCCGTACGCGGAAGGACCGAAAATCTAACGACACGCGACGTGAGAGCCTAACAGCGCAAATTAATTAATCGCCCCCAAATTCGGATTATTTTCTTAAAAAAAGAAAATAATTTTCGCACGCAATACGTCGCCCGACCGAGTGATCCCATCTGAGCCGCGAATTTCCCATACTAACATATGCGATAAAACAAGGAAATATAGAACAACGAACGAGGTAAAAATTGAGATTTATATGAACAAACACGGGCAGGGAGAGGAATACGGGCCCAAATTCCAAGAAAAGCTATCCCAGTATGAACGTAATCACACTCGTACGCGGAAGTGCCGAAAATCTAACGACACGCGAAGTGAAAGTTTAACACCGCAAATTAATTAATTGCCCCCAAATTCGGATTGTTTTCTTAAAAAAAAAGAAAATAATTTTCGCACGCAATACGTCGCCCGACCGAGTGATCCCATCTGACCCGCGAATTTCCCTAGCTAACATAAGCGATAACACAAGGAAATATAGAACAACGAACGAGGTAAAAATTGAGATTTATATGAACAAACACGGGCAGGGAGAGGAATACGGGCCCAAGTTCCATGAAAAGCTACCCCAATATGAGCGTAATCACACCCGTACGCGGAAGGACCGAAAATCTAACGATACACGACGCGAAAGCCTAAGAGCGCAAACTAATTAATCGCGCAACCAACTTCGGATTGTTCCCTTGAAAAAGAAAATAATTTTCGCACGCAATATTTCGCCCGACCGAGTGATCCCATCTGACCCGCGAATTTCCCTAGCTAACATAAGCGATAACACAAGGAAATATAGAACAACGAACGAGGTAAAAATTGAGATTTATACCAACAAACACGGGCAGGGAGAGGAATATGGGCCCAAATTCCAAGAGAAGCTATCCTAATATGAATGTAATCACACCCGTACGCGGAAGGACCGAAAATCTAACGACACACGACGCGAGAACCTAACAGCGCAAATTAATTAATCGCCCTCCAAATTCGGATTATTTTCTTAAAAAAGAAAATAATTTTCGCACGCAATACGTCGCCCGACCGAGTGATCCCATCTGAGCCGCGAATTTCCCATAGCTAACATATGCGATAAAACAAGGAAATATAGAACAACGAACGAGGTAAAAATTGAGATTTATACCAACAAACACGGGCAGGGAGAGGAATATGGGCCCAAATTCCAAGAGAAGCTATCCCAATATGAATGTAATCACACCCGTACGCGGAAGGACCGAAAATCTAACGACACACGACGCAGGTAAAAATTGATATTTATACCAACAAACACGGGCAGGTAGAGGAATATGGGCCCAAATTCCAAGAAGAAGCTATCCTATAATATATGAATGTAATCACACCCGTACGCGGAAGGACCGAAAATCTAACGAGACACGACGCAAAAAGCCTAACAGCGCAAATTAATTAATCAGGCCCCCCAACTTCGGATTGTTCCCTTGAAAAA
>JAYRCI010000019.1:0-85252 GCA_038088585.1 Chrysina gloriosa
TCTTACAGGCTGTAGTAGTGTTAATATATATTTTGCAATTACAATCTAGACTAAAGACTTCTGTATCAAAAAAGTCCCGTGTTTCCTTTTACGTCTTAAGTCTTATGAGTGTTGTCCTTGCTGTTTTACTTGTAATTTTTGCAACGCCCTTTTATTAGATTTCTGTTTCTCGTTTTCTTCTTCCATTTCTTAATCCCTGCCTGTCCGATGTCGTATTTCACTGCCTTTAATCATGTTATCCTAGATATAGTTCATCGTTTCTATCCTCTAGAGTCTCTAGACACCCATTGGATTACAGAGTCAATCAGTCATTGCCCACTTTACATGTACAACCGACCAAGCTAAACTTGGACCATTGACAAGCGACGAAGTAGTATCGGCAGAAATATTGCAAGCGAAATTGTACCTTATCCGTAATCCGCATTCATCATTGATAGTGATGAATGCATGAAACTGTTGGATCAATAGTTTGCTTGTCATAAATAACAGACAAGAAGAATAAAAATTATGTTCTTTTGTCAGCGATTTTTATAAAAGTGTTGGCTTCTTCTCGCCGGAGTCGAATACTAACACTTTATTTACGTTTCTTGAAGAGTGACCGATTAAGTAGGGGAATAAAATACACTACTTGAAACTACCACTATTTACTTGCAAGTAAACGGAGTAATTACAACACGTAGTCTAATCAATAGATCTTATACAGCATCTGAAAATTAATTACTGAATTCTATATTCTAAGTAAAGGTTTTTATGTAACTTAACATTCTTAAGGAACCGCCTTATTAGGAGGGATGCAACCCAGCTATTGGAGCGGCGATCACCCTATTTTATGGGATTGGAGCGGCTTAAAGCAAAGTCTGTTAGGAGACTTAAAAGGTCGGATAGAACATGCAGATTTGTAATACACATGGTTATCATAATTCTTTAGTTTTTACTTAGTGGATCGCCAGAAATGCATAGCGGACACAATTATATAAACATCCCGCGGATGAGGGCTTTTAACATTGGGGTGACAGCATTTTCTCAAAAAGGGGTGCTAAAAGCTACTTAACCTTACTAGATAATTAAACACAAGAATTCACTTAATGTCTGAATTCGGTGGGCATCTAACAAAAGGAGCTTCACCTTTAAATTTCAGATTTTGTTTTGGAACTCGCGTAAAATAAAAATCATTCTTAAATAATAATTTTAGTTTGAAAAAGGGAATACAGGGGAAGCAATCTAAACGAAATAAGTAATAATTTCTTCCGATATTGCACAACATCGTACAGCCGTACTTCCACTTTATCTAAATAATAATGACTAATAAGAACTAATGAACTTTCCCGGAACTCTAGTTCAGCTATTTCACCAGTACTTTTATAAAAAAAATATTCCAATTCTTGCAACTCCCGCTTGCACGAGGATTTAAAAAGAAACGAAACTTGCGGTACCTTCTTTTTCTCATATTGTCTTAATATATGGTTTATACGGATTGTGAATTTGTATTTTTAATTTTATTGTGAGTGATAAAAATTATTTTCGTTCTTTTCCTAAATAAAATTCGTTGGAGAATACTGGGAAATATGATTCTATATAGAGTAATATATTCCAATCTAGTTAATCTGTGGCTAATATTACTACAATTTCACTTTTATAATATACAAGAAACAGGAGATTATATTGTCAGCAATTTGTTTAGTCTACGGATGATAAGCTCGGATCCGGGTCTGAAGCCGGTCGGAGGACGCAAGCGAAGACACTCTACGGAGCTATCGCTTCCGAAGACAACCAGCCCCATTTTACATTCATATTAAATAAATTGCTGTATCGAAATCAATACATAGTTGTACTCGTATAGTTCGGCGTCATTTATTGCCTTATTTCTAACATCAGAAGTGGGATACGCATCCAGACGCATTGCCACCGTTTATGGAAAAGTTGCTGAGAGATTTGACGAAAACAAAAAAAATAGTAGGATTGCTCCCGAACAACTATATCTCCCGCTTTTCAGGCCGGATGTCGACAGTGTTGACGAATGGGTTTCAGAAGTAGAAGAAAAAAATAAAAATACGACTTTGATTGGTCTGATCTGCAAACCTTGGTAGGAGTTGGATATTTTATTTTTAATTAACGATGCAGAAGCCTGGTTTAATAGCTGGTGTCCAAATTAACGTAATTAGGAAACGTTAAAGATTGACTTTTTCGAAAGCATTTCCACAAACGATAAACTCGACCGCTTGCTGTACAATGCTTCTGCTTTTCAAAAGCTCTGCATGTAGTACGCATTTGCGTATGTTTAGATCGAAAATTGACTCTTAAAAAATGTGTGTTAATTAATGTAATACTGACTCAATTCAATTAATTGTGTATGTTATCGAGGATGCTAAAATATAATTTGTGCGAAATATTTGCACATATCTGATTTAATTTTTTTCTTTAGCACTGTACCTAAATCTGCAAGCGATACGCGTGAACGTAAATCCTTATCGGTTTCACACAGACGATTTAAGATACCAAAATTTAAACAAACTTGCCTTAAGTGCGAGCGTATAGGTCTCCGATAGTACCTGCCCCATTGGCTTGACGCCTCGAAAAAATAGGAAACGTTCGTCCGAATATAAACAAGACGAAATAGCTTCGTGCCGAACAGAACATGTCAATGTTGTTTTAAAATAGAGCATAATTCTAATCACTGCTTTCCGAAAAATAATATTGAACGCAGACAAAACGTGAACTTGGTTGCCCAAAATAAAGTAACCTAGTACCAACTAAAATTATCCTTGATGTCGAATAAATTCAGAGAAGTGTTAAACAAAATTAGAGTTTTATTAGATTTCTGGGCGTTAAAAAAATAGTGAATTACACGTACCTGGAACGTATGTATGTATCTGAAAATAATTTATGCAGAGCGTATTCAGACATAATTGTGAATTTACTTAAATACTTTCGGATCTATTTGTTAGGAAATTTATAGTTATTAAATTTGCAATCATTACCGACTATAATTCAATTAAAACTGCCTTCTACAAATGTGGTATTGTACCACTTATTGCTCGATGGCGAATTTATCTGTAAGATTTTAACTACATTTTTATCGTAAGGGTTCCCTTTTAAGTCACGTAGATTTTTGTTTAGTCGTAATCCTGTATCTGTGCACTAGCAAAATCGATTCGTGGCTTTCACACTAAACGGCAAGAAAGGCCGAGTAGAAGCAATTTGTATGATTAAAGCATAGAAGTTTAGGTTCCAATCATTATATCGAGAAAGGCGGTTTACTTTATTATCAAACAAATCTTGCTCGACAATAGTAAAATTCTGCGTTATTTTTTCGAAACTAAAATCAAATCAGAATGGCCGAGTGTTATGTGGAAAATTCAATTGATGTTAAATACCACGGTACAAAATTTCTACTAATTTAATCCTATTCAAAGGTCTAATGGGTATTCAATCAACTATAAGCAGTTCTCGACAATGTATCACAAAAGAATGCCAGCAAAATGGATTTTAAATACTTAGGGCACTTTGAAATCTTAAGTATAACAAACGACGAGGATATGTATTAAGACGAATGGGAGCGCGCAATCAAAGGATTATCAAAGCGGTGAAAGAACAACTCCGATTGGTTATGTTATTATTATCCATTGAAAATGAGTATGGTAAAGGTAAAAAGCATGTTAAGTAGTAACACTACGGCAGTAGTTATAACAAATTTAGCATTTTTAGTTGACACCTTAGTTGTAGTTGTGTCGAAAAATGAGATTAGAGGTGTATGTTTTGCGAAGTATGTGAATATAAATTTATTTACCTGTGTTTATGGGGTGTCTCTCCCCGGATAACGAGACCGATGTGTTTTTGGGCTGTCTCTCCCCGGATAATGAGGCCGATGTGTTTTTGGGGTGTCTCTCCCGGATAATGAGGCATATGCATACTTTGGGGTGTCGCTTCCCGGATAATGCGACCTGTGTTTATGGGGTGTCTCCCCGAATAATGAGGCGAAAACTTTTCGGGTGTCGCTCCGAACATAAATAAAATGCGACATATTTGCGATGTTATTATGTTTTACTTAATTTCCTGTTTGAAGATTCGCAGAATAAGGAAGATCAATTCCTGAATGTTCCAAGAGCGGAACATCTGCCAGGCTGGTCGTGTTAGCAATTTGTTTAGTCTAAGCTCGGATCCGCGTCTGAAGCCGGTCGGAGGACGCAAGCGAAGACACTCTACGGAGGACCGTCGGCTGGGGTAACACAGCCGCAATCGCTTCCGAAGACAACCAGCCCCATTTTACTTTCATATTAAATAAATTGCTGAATCGAAATCAATACATAGTTGTACTCATGTAGTTCTGCGTCATTTATTACCTTATTTCTAACAATATTATTATCATAAATGTATCCATTAAGGATAATAAACATATCACACAAAATTTTAAAACTAAATTCTAATACTTCAAAACACTAGAACTTCTAGTATGAAGTCCAGTCACCCCCATTTATAATTTAATGTAACCTTCTAGACACATCACTGAAATGCAATATAGCAGTTATCGAATTTTATATGGCGGCTCTTTATGTCCCTCCTGATATAACTTTAATTGTCCTTGAGGGATTTATGGATGCCTTGGAAGTTACGCTTTTGAATAAACATGTTTTACTTGTTGGAGACTTTAATCTTCCTGGATATTATGCGCACGTTCATGATAATATACCTAGTACTTCAATCCCGTTTCTGCTTGCTTTTTGTAATTCAATTAAACTCAGACAGTGGAATAATGTTGTGAATGTTGATGGTAGATTGCTGGATCTGGTCTTTGGCAGTTTCAATTCCTCATTGGAAGGTATAAGGGATGAACATCCCTTCGTTCCAGAAGATTCCTATCATCCTGCTCTGTGTATCTCCTTTGATATTGTCGGTTCTTTTGAATGTGCTGTGTTTCCGACTAATCACGCGTCTCGATATAATTTTCGTAAAACTGACCTCGATAAACTACTGAGTGATTTGTTTGATGTTGAGTGGGCCGTTTTGGATAACTGTAGTGATGTTAACTCTGCGGTTGATCAATTTTATTATCTCCTGTATAAGACTTTTGGGTCTTCTGCTCCCAAATGTTCTACCTTTAATTCTGATTTTCCTCCGTGGTTTTCTACTGAAATCCGGCGCAATCTTAAAGTCAAGGAGAACTACAGAAAGAAATGGAAACTCACATATGACCCTTATTACTACCAAGAATTTAGAAGACTGCGGTAGATATCCAAGCTGCAAATTTCAGAGGGATACAGGTCATATCTGTCCAAGGTTGAGGATGTTATCAAGGTGGATCCAAGGCGTCTGTGGTCGTTTGTTCGGAGTAGAAAGTGTGCGACTCGTATACCTGGCAAGTTATTGGTGGGTGATTTATCAGTGGAGGAGCCTCTTGAGATTGTGAACGCCTTTGCGAACGTTTTCTCGGAAGTTTATACGACTCGTGGTGTACAGGATCTCCCGGTTGATCTGCCTTGGTGAGGACTTAATACCTAGCTTCCTGATTAGCGATAGACGTTTCGCCTTGGTGACGCCTGTGTGTAAAATAATGAACTTAGCAATTAAGTCAGGTACGTTTCCTGACAAATGGAAACGTTCTCGAATAATACCTGTTTTTAAAAAGGGTGATAAGTCACAAATTAAGAACTATAGACCCATTTCTATATTGAATAATTTTGCCAAATTATTTGAGCAGTTCCTCTATAATATAATATATGTAAATATAAAATCATTTGTCTCTCCCGCTCAACATGGCTTCATGGCGGGTCGTTCAACGATCACAAATCTGGCCTGCTTTACGCAGTACACTAGTGAGGTATCGGATAGTCAGGGACAGGTAGATACGATCTACACCGACTTTTTCCCATGCTTTTGACACTCTTGATCATGTTCTTGCTTACGCTGATGATGTTAAATTGTTTTCTACAGTCGCTAATGATGGTGATATGGAACGTCTTCAGCGTGGCTTGAACATCTTAGTTGATTGGTCTGAAGCAAATAATTTGGTCCTTAATGTTGGTAAGTGTTACTTCCTGTCCTTCACACGTAAAACTAATCCTTATTATTCTCATTACCATATTAAGAATGTTGAACTTCCTAAAGTTAAAAGTGTTGGGGATCTTGGTGTCCTCTTTGATCCGACACTCTCTTTTAATTTACATATTGAAAATGTTTGTGCATCTGCTTCGCGCGTTTTAGGGGTTATTATGATATCATCAAGGTTTTTTCGTGATACTGCGCTTCTCAAAACACTATATTTCACGTACGTGAGATCGAAGTTGGCATTTGCCTCTATTATTTGGTTTCCTTTTATGTTTCCCACAAGCTGCCGCTGGAACGTGTTCAGCGTCGATTCTTACAATTTTTATCTCTGAAATTAGACGGGGTATATCCACCATGGCGTACCTCATACATTGAACTTCTAAATGTGCATCAATTACGTTCTCTGGAATACCGTCGCGACTTTCAAAGCGGCAAATTGTTACATAAATTACTTAGCAATAGAATTGACTGTATGGAGCTGCTATCCCGTATTTTCTTTAACGTGTCCCGCTTAACATCTCGTTACACTTCCACTTTTAATTTACCAACGCCCAGAACTAGTCTTCTAATGAGATCTCCTGTGTACAACATAACGAACAATGCAGAAAGGGTCTATAGTGACATTCTTATTGGTAAATTGCTTTATTAATATTTGTGTTTAATTTTGTTATTTAATCTTTTTTCTGTTAAAATAATAACTGAGTTTACTGTTTGGTTTTCATTTTTGCATATGTATTAATTTGTATTTGTCTCTTTTTTTTCTTTTTTGTATATCTTAATTATGTATATTTTTAAACTTCATTATTAATTTATGTATTCACTGTTTTTTCTTTTTTTTTTGTCCTGTAATTGGGGTTACCTGTTGGGCAATAAACGTTTATTATTATTATTATCATTATCATTATTATTATTATTATTAACCTTCGGTGCAGTGATAAGACCAGATTTGAAAATATATTGACGTCATGCACGATGTTTCTTGAACGCCATTATCCAGATTACTTCGAATTCTTAAATCTCGGCGTTGTATGCCATCCCAATGGTTTTCAATTTGAGCCCAGAGATTCTCGATTGCGGTCAGGTCCCGAGATTTAGGAGGCCATACTATAAATTTTACTTCCGGATGTTCTTCACTCCAATTTTTAACTATCGTACTAGTATGCACCGCAAAATTATCTTGCATAAACAACATATGTTCATCGTTAGCACAAGCTAATGGTAATATAAGTATCAAATAAATTTATATACTGTACGGACGTTAATCTTCCGCCTAAATTCCCAGGACCAGCCAATACGCTGCCTAAATTCAACCACTTTGTGTATGTCGAGCAACATACTCTCAATTCCATCTTACTTTTGCATGTCTATATACTATTTTAAAAGAAAATTCGTTACACCTAAAAGTTTTTCATCGCTAAACATAGCATTTGTCCAGTCTCTATATAAATTTCCAACTGCAAAATGGAATCCTAATTCTATCTACTAAATCTCATTGCCACGTAAATAAATATTACTAAATATTGGTAATAATTGAAAAATGAAATTACAATTAGTTGCGCTAGCGTCTCGAAACTGCTTACTGGTACATTGCGTACAGCACTTATTTGTACAAAAGACATCCCATCTTTCCATAATTCCACAATTTCACCTTCTTTCTCTGGTTATCTGATGTCTCCCCACTTCCATGACTTTGTAATTGAAAATAAAAACATTACATATTAATACTATCTGTAAATTTAAAACTTGTCTGACAAGAGCCTGACCTAAACTCATGGATTTCAAAAATGTAGGTAAGGGAAAGGAAACTATCTATTTTCCAGCTCATCTACAACTTATCAAGAAACAAAATACCATTATTTCTTCTGCGACCAGTGTCATGGAGACAGAAAATTGTTCAGGAAGTCAAAGAGAGGGAAAAGCGTAAAAACAATATTATTTGATTTAACTTGCTTGAGAAGGAACTGGAAGTAAGGAGGAACGACTTGCTGATGATACCGCTGCTGTGCGGGCTGTTTTATCGACGTTGGATATTTGCTTCGATAACATCAAACCAATGAGATTGGGTAGATTTGACCCAACGAAAACTGATGGAAGGAGACCAATTAAGATTATCTTGTTGAACGAGTTGGATGTTGGGAAAGCTATAACAAACCGTGGAAATATAAAACACGTGGATCAGTACAGAATGGTGGTAAGACTAAGAAGGAGTAGGATGACCGTAGGATGGCGGGTGAGGCAAATATTAGAATAAAATATATTAGAGATATTCCGCAGATTGTTCAGTTTATGGCTGCGGAAAACTAGTACAGTACAAAACAATTAACACGACGAACAGAACTTTAAACATACGCTACCAGAATGAGGATTAAGAACTAAAACTATAAAATATAAAAATTATATTCTTCGACCGGTGTTGTTAATGCTGATACTGAAACGTGGCTAGATGGTGACATAGGTAGCGCTGAGTTGTTTGACTCCGTCTTCAGTGTATTTCGAGCTGACAGAGAGCTATCTTTAATTAAGCGATCAATCGGGGGTGGTATACTTTCTGCATTTATTGATGATTGTCATGCATCCTTGGTGGATATTTCCGATCTTAAAGGTTTAACTCCAAATAATGATATACTGTTATGCAAATGTAAGCTTGTTTATACTTCGATATTTATTGTCAATATTTATACCTTCGGATGTTAAAATGGATGATTTTGAAATGTTCTTTGATGCTTTGAGTCTGCATCTGCTGAATAAGCAGATGGTTATATTGGGCGATATTAATACTCCGAAATTTAATATATCTAACTCGAAAGACAAAATCTATTACTTTAAAGCGTTTCATCAAAGCTCCCAATTTGCGTCAAATTAATTGTATAACCAATTCCCAGAACAGGAGGCTTGGTTTAGCATTTACTAACTTGGACTGCCTAGTTCTGAAGAGTTCTGAAAAATGTAATATTTAGTGCCTCCACACTTAAATCGGATGAGACCGCTGATGATGATTGCATACCCACTTTTATAGTGCGTGACTATGCTTCAGTTTTAGCGAAGCCATTAGCTGTTCTGGACAATTTGATTTTGGATTCAAGCGTATTCCCAACCATCTGGAAAATCAGTAAAATTATACCGATGTTCAAGAAGGGCGATAGATCTAACATCGCTAACTATAGACCAATTAGTATATTGTCCAATTTTACTAAAGTTTTTGAACAAATGTTATACTCTAAAATCTATAGACAAATGAAACCGTTGTTATCATGTCATCAACATGGATACATATTTGGACGTTCCACGACTAGAAATTTGGTCAGTATTACTCAGGTTCTTTCGTCAACGATAGATGGTCGGCTACAGGTTGACTTCTCTAATGCTTTTGACTCCATAGATTACAATATTCTCCTTACAAAGCTGGATTGCTATGGTTTCTCTCCTGCTCTGATTGGATTGATGTCATCATATTTTGACGATCGGACTGGCTACGTATTTTACAATGGATTTTCGTCCAACATTTTTCCAATCTCGGGCCCCTACTTTTTAATATCTTGATTAATGATTTACTAGACATATTAAATTGTGAATGCCTGGGGTATACCGATGACCTTTAAATTTACAGCATCGTCGGAACACACTCTGACTGTATCAAACTCCAGGTCAATCTATCTCTAGTCGAGGAGTGGTGTATTCACAACAAAATCCTGTTGAATATTTCGAAGTGTTGTCTTATTTCTTATAGTCGATGCACTACTACCTATGATTTACAATTACACTGCTAAGTTTGAATTGGTGACTAGAGTATCTGTGGTAAGAGATTTAGGTCTACTTTTTGATACCAAAACTCACCTTCGGTCTGCATGTCTCATCGATTTGTGCGTCAGCCTCAAAATTATTAGGATTCCTTGTCAGACCATGTAGAGGCTTCAATAATATTTCTGCAATCAAAATGTTGTATTATATGTTGGTGCATTCCAAGTTGGAGTATGCATCTTTAGTATGGTTTCCTTATTACACATTCCAACAAATCTCAATTGAAAGAATCCAGAAGAAGAGGTTTCTGAAATATCTCTCCTTCAGAGTAACTGGAGCGTATCTTGATCGAGGAGTGGACTACGATGGGCTTGTGACCCAACATAATGTGGTATCTCTATCTTCTCGTCGTGAGACATGCAGTGGTCGATTTTTATTAAATTTGCTATCAAAGAAAATCGATTGTCCAATGATAATATCCTATATAGATTTCAATGTACCCGTCGTCGGCACTGGCTACTGCTCTACCTTTCGCTTGTCTAGAGCAAAAACAAATGTATTGGTGAAGTCGCCTGTCCACGTTATGTGTAAAAACTGAAAAGTTTTACAATGATGCTTGTTTTTAAATTTATATCTTTTGGTTTTGTGGACTTGCCTTAATTATCTGAGTTTGAGCCTATTTCGAGTTTAAATTTTTTGTTCTAATCAGGAGTGCATGTAATGAGTCTTATATAATACTTCATTTAATCATTTAATTTCTCTTCTACTTATTTTCAATATTGGTTGTCTTTTAGTTACATGTATCTATATATATATATATGTATGTATATATATATGTATATATATATATATATACAGTCGCACTGATGAGCGATAAACCGCGAAACGCGTCTGCGAATGGTGGGAGGTAGTTTTCTAATAATTTCTACTTATTATATATATATATATATATATATATATATATATACAGTGGCTCACAGTCAAATTGGTCCACTTCAGACCATTGACTAAAAGATGGAAAAAATCTAAGAAATCAAATGCAAGTACAAAATAAAAAGGTGAAATTAGTTAGTTTATTGTATTTACATTATAAATACTCAATAACAGATATAAATGAAACAGCATTTTGAACAAAAAAATAATGTTAAGAAAATTAAGACAAAAACTCATGTCACAGTGAAAATGGTCCACTGTGCATTGTCAAGAAAAATAACGGTACTTTTCCATATGTTAATGCTTTAATGCTATGCGCTTGCGCAATAAAGCAAATATATGTAGATTGTTTCAGTTGCGTATTTACTTTGATGATGGGTTGGCATACAACTCTTGAAATTAGAAATTTGATCATTGATATAAAAATGGAAAAAGTCAAAGAGAAATTGCATAAATTGTTAAGAAGGCCCGCACAACAGTAGGAAATATCATTCACCGTTTCAAAATAAAGGACGTATAATAAATGAGCCAAAAGTTAGCCCAAAAACTATTTACGGAGCGTCAAGAAAGGTGGATTGTCAAACAAATCAAAGTAGATCCAAGACTGAGTGCACCGAAACTGCGGGATATGACTGAAAAGCATTTTAATATAAACTGTAATGCCGAGACAATACGAAGAGTTCTTCGAAAGAATGAATTCAATGGCAGAATTGCACGTATGAAGCCTTTTATAAGCACAAAAAATAAACAAGTTCGTTTGCAGTTTGCCCACAGCTATGCTGGAAAAAATTTTTCGTTCTGGAAAGACGTTATATTCACAGATGAAAGTAAATATAACCTTCTTGGGTCAGATGGTAGGATAAATGTTTGGAGAAAACCCAATCAGGAGATGAATCCAAAACATTTGCGTCCTTCAGTCAAACATGGTGGAGGGCATGTGATGGTCTGGAGTGCTTGCTCGGCTGCTAGTGTTGGTAAATTGTACTTTGTTGAAGGAAATATGGATAAAATGCAGTATTTAAACATTTTTAAAAAATAACCTTAAACAAAGTGCTGAAAAACTCGGCATAAAGGACTCCTTTCATTTGTATCAGGACAATGATCCAAAACACACGGCTCGAGTTGTCAAACAATGGCTGTTGTATCATTGTCCCCGAGTGATCAAAACCCCACCCCAATCACCAGATTTGAATATTATAGAAAATTTGTGGCAGAAACTGGAAAATGAAATTAGAAAACATCGTATATCAAACCAAAATGAGTTGAAAAAAGTCCTTTTGGAGGAGTGGAATAAAATAAGCCCGGAATATACAAAAAGGTTATTGAATCTATACCAAAGCGCCTTAATTAAGTTATTTGTCAAAAAGGTTATCCAACAAAATATTTAAAATGTGTGATTTTTACTTTGTACCTTATTTAACATACGCTGGTTTAAGTGGATCATTTTCAATGTGATATGAATATATCTCTTATTTTACTTTATATAAGATTTCGTTCAAAATATTATAGAATTTTCATGTTTTTTTTAAATAATTATCGTTCTAAACAATAAACTAGCTAATTTCACTATTTCATGTTGTACTTCTTTTTGATTTCGTAGACATTTTCCGTTTTAAAGTTATTGGTCACAGATGGATTAATTTCACTGTGAGCCACTGCATGTATATAGATGGCTCTAGTATTCAAGCAGAAATTGGCCATCTGATTGTGTTTTATTATGTAGATGACTAAATGAGTGTTCAAAAGCAACCTCCTCAAACGCATTGTTGTTGGATTTTTCTTTACTTCTTATTGTTTGGGCTTGAAATTTAATGTTTTGTTACTAACTTGAAACGAATCCGTTTATAATTAAGTAGGTATTCAAATATGTACCTCGTTACACATCAATTCATTAAGTTTACTTCACCCATGATGCACCTACTAGCGTCTGCAGAGCTCCGTTAAATGAACTTCTTAGAGTAACATTGAAACTTATTAATTCGATTTTTTATAAATATGTATACAAACGAAGAAACTTACAATAATCTGCGTCTTACAGTTGCATGTTAGAACATAAATGACGTCGTTTCCTAGCATCATCCAAACTTTCTACGGCTGCGACTTCCTGCGACGCTTTTAGGTTAGGGCGCGGGTATTGCATTCGCACATTATAAGAAGAACGTAAGGTTAAATTTAGAGTTGTAGGTTTATTAAATACTATAAATACCTACTTTAACAAATAATCACTTGAAGTGGAAAATTATATATGCAATACAGAATATTACTCTAGCAAAAACACTAGATCAATAAAGATTAAAATTGATACAATTTGAACGTGTGAAATCTGAGCTAGAACTAATCTTAAAATGGATTTCTATTGGTGTTTGGATCATGGAAAAAATCGAGGGATCCAAAGCACTCTAGACTGATATTTGCTGGTTTATCTTCAAATTTTCTTTTTAAATATGGAATTGACTTGAAGCAATGTTCAACATGTTTTACTGCCCTTCCAATATTTTTCTTTGTAAACTATATTGTATCAATAATGATTTTAAATTTCGAGGAAATTTATTTTTATTTTATATTCTGCAGGTGTTTATGTTATGTAACAAGTAGAACGATAGTCTCCTTCAGCTCTTTTTACAAATCTTTACATTACAAACATAATTCTGTACTTAGTATACATACGACATTTTATGTTAACTCTTCAGGTTACTGATGCTTCTTTTGTAGATTATTATTACTTTAAAAACTGACAATCAGATGAAATTTAACCAAAAATAACTTAACAAAATTCAGACTACTTTATTCTTCATTGCTTCCCTTGTCTTGTCCGCCTATATTTATCACGAAATTTTTAATCTGATTGTAGCTTATGTGAGAATGCATATTTTCCTAATTTATTTCTTTTTTATATTTTAAGCCATTTCAACAAATTTTGAAATTAATTTCTATTTAATTTGGAAACTTTTGTTAATATTTGTAGAAAGACTTCTTTATATGATGCATATTCTATTGTCTGTCATAATGTGATATACATAGGCCACTCAAAAACTAATTTTCTGAAATTGTTTAAACACATATGTCAGAGTTTCTGATTTTTATGCTTTCTCTTGTAGCCTGAATGTTAATTTTCAAAATATCTCATTTGTATAATTTTTTTATCGCTGCCATCCATCACTATACGTGTTTGTTGACACATAATTATTCAAATGGAAGTGTAATTAAAACAAATAGTATTGATGCTCTCTACCAGAACGCCCAGTCACAAAGACATCAAATGTATTTAGAACAATTATGTATTACCAAAATTGTGGCATTAATATTTTACTTGTCTTTGCATTCTTTTTACCACGATTCCATTTATTAGTTTTACCATTTGTTAAATTAGTTTACCACAATACTATTCTCTTTCTTTTTATTAAAATTATATCGAAAATGTAAATAGAAATACAATGTTTATCGATGTTTTAAAGATTTTCGGGCATGGCACAGGTGCACCAGTAGTACCTGCTGTAATCTATTATAATAATATAATAAACTATACGCAAAGTAATTCATTATAAATTACGTATTCTGTATACTATGTATTATTGGCCGTTATAGAAAATGTTAAGTTATGATTATGGTTCAACAAACGAGTGCATGATAAGTTGTGTAAACCGGATATATATACATACATATATACATATATATATATATATATATATACATATATCTTGAGAAAACGCACTTTCTTTAATAGGGAATGGCAGTAATTCATCCTCTTCTACAATCAATTCACCACAATTTCAAATAAGAAGAGCTTTAGTATAAATTCGCCATCTCGTAATTTTTATACAAATAGAAATGTAACTTACAGTTTTGGAATGCGACTTTGACTTCGTCATGTTGGCTGCGCGTTATTTCACTGGACAATTCTGTTACTTTCATTGTTTCAAAGACCACCTATGCTGTGGTTCTAGAAAAAGAAAATAGTAAATACGTGCGAACTTAATTTACATGAAAACATCTCTAATCACAACAAAATTACTACAGTACACACACCTCTCTAAATCGAATTTTTGGTTGCTACTCCAAATTATTCAATCAATCAATAGGTACCTATTATTACTGCATAAATAAAATGAAGGGGGAAAGGAAAGATTGTTTTGAATTTAAAGTAAAAAAAAACAGATCGACTACACAATACTGGTGAATTCCAATAAGGAGGAATTTTGCTGTATGATCTGCAAGTATTTTTATTGTAGATAAAATATCTGTCAAAAGATACTTTTGAACTTATGGTACGTTATTCAGACTTACAGACACAACTGATAACATGAAATGTACATAAGGTTAGATATAACAAAAAAAAAGAAAACATTGACAACATGCGTTTTAGTATTCTACCAAAGTCCCAATACATAAATTCTAATATATTGTACGTAAATTTGACATGACATCTCTATCTACATATATAAAAATGGATCGTGATTTTGTTCGGATGCTTAAAACTTGAAAACGACCAAATTGGAACCAAATTGGACCAAATTGGATACTTCCTTCTGCGGGTTTGTTCGTAATTGCTACGCGAAGGTTTAGGAAAAAAACTATTAAAACACAAAAAATTAAGAAAAAAATTAGAGGTGAAACAAATTGACGTTTGGTGTGTTAGGTTATGACAGCTGTCATGGTGCGCGCAAAGACAATTAAAGTTATGTCATAATAGAAGCAAAGCCAGCAATATCCATCATAGCCTTATTTAGAATGCTGCGAGCGAGAAGATCGAATCCTTCACAATGAAGTCGTAATGCAATTAGACTGCGGAATATTGCGAATCAATCCACTGCAGATGAAGAACAAATCGCACGAGAGAAGGGCACCGTGTTAGTACGGGCCGACTTCGTGCTTCACAAACACAAGAACAAAGAGAGGCCATACGTGAAACGGGTCGGTTGGCAATGAGAAATCGTCGAGCAGAACACAGAGATCAACAACGTCGAGCCGCCAGAAGAAATGCTTCTAGCGTTAATTTGAATCGAGGAGCGTTTCAATACGATTCCACAATTGACTACAGCTCGCACCCTTTCGTTAGAATTGGCCCTATGGAGGTTGTGTGTTGTGTGCATCCATTGCGGTGCATTGAAGTTCGCTGGAGAAACGCGGTCTCAGTGGCAAAATTAAATTGCCATTGTTGCCTCCGCCACCTGAGCTATTGCATTCATTGCTTCATGGCGAAGCTCAAGAATCACATTTTCTTTCGAACGCTTAAAGGTACAATGCATGTTTCCAAATGACTTCATTTGGAGTAAATATTATTTAAGAACGCGAACTCAGTCCGACATTCAAGATAATGTTTAATAAGGGTGATTGCAAGGACTGTGGTGTAATTTACTGACACAAATATCACATCGGTAAACTCCTCACCACACAATTGTTTATAATAACATCGGTGACACGTGTTTCGCTAGCTCGAGACAAGCATCTTCAATAACCGGTTGTTGAAGATGCTTGCCACGAGCTAGCGAAACACGTGTCACCGATTTTATTATAAACAATTGTCTGGTGAGGAGTTTACCGATGTGATATTTGTGTCAAGGTAATGTTGTTAATACGAGAGTAATCTTTATTTTTGGTAATCATAAATCACTAATTATTATTTCCCTATCGACTACACAGATACAAGAACAAATTCGCCATAGAATTAGATCATTGCAGCCGATTCAAGACGCACAGCATAAAATTGTTACAAATTTACTTCATGGCCAATATGGAGGACCAACTTGATTGGCGTCAAACGATCAATAACGCAATCAAACAAGAAATTCTTCAGGATTTGCAGCAAATACTTTATGAACATCATGCACTGATTTGATTGTTCAAAACTGCGTTGGATCGCATGCCAAGTGATGACTATAAAGTCGTGACCAACACACGATCGATAATTCAACGCTCCGACAATAGATAAAGTCGTAAAATATAGTATATCACAAGGTGCTTCAATGAAGATAATCGATACGAGTGCAACCCATTCAGCAAATAGTTTAATAGAAAGTTATGCTACAATGATACGCCAATCATTTGGTTTAGAATCAATAAAGCAAATGCTTTGCTCTTTTTGAACTTTTATTCAACTTAATTAATTTTATCTTAATATAAACAAGTTAATAAAACTCAGGTAATAACTTAAGACAACATTTATTAATTCTAAGGCGGTACGAAGTTCTCTGGGTCAGCTAGTTTTATATAACTAATATCCACTATATACTCCCTGTTTTGAATGACTTTTTCTGTTCTATTAGGCATGGAATTAATTAGTTTGCGACAAGTTTCTACTGGAGATCCCACAAGTTTTTGTGTTTTTGCCATAATTCGGCTTTGTTGTGATAGGTTCTCCTTTCCAATTCTTGTCTTAAGATCTTTCCCAAAGGTGTTCAATTGAGTTAAGATCAGGTGATTGACTTTTGGGGTGGTTATCTTGCTGGGAAAGCCTTCAGCATGCCGTATTTCATTCCAAACCTCTTTAGTCATAGTGTCACTAATCAAATCGATCGGTATAGCTCTATTCCAGGAGATAAAACCCCATACCATTTTATTTCCGCCACCATGTTTAATGTTTCTTTTTGTGTAGCGGGAGATAAATTCTTGTCCTTTCGAACGTCTTACATTCATCCAGCATCATTTCCAAATAAATTGATCTTAGTCTCATTACTCCACAGGACAATACGTCACTTTCGTGCAGCCTCTTGTACGCTCTGCGTTCTATTCGCAAGTGCGAAGAGAAAAGTTCTTCTATAAGTTCGCTTTCCTAAGTAACGCAACTTTACCGGGTATTTGACCACTTTAGTCGACCCGCTTTTTTACATCTTCACATTTTTCGACCGAGTCTTGTGGTTTCAAGACATTTGTAGCAAAAACTTTTGATCGTCCCCAATAATCTGGTAATAGGACCTATTTTGATTTCTAAGATTTAAAATAAACTTCCTCTCCTTCGCCGTGTAATGCTGTCCACGGCCCATCTAACGATCATATTCGTATTAATGTTTATTTCATATCAAAGCTACAATACTAACAATAAAACATACCTTTTAAGGAATTATTGTTGTAAAATTTATAGAAATATAAGATATTCCCAAAGCACCTATTTTAGTGACCACTGAAAATTGTTACTTACTACCTTTAATGAAACTGCGTAGTTATTGTAGCAACCTTAGATAACGCTTCTAACAAAGTGAACAAGCATACAGCCTTGCCAGTTGAAAGAAAATATTATTCAGAATTATTTCAAAATAAAAATTTAGCACATGAAAGTTGTGTACGTATTTTATTAACCACACGCTCCGGCGCAAGACCACTGGAGTGATCGAATCTGTCGGTGGAGGTCAGATACTTAGTTGACATTCGAGGGGAAAGAAACATGTAAAATAATAATCAGAATTTATTTCTTCTTAACGTCGTTGTGTACAAACATAAGAGTGAGTAGATTAGTCAACGGAAATATTATTATTTTAAAGGCCGTGATGGTAAAGAAATAAAACGTAAAAACGGCTTAAAATTTTCCATAGGTTGATAATTAGAGTGTCTTAAAAGGTGGTAGGGAATGGGAGTACCGTAACGGTAGGAGCGTGGATAGGGATAACTTTCAACTCGTAGTGTACGGTGTAACGTTCCATTCGAATATGAATAAGTATCTCAGGCATTTCCCTGGAGTAGAATATAGAAGTCCGCATATTTATCGCACAACATGCAATACCGGATTGCTAAGTCGCGATAGGTCTTAATGTAGAAGACATTGTAAAAGTAACAGTATTCTATACTGGCAATTTATGTATGATCTAATGAACTCTTTCGTATATTTTGGGGTAACTACGTTCCCTCCTGGAAGTTACCAACATCTATGCAGTTACGATACAATTTGCCCCGTATTCAAGGTACAGTAGAGGAATGTATAAAAGACGAGTTGAGAAATAAGAAAATCTGCCTATATGTATGTGGATGACACAACTGATACTCAGAAAAACAGCGTCATTCATGTTGTAGCGCGTCCTTTAAAACTTGATGATCCACCAGCTTCATTGTAGTTGTCCAGTATGAGGATTCAGAAAACTGATGCAGAAACCATTGTCAAGATAATGAAAGATTCGTTAAAAGAATTTTCTATCAGAGCAACCCAGGTCACAATGTTCGTTACTGACGGTGCCGCAACAATGCTAAATGTTGGTAGGATGTTGAAAATATACGCATGTCACCTCGTAACAGAAACCATTCGAAAGAGGTATCCGATGGTGGATAAGCTAATAGCATCCACCAAATAGTGTTCATAAAATCTCCCAAACACATCCGTGTATTCAAACAATTGTTTCCGAAATTATCAGCACCACCTCAGCCTGTAATAACGCGATGGGGAATATGGTTCCAGGCAGTATCTTACTCTCAGAAATATTTTTCACGAGTGGAAAATGTCATTTCAAAAATTGATCCCAATGATTCTGCAGCAGTTCGAGATAGTCAACAACTTGGTTCTAATTCGGATGTTCAACAACAAATAGATGAAATATCCATGAACTATTCTGAAGTTACACAAGCTATTGAGCAATTAGAAAACAGTCACTTATGTACATGAGACACATTAAATTGTATAAATAATTTACAAGCCGCTCTAGAAAACTTGACGAACAGTATAGGAGTCGATGTTGCTCAAAAATGTTATGCAATTTTAACGAAAAATCCCGATTTACAAAAAGTTTGGTCTATACCTGAAAATCAAGAGTGCACAGAAGAGGAAAAGAAATATCTGACATTGGAAATCTTACTTCACTGGATGTCGATCATTTTCAAAGTATGTAGTAGAATGAATCGACAATGGAAGCGTTACTGAATTCTACGCAGCCTACCAGAGCGGTTGCCTATTATTTTTCACTAACATTGTATATTACGTACTAATGATGGGTCGTTATGGAACTATCGATTATTTTAGAACCGTTATGAACTCAGTAACGGTCGCAACTGTTATCTCACTGGGAAAATAACGGTTCCTTTCGAACTGTCTCCACCGCACTTGCAGCGTACGCAGTTGAAGCGTTTCGATACAACTGATGGTGTTCTGTGACAACTGTCTGGTCGAGGCCGGCGTTTAGCATGGATAACCGTTACAACTCCACTAGAAAAATAACTTATTACATATGTTACGGTCTCCTCTTTTGGAGAAAGCACCATGCGGTTACCCGCTTGCGTGTGGATATAGAAATTAAAACAGGCTTTTCTGTTTTTATGCCGGTTTATTTGATAGATATGATTAGTAATACATTTAATACACAATAAAAGAACATTTCATCAGATAGCTACAATTGACACAGTTACTATATAACATTTCTACACACAGATATGATCGACACTCACAATAAAAGAAACGGTCGTAAATCATCATTCCAAGGTCAAATTTTTTAAATAAAAAAAATGTATCGCAACTTATGCTTATAATGTGTATCACGTCTAGCGTGTACTGTGTTTTAGCTCATTTGACTTAACGCTTATATCTTGCATTTAAGTCGGGCGGTGAACGACGGTCTGTTACTTGAATCCGAAGAATCGGATGGTTCTCGCTTCGGAGAAAATTTAAAATGTATTTGTGGCTAAACGTTTTAGAATACATTTCGTTCAAAACAGTTCAAGTATTTTGTCTTTGCGTTTGTCCTAAACGTTCTAAAGACGCCAGCCACAAACGTTTGCGCCTAAGCGCGGTAAAAACGGCGAAGCCGTACCATATATGTCTCTTAGGACGGAGACGTTAACATACGTTTGTCTTAAACGTTTAAATTTACTGAAGACCGAAGTCTACACAAAATTTTATGCGGCCGGGCGGTCGCCGAGGTCTGTTAGACGCTAAAATGAAGGAACGTAAGTTCGTATGGTTTCAAAATACGTTTGCCCCTAAACGTGTATGCAGTCGCAAGTCGGATGGCGGTCGCCGATGCGTATACTTTCGTTCATCGTACGACGGAAGACGGACGGATCTTCTACGGTCTCGCTAGGAGACTTGTACGTATCTGGTCTTAACGTACTTAAGCACTATGAGATGTAGATCGAACGTCGGGGAGGCGGTTCAGTTCTAAGACGTTCGGGTGGTCTTATACCCAGCTCGCATGTCCCTGCTTTGCTATATCTACATCCATATATGTGTGCTTCGCCTTCCCTATAGTACCGACGTAGCCACAGAATGTTTATTTGGATGATTCGTCGATTCCTTTGAAAAGAGGGCTAATGCAATGGGTTAAGATAATTCACTCGGCGCTCGATCTTTTCAGACGGGGACTGCAGACGAATGACTTGTATTCACCGGTTAACAGACCGACGTATGCTCGTAGGTCTGAACGTACGTTAAAATACACGCACGCACTGTCGCTAGCGTTTGATACAATATAAGCACTTACAAGAGTCATAACATGAGATAAATTTAAATGTGGTACATATACGATACCTATAACACATATAACACATATAACACAAAAATTGAATATAGTTTTTTCAAAATATAATAGTAAAAAAAAGGAACAGTTAATGAAGTTACAAAAACTACAAATCTTGATATATAGCAAATATTGAAACAATATTACATATAAGAAAAATATACATATATATATATATATATATATATATATATCTTAATTCTAAAACAAATGTCTAAGTCTTTAACAACATACAACATATTCTCTCGGACGGTAATAACGGCGGTAGTCAAAATTGAGTTGGACTTTTATTGTGGAAATATTTTCTAAATAATTGTATGCATTGAAATGATCAAATATAAAATAAAGGAACGATGTTATATAAAAAAATATTTATAAAAAAACTACAAATAAATCCGGTATTTTATATGAAACAAAATAACAAATGAAAAATGTGTATATATTCGAATATAAAATAAAACTTATGCTGATATATATATATATACATATTCAAAACCGTCAATGTTGTTATCACGAATTTGTATTTATATTTATAAATAGGAACTCTTCCACCTTTCCAGATGATAAACAGTTTCGACGGTCAGAAATCCCGTTTTCGAAAACACCCTTTTAGCGTACTGCAAGATCAGCAATTGCACATTTGTGTAAATAATTAAAACGAGAGAAGTCAGATAAAACTTAATTTAATAATCGAACGAAAGTATAACATGGGGAAACTAGACCGTGACATGTTATATTGATAATATTTGCCATCGAATCGACCAAACGCATAAAGTTATCCTGAAAATGTATACCTGTCCGTAATTTGCTAACAATAAATCCCTTATATCAAATTATAGCAATATAGATATATAGTGAATTATAGTAATTGCAAGGACCAGCGCGTATTTACTGACACCAATCTGATCGGTTTTATACGATTTTGATAATGCTTGCCCCGTGCTAGCGAAACACGGGTCACCGAATTTTTTATTAAACAATTGTGTAGTGAAAAGTTTACCGATGTGATGTAGTGTCAGATATATAGTTGTAGTTGTACGTAGCATGCACTAGTGATTTAAGTAAGACATTCGTTTGAGGAGTAGATGAACAGTGTTATTACAACGTGTATTAAAGTGAAGCAAGTAACATTATACACTGTAAAAAATCGTATATTTTATTGGCATCTTTAGTGGTTTGTACGAAAAGCTAATATTAGTTACTTTGTGTCTAAATTCTAGATACTAAACATCTAGTTGGCTTATCAAAACAAAATGATCAGAATCTCTCTAGAGGTAAACATGATTAGACTGATACCATATAAATTTGGCAAATTTACGGGGTACCTACCAAATCTTTGTATGGATCTAACAAAGATGAATAATTGGATTGAAGATCATAAAATCAGTGATACTATTTAAAATATTTTATAATCGTAGGCGAGTAATAAGGCGTTAGAAGTAATTACACTTTCGATGCCGCTAATAACCAGATCAAAAATCAATGGGCTTAAATTTAAACCACAATAGACTTCCAAGGATGCAGTCTAACTATTCAAAGATTCGTGGCAATCTAAGGCTTCAGAAATGAATTGAGTAAGTTCACACAAATTTTGAACTGTTGACCATTTCCTCATGACGTCGTGTTGAGTAGGTGAGAAATATATCTTAACAAGAGGACATGTTGCAAAGTAAAAGCATTCCTTGAAAACCTTTACAAAATGGGTAAGAGTGCGATGATAATTCCTAAGGTTAGACAAACGAGTGCATGAGAAGTTGTATAAACCCATTGACATCCCTCCTCCTCCAAATTTTAATATCTCGCCTTGCACAGAAGTGGGAACAAGGTGGAGTGAGAGCAGCAGTTCGGTTTACACTATTTGATAACTTATCATGCACTCGTTTGTCGAACCTTAATAATTACTTGTGTTAGTGGGATTTCCGAACTTCAAAATAGCCGTTATGCAAGCAATTCTCAATAAGCTAGGGAACGTTGTAGTTTTACATTAGAATATAGCTTTTAAATTTGAAAAGGTATACGTGCAGAAAATGACAATTCTACACAATTTCCAACTAGAACTAGATTAATCGCAGACAGTCCCTTAAAAAATACTGCAAGGTATGCGATGGGAATTTAATTCGCGCTGAAGTAATATCCTGCAGTAGAAATTCACTCATCTCAAACATTTGACCTCTCAACGCTACTGGCATTATGCTAGGTAGAAAATTAATTTCGTCATTTATATTCTCTGGTAGCGCTTTGCTGAAAAGATGTTAATATCTTCCCTGAATATATAATTTATAAGAGCTGAAATTCCGGTTCCGTTTAATTTAAACCAATATACATAAATAAAAAAGAATATACGAAAGGAATCCATAATTGACAACCTCCACAAAACAATAGAAATGACGAAAACCATTTGCCTAAACAGAAGTAGGAATTCATCGCAAACTGAACATCAGATGAAGCCTTTCAAAAACTATAATCAAACAGTATAGTTATATCAGACAAAAAACTATCAAAAACTACACAACATAAAAATCGAAAGAAAAAAAAATGTTTAGTTTCTAATAAAATATTTTATTAAAAAAAAACGAGAGGCAGTGTCGCGGGACACCCGACAAGAGCGTAGGTGTTTTACATTTTCATAACATTTTGGACATCACTGCTGGTTAGGCAATGACGATTTCCGGCATAAACGTATCAGCCTAGACGGTAAGCTTCGATGTCTGTGATGTTCGCCACAACTAGTACCAAGGTTAAAATCTACCGACTCAAGTGTAGATCATGTTCAACTCTTTCGGTGGCATCGCGAGATTCAATTTTCGCAACATTGAAAAGAACAATCTTCGGCATCAGCTGAGGTAACGTCCAGTTTCCCCGAAGTTACAAAGTACAGAGATTTTGTTTTGTTAGCAATGATTTTTCTAAACATGTATAAATGAGTCCCCCATTTAGTTTACCTAGTAAACGCCTAGTAATCGCCCCCAAAACTGCGCGATTGCAACAGTTTCCCAATGAGATAAGAGCAATCGATCTGATCCTAGGTTAAGAATTAGTATATATATAATAAGTCCCACAGCGAAGAATCCACAACATCAGCTTCCACCGATGTAAGATATTCTTTATAGGCAACCTTTGATTTGCTCGTGCCGAATTCTCCAAGTCTGGTAAATTGAACATTGATCCATTGTGTGAACTAGTATTCTTTTAGTTTGACGAGTGTTCTGGAATTTGCATTGAACAAAGGTGGAAACGATCGTTTAGGAGTTTTAATTTTAGGTACAGATTGAAGAAAAACCATATACAAAACATATTAAAAGGCGGAGTTAGCATCGGAGAAACGACTCAGCAACGACCGGTCAATGGAAAAAATATCACCATAACGTGCCAATCTGTATACCAAAAACCGTATCGTACACTGTTATTGGATGGAAAATTACTTTGTTTATGGCGACGAGTTTGTAGATTTATATCGAGAGCAGGGTGATGCACTCCTCGTCAATATTTACAAAATAACAAGTGAGAATTTCAAATTTGCACACCTAAAGTAAGCAGTCAATGTAAGGTATTAACATTGTAGCTTACGGAATGAGTTTCAAACCACGTGCATATTCCCAGAAAACGCAATCAATACGCCACTACGTCTAGAAAATCGTGTTGCACCTGAATTTCATTCGCTTCTAAACATATGAACCTTGTCGTGTATAATCTTCAAAAAAATAATTTTTGGGTAAACAACGAAGGAAATTAGGAGCACACAAGGACCCGCTTCTGCACCACAAACGCCTGTCCTGATGTTTTGTCGCGTACAAGAGGCTGCGGAGAAACGTAAAGATTGGGGGCTACAGAGCACAGAACTTTACAAGTAGATCTCGGATAGATACAAAATAAAAATATAATACAAAAGGTATCAAAGAAATGAGGCCATACGATTGAGAGATGAGAAACGGCTAGTGCAATCTGGTTCATTGTGAGTGTGGCAGTGTTAGTGAGAGAATCATTGGGACATTCTTTGGTGCTATTTTTGTCGTTCAAAATGGCTGCTGCAATTGAAAACCCCGTCGAATGTAAACTGCGTGCTGTTATTCGATTTCTGTATGCGAAGAATATGAAGGCTGCTGAAATTCATTGTGAACTTTGTTCTGTTTATAGAAAATGTCACGAGTGGTAACGTGGTTAGAAGTTGGTGCCGTATGTTTCGAGAAGGACGAACTAATGTCCATGATGAAGAACGGAGTGAAAAACCAACTGTTGTGACGGTTGAACTTTTAGGTTATGTCGAAGAGAAAATGTTTGAAAATTGGCAATTCATAATCACAGAACTGAGTACCTTTTTCCCTCAAATTTCACGTACAATTTTCAATTCATAGTTAGAATTCACAGGTGGCAGAATTCTATTAAGAAAGCATTAAAAACTGGTTCATCGCTACGACAAATGTCTCACAATCAATCTAAACAGGAACTATGTAGAAAAATAGCTTTCAGTTGTATACAATAGAAATCTCTCCTCATGTATTGGTGTTCTCTTTTAATAACTAAACGGAACTTATTTCACGAGTCGCTCTTGCATTTAGACTCATAAAAAGTATCGATCTATGAAGAAACAGAAATACTAGGGACTGCAAACAGAAAGACGTAATAAAAATTAAAACACACACAAACTTGCGCATAAGATATACTAAATAGTATAATTACGTTAATAAATGTGAAATATACAGGAAGCACCGTAGAATCAATCCCAAACAAGTCTTATTACCGCATGAGTACAAACTTTTGCCACAAAATAAAGTTGGTCTTGAATTGTTTGTTATCTATTAAAGACTATTACACATTGATATTTGATTATTACTCCACATTTACTTACGTGCAAGGCGCGACAAATTTCGGAAGAGGGACAGGATCAGTCCGGTTTACACAACTTATCATGTATTCGTTTGTCGAACCTAAGTTATTACACAACTAAAGTCCATATTTACTAGACATGGTATTCTTTATGAATTAGTTACAAACGGAGGTCCACCATTTGACTCATCAGTCTTTAAAGAATTTACATTATTAACTGGTGCGCTAAATTTAAATTTAAATTAAGCCTCAATAAATGCTGCTACGTTTTTCACCCGTAAACTTAGTCCAATTGCCTGTAACTATAACATGGGTGGTCACCTTTGACCAAACTGGATGTGGTTAAGCATCTTGGTATCCTCTTTTTCCCTCACCTCACATGAATCACCTGTGCCTTCCTGCTTCTACGATTTTGGGGTTTATAATACGCTCTTGTAGATCATTTTGTAATGACCAATTGCTGAAATCACTATCACGGCTTTATTATTAGCAAATTAGAATATGCATCGCAAGTCTGGTCTCCTCCATTATATCTATCTTCCGCTGTCAATTGAAAAGATTCGGCGTGGTTTCCTTAAATATTTATTATTTAGGATGAATGGTATTTTTCCCTATCGATGAATTGATTATAATTCGTTGCTGGGGAGGCACCGCTTTAATTCTCTAGCCTTTCGACGTGAATGCAGTGGTGCCCGTTTCATATGGAAATTGGTACTTGAAATCTTTGACTGTTCAGCTCTGTTTTTCCAGTTACTTTAATGTTCCTAGATTATCGTCTCGTTCTCACACTACATTTTTTATACCATTTTCTAGAACTAATTTACTTAGCGCTCCGCCACTTGCTACAATGTGCTGCTTTGCCGACCTGCATTACATGGATATTTTTATTAATGCTATTAATGATTTATAATTACTTTAATATTTTGTATTTTTCTTTTAATGTATGTTATTGGTAATTGCTGTTGGTCAGTAAACTATTATTATTATTATGGAAACTATCCCTTATCATAGTCGCCGAAACGGATTAGCTAAGGAAACAATCGGCAATACAAAACAGCTGCTCAACAAATATTAAAAGGGCGGTACAGATGCACACATTGCACTTTCAAATTTTAGAAATACAACAAACAATGTGATAACAATAGAGTAATATGTCTGGTTCAAACTGGTTACAAAAATATACAGGGTAGAGTAAAATGGAAGGGCGTTTTTGAAATGAGAATAAAACAGCTATTTCTTAACTTTAAAAAAATACGAAAAATGAAAGCTTAGATGTTACCATTTAACAATGAAAAAGTGAGATTATGTTCTGAAAATTGTATCAGGCCGATGACGTCCGTTTTTTGCAATGCACGCTGTAGTCGTTCCTCAAAGTTTCACATCGCCCTCTCACACAAGTCGATGTCAATTGCCCTAAGTTCTGTTGTGATGGCTTCTTTCAACTCTTACAGATTTCGAGGTCCATCGACGTAGAGCTTAGCCTTTAGTGTCTCTATAAGAAAATAATCACATGCTGTGAGGTCAGGGGAACGAGGGGATCACGGCAAATCAACGAAACGGGAGATTACGTGTCCAAGGAAAATGCGACGCACAACTTCCACTGAGGCTCTCGCTGAATGTGGTGTGGCACCATCTTGTTGGAACCAAACATTCTTTGTGTTAACACTTCGTCATCACAATTCTGGGATCAAGAAGTTTTCCAACATGAAAACATATCGCTCGGAGGTTACAGTTGTCCCTGCTTCTTCGAAAAAAGGTCCGATCACTACAAGACAGCGCACCAAACGACTTTCTCACAGTAAAGTGGGCATTGATGCAGTTCACGGGGGTTTCCTGCTGCCCAATATCGACAGTTCTATTTATTAACAGAAAACGCTGAAACGCTCTTGGTGTAAATTCTGCGAAATGTTCGACTACTCACTCGGAGCGCTGCAGCCCGTTTTTGGACAGAGCGCTTTGGACTTTGAATTGCTTGCTTGTCTCGCCCTTTCTACGGAAGCTGGTGTCCTTACACTTCAGGGGCGACCAGTTTTAGATCCATAGCCAATACCGTCGTTCTAGAATTATGTATCCATCTATTGATTGTGTCGGAACTGAATCGTTACGCCCAATATTAAAGCGATTTTACATGCTTCTCAACTGTGAGAGCACGATACTCTCTTGTCCAAATAACCATTGTGATTAACGAACGGTAAGCCCTACTGAATCGAACGACATCGGGCCCGCCCCTCCTCTCGCGTGTACTCCCCGTTTCAAAAATATTGTTTAATAATAAAATTCGGTAACACGTGTTTCGGTAGCACGAGGCTATATCAAAACCGCAAAACCGAAGTGAGCGAATCATTTTCTTAAAGTACTAAACATGCAACTCGTAATCGTGTGTGGGGCGAAACAAATATTGTTTGGAGTCGGACGATATCCGTTCGTCGTAAATGATCCTTATAAATAACATATTAAGTGGCAAGCTTGTCTAATTTTTTCAATAACAAATTGAAGTTAATTTAGAAAAAATAATCATTTTACAATAAAAACAACAATGATTTTAAACCTTTATTTATTAGTGAGAGAATATACTTTAAGACATTCAGCTATTGATAGCTCGGTACCTGGAACAATTCTTGAAATAGGACCAGAACCTAAATCATCCCTGCCCCTCGGAGCAGCAGACATTTGTGGTACGTGTAATAATGCCCATACCGTATATGCTGACGGAGGTTGATATGGGCCAACTTAATTCCGTAGACCCAATAATTAGTAATAGCCCTGAATCTCAACTTCGCTCAATTTATTGTTTTGTAAAATTGGATATGAAGAAAAAGGTTCACAAATAATGGTTAAACACTAGCTTGCAATGGAGCAAGTACAGATGCATATGCTAATTAATTAGAAACCTGAATTGTTGTAATAACCAACGTACCAATATGGTGGTACGAACTGACCTGACATTGACGAACGAATGAGAGACTTATGGTTAATGCTCCAAATGAGAGTGTAGGTGAATCTCAGCCAAGCGATTGGATGAATGCCGAATTATTTTTGAAATGGATGCGTCACTTTGTGAAATATTCAAATCCCACAGCAGCGAATCCAGTTCTCTTGATTTTTGACGGACATGCCAGTCACAAAAACTTAAATGTCATTGAATTTGCCAGAAAAGATCATATCCACATGCTGAGCACCCCACCTCATACGACCCACAAGCTACAGCCACTTGATGATACGTTCATGAAGCCTTTTAAATCTACATACAATGATGCATGTGCCTTGTGGATGAGATCAAATCCTTCCACAAGAATCAGCGAATACGAGGTTGCAGGGTTTGTTGCTTCTGCTTTTACTCGAGTTTCTCGAAAGAATATTGCGGTTAGTGGCTTTCGCTCCACAGGCATTCCCCCGTTTAATAGAAATGTCTTTAGTGATTTAGATTTTATTGGTTCAGATATGACCAACGTTACAGAAAGTCAATTAATATCAGAACTATCGCTTTCATCTTCACAAAGGTCAGAATCGACACCCTCAACTTCTGCACGGCCAATTCTGCTAAATTATAACTGTCGACAGCTAGAAATGACATCTTCAGCTTCTCGACAACTCGAATCTCCAAATGCTGCCTCCGACTCCGTACCCCAAATTACAACTCCTACGCAATCCAAGTCTTAAACTATCGCCACTGACGCCGAAACTCAAACTGCCTCTTCTCAACAATCCGAATCTCAAAGAAAAGCTGTCATTGACCAATCCACTGAAAATTTTAAAGCTGTAGTTACAAAACTCTCACCGGTTCCTGATGCTTCGAAAAGAAGAGCTACTGCACGACGTCGTAAAGCTGAAAGAAGTGAAATCATAACAAGTTCTTCATACAAAAAGGTGCTGGAAGAAAAAAAAGCAAATAAAGAAAGTGTTGAAGCAGCTAAGCGAAGAAAGAGTTCTCCTTCAGGAAAAGATGTTAGCAAGAAAGGTAAGAGTTTAGTTTCAGAAAGAAATGTCAGCATGAAAGCCAAGAAAAATAAAAACGAAATCCTGTCTCCTCCCTGCAGACCGATTGAGGAAGAGACAATTCGTCTTTTGTGCCTTGATTCTCATAAAGAGGATTGGATAGAATGTGGAAACTGCAAGGGTAGGGTCCACGAAACTTGTGCGAATATATCAGAACTATCAAATCAGTATATTTGCGATTATTGCGTGGTATAAATCGTCATATATTTGCTGGCCGGTACTGGAGGCCAATTTTGTAAAAACTGATTTTTCGTAGTTTTCAAATTGCATAATAAAGTTGATTATTTCTAAACATACCGGTAGTTTATTATTTTTATTTATAGCACAAGTGTTCCTTCACAGATACCAGGAGGTATTAAACATGTAACCTAAGGTACTTCGATTTTTGTTGATAAATCTTAGGGTAACGGTACTGGGGGACTCTCCCTATGTATGTGGTAACCAGAATCTATTCTTTCGAATAATTCAGGTAAGATAAAACAAACAACCGTGTGGTTATCCTTACGATCATAATGACAATGGCAGCCATATTTCTGCCATCTATCTAATATATTTAAAGGAGCAATTCGTGTATATATATTAATATAGAATTGGGTTCTCGAAAACGGCTCTAACGATTCTGATGAAATTTAGTACCTGAGGGTTTTCGGGTACAAGAAATCGATCTAGCATGCTCCCGGTCCCGGGAAAATCCATTTTGACCCGGTTTCCACACATTTCTGGTATTGCGGTATATGAAATTGGTTATCGAAAATGACTTTAGCAATTTTTATGCAATTTAGTATCTGGGGATTTTGGAGAACACAAAATTGATCTAGCATGGTCCCGGTCCCAGGAATTTTTTTGTCCCGCTTTTACCTATTTCTGCGGTACATAAAATGTGTTATCGAAAATTACTCTCAAGATTTTGTTACAATTTAGTATGTGCGAGTTTTTGGGGACGAAAAACCGATTCAGCATGGTGCCGCTCTCGATTCCATTCATTTAGTCCAGGTTTTCACCAATTGCGGCCTAAACGTTGGTTAGCAACTTTTTTAACATTATGCAGCCAAGCGAAATTATAAGTAATTAAAACTTTACTACTAAACCATAGATGGCGCTGAAAGTAGTATGTTAATATAAGAAAAATATCTACGAAAACTAATAACAACATGTAAATTCACATACTTTGTTTACAGTTACAAAAGTAATCGGAGCTGAGTTTTTGATCAAAATAAAAACTTATACACAATTAGTTGGCGTTGCAAAAAGAAAGTATGTAAATGTTTACTTAAAATGTGTATTTCTTAAGAAAGATTTTGAGTTTGAATTTATTTATTTTTAACTATTTAAATATAACTGTTAATATTAATTTTAATACTACTTTTATAAACTTTTAATATATATCTGCTACTATATATACTTGAAATATACAATATTAATTAAATATCAAAACTAAAATAAAGAGAGTTATTATTTGGTTCAAAATTATTCAAAAAATTTTGGGAACTCCGACCAAGGCTCGGTCCACCAGGTACTGAAAATAAAATAAAAAAAGAATAATGAAATCAAAACTCAATTATACAATGCTGTACATTAGGAAATTGCAAATTCTATTTAATATGTAATGTATGAACAGCGCTTCGATTACCAAAGAAATTGTCGTGCTTGTGATGTCAGGCATTATTGCGACTCTCCGTAGTAAACATAATTAAGAACAAGACCTTGGAGTTAATACTCAATTAGCTCATGTCACACTTTATCAAAAGTTTAATTTTCTTAATTGCCTGTACGAATTTCCATACTACAGATGACGGAGAATATGACCTTAAATAAATAAGCTTCAATTACACCGTGTCGCATTTTGTCGGAAATTAAAATTCCCGGCCCCTATATGTTTTAGGATGTTACAGAAACAGAGGCGGGTGGTCTTCGACTTCGTTCCAAAATACGGCCGAGCCTCTTATCGTACAGGGGTGGAGAATCAGCAAGATGTAGATGTAAGCATTGGTTATTCTATTTTCAACAGGATGGGACAGCATCTTACTACATAGTACTTGTTCGACAGTTTCTACAAGACTAATTACCAATGGATTGGCAGAAGAGGTCTCGTAGAAAGCCTAAGATCGCTGGGGATATTGAAAGTCGGTGGTTAATAAAATTTCACCGGGATCTCTTGAAGATCTGCGTAACCCTATTATTCGACAATGTCGTTCAATTCCAAGGCCAACGTTTGAAAATGTGATAATTGAGTTTCAAAATCGACTACACTACTGTTTAGAAAGCAACAGGTTGAATAATTTAATAGATATAATGTTTTGTTTTACATGTAAACGTAATGATAAATCCATAGAAATGGTCTGGCGTTGTTTAATAGAATTCAATAGCTCACAGCGCTTTCTACATCTGATTACTTAATAAGTCAATAACTACTTCCTCAAAATTGCCTTTCTATGGTATAAATGAAGAGCTTGTTTGCAATGTGCCACATGCAATGGTTGCTATTTAAGATTTTAAAGTTGAGATGGTTACGGAGCGGGAGTTGGGGATGGCACCAGATTTGTAAGGTAATTTTAGTTCCCTCTCTATACGACTGAAACGGTTTTGAGTGTTCTACAACGCCTTTAAAAAATTACAGCCCAGTGAAGGTTTTCAAATAGATGTATGTATATCTGGCGGAGGATTTCTATTCTTCACAACAGACAATTACATTGCTCTGACGAGTCCCAAGTCAAGCAAAACTAGTATCTATGGTTATCGTTCATTACTTATTGTTAGTAGATCTTAATATGTGTGATACATACAACACACAGTCCCTTTTATTTATCTTTAGTTATTAATTTGGGAATTTGTTATTGGGAATAGTTGTCAGTAGATTACGGAGGAAGATTAAAGTTTTGGCAGTATGCGACACGAGGTAATTTAATTGTAACTTCAAGGTTGTAATCCTCGTCATTTTTATTACAGTAAATCATTAAGACAAACAAGAAAATTGAACTTTCAGCAATTCCGACGACAATTCCGTTAAAACAGGTCGAAAATACTTGCATTAGGTCGGATATGGACGAAATCGATATGAAATTTAAACTTTTCCCAATGTCCGATTTACGTTCAAAATCGCTTCAGAACGCTATTCCGACGACAATTCCGTTAAAACAGGTCGAAAATACTTGCATTAGGTCGGATATGGACGAAATCGATATGAAATTTAAACTTTTCCCAATGTCCGATTTACGTTCAAAATCGCTTCAGAACGCTATTCCGACGACAATTCCGCCAAAAAGGGTCGAAAATACTTGCATTAGGTCGGATATGGACGAAATCGATATGAAATTTAAACTTTTCCCAATGTCCGATTTACGTTCAAAATCGCTTCAGAACGCTATTCCGACGACAATTCCGTTAAAACAGGTCGAAAATACTTGCATTAGGTCGGATATGGACGAAATCGATATGAAATTTAAACTTTTCCCAATGTCCGATTTACGTTCAAAATCGCTTCAGAACGCTATTCCGACGACAATTCCGTTAAAACAGGTCGAAAATACTTGCATTAGGTCGGATATGGACGAAATCGATATGAAATTTAAACTTTTCCCAATGTCCGATTTACGTTCAAAATCGCTTCAGAACGCTATTCCGACGACAATTCCGTTAAAACAGGTCGAAAATACTTGCATTAGGTCGGATATGGACGAAATCGATATGAAATTTAAACTTTTCCCAATGTCCGATTTACGTTCAAAATCGCTTCAGAACGCTATTCCGACGACAATTCCGTTAAAACAGGTCGAAAATACTTGCATTAGGTCGGATATGGACGAAATCGATATGAAATTTAAACTTTTCCCAATGTCCGATTTACGTTCAAAATCGCTTCAGAACGCTATTCCGACGACAATTCCGTTAAAACAGGTCGAAAATACTTGCATTAGGTCGGATATGGACGAAATCGATATGAAATTTAAACTTTTCCCAATGTCCGATTTACGTTCAAAATCGCTTCAGAACGCTATTCCGACGACAATTCCGCCAAAAAGGGTCGAAAATACTTGCATTAGGTCGGATATGGACGAAATCGATATGAAATTTAAACTTTTCCCAATGTCCGATTTACGTTCAAAATCGCTTCAGAACGCTATTCCGACGACAATTCCGTTAAAACAGGTCGAAAATACTTGCATTAGGTCGGATATGGACGAAATCGATATGAAATTTAAACTTTTCCCAATGTCCGATTTACGTTCAAAATCGCTTCAGAACGCTATTCCGACGACAATTCCGTTAAAACAGGTCGAAAATACTTGCATTAGGTCGGATATGGACGAAATCGATATGAAATTTAAACTTTTCCCAATGTCCGATTTACGTTCAAAATCGCTTCAGAACGCTATTCCGACGACAATTCCGTTAAAACAGGTCGAAAATACTTGCATTAGGTCGGATATGGACGAAATCGATATGAAATTTAAACTTTTCCCAATGTCCGATTTACGTTCAAAATCGCTTCAGAACGCTATTCCGACGACAATTCCGTTAAAACAGGTCGAAAATACTTGCATTAGGTCGGATATGGACGAAATCGATATGAAATTTAAACTTTTCCCAATGTCCGATTTACGTTCAAAATCGCTTCAGAACGCTATTCCGACGACAATTCCGTTAAAACAGGTCGAAAATACTTGCATTAGGTCGGATATGGACGAAATCGATATGAAATTTAAACTTTTCCCAATGTCCGATTTACGTTCAAAATCGCTTCAGAACGCTATTCCGACGACAATTCCGTTAAAACAGGTCGAAAATACTTGCATTAGGTCGGATATGGACGAAATCGATATGAAATTTAAACTTTTCCCAATGTCCGATTTACGTTCAAAATCGCTTCAGAACGCTATTCCGACGACAATTCCGTTAAAACAGGTCGAAAATACTTGCATTAGGTCGGATATGGACGAAATCGATATGAAATTTAAACTTTTCCCAATGTCCGATTTACGTTCAAAATCGCTTCAGAACGCTATTCCGACGACAATTCCGTTAAAACAGGTCGAAAATACTTGCATTAGGTCGGATATGGACGAAATCGATATGAAATTTAAACTTTTCCCAATGTCCGATTTACGTTCAAAATCGCTTCAGAACGCTATTCCGACGACAATTCCGTTAAAACAGGTCGAAAATACTTGCATTAGGTCGGATATGGACGAAATCGATATGAAATTTAAACTTTTCCCAATGTCCGATTTACGTTCAAAATCGCTTCAGAACGCTATTCCGACGACAATTCCGTTAAAACAGGTCGAAAATACTTGCATTAGGTCGGATATGGACGAAATCGATATGAAATTTAAACTTTTCCCAATGTCCGATTTACGTTCAAAATCGCTTCAGAACGCTATTCCGACGACAATTCCGTTAAAACAGGTCGAAAATACTTGCATTAGGTCGGATATGGACGAAATCGATATGAAATTTAAACTTTTCCCAATGTCCGATTTACGTTCAAAATCGCTTCAGAACGCTATTCCGACGACAATTCCGTTAAAACAGGTCGAAAATACTTGCATTAGGTCGGATATGGACGAAATCGATATGAAATTTAAACTTTTCCCAATGTCCGATTTACGTTCAAAATCGCTTCAGAACGCTATTCCGACGACAATTCCGTTAAAACAGGTCGAAAATACTTGCATTAGGTCGGATATGGACGAAATCGATATGAAATTTAAACTTTTCCCAATGTCCGATTTACGTTCAAAATCGCTTCAGAACGCTATTCCGACGACAATTCCGTTAAAACAGGTCGAAAATACTTGCATTAGGTCGGATATGGACGAAATCGATATGAAATTTAAACTTTTCCCAATGTCCGATTTACGTTCAAAATCGCTTCAGAACGCTATTCCGACGACAATTCCGTTAAAACAGGTCGAAAATACTTGCATTAGGTCGGATATGGACGAAATCGATATGAAATTTAAACTTTTCCCAATGTCCGATTTACGTTCAAAATCGCTTCAGAACGCTATTCCGACGACAATTCCGTTAAAACAGGTCGAAAATACTTGCATTAGGTCGGATATGGACGAAATCGATATGAAATTTAAACTTTTCCCAATGTCCGATTTACGTTCAAAATCGCTTCAGAACGCTATTCCGACGACAATTCCGTTAAAACAGGTCGAAAATACTTGCATTAGGTCGGATATGGACGAAATCGATATGAAATTTAAACTTTTCCCAATGTCCGATTTACGTTCAAAATCGCTTCAGAACGCTATTCCGACGACAATTCCGTTAAAACAGGTCGAAAATACTTGCATTAGGTCGGATATGGACGAAATCGATATGAAATTTAAACTTTTCCCAATGTCCGATTTACGTTCAAAATCGCTTCAGAACGCTATTCCGACGACAATTCCGTTAAAACAGGTCGAAAATACTTGCATTAGGTCGGATATGGACGAAATCGATATGAAATTTAAACTTTTCCCAATGTCCGATTTACGTTCAAAATCGCTTCAGAACGCTATTCCGACGACAATTCCGTTAAAACAGGTCGAAAATACTTGCATTAGGTCGGATATGGACGAAATCGATATGAAATTTAAACTTTTCCCAATGTCCGATTTACGTTCAAAATCGCTTCAGAACGCTATTCCGACGACAATTCCGTTAAAACAGGTCGAAAATACTTGCATTAGGTCGGATATGGACGAAATCGATATGAAATTTAAACTTTTCCCAATGTCCGATTTACGTTCAAAATCGCTTCAGAACGCTATTCCGACGACAATTCCGTTAAAACAGGTCGAAAATACTTGCATTAGGTCGGATATGGACGAAATCGATATGAAATTTAAACTTTTCCCAATGTCCGATTTACGTTCAAAATCGCTTCAGAACGCTATTCCGACGACAATTCCGTTAAAACAGGTCGAAAATACTTGCATTAGGTCGGATATGGACGAAATCGATATGAAATTTAAACTTTTCCCAATGTCCGATTTACGTTCAAAATCGCTTCAGAACGCTATTCCGACGACAATTCCGTTAAAACAGGTCGAAAATACTTGCATTAGGTCGGATATGGACGAAATCGATATGAAATTTAAACTTTTCCCAATGTCCGATTTACGTTCAAAATCGCTTCAGAACGCTATTCCGACGACAATTCCGTTAAAACAGGTCGAAAATACTTGCATTAGGTCGGATATGGACGAAATCGATATGAAATTTAAACTTTTCCCAATGTCCGATTTACGTTCAAAATCGCTTCAGAACGCTATTCCGACGACAATTCCGTTAAAACAGGTCGAAAATACTTGCATTAGGTCGGATATGGACGAAATCGATATGAAATTTAAACTTTTCCCAATGTCCGATTTACGTTCAAAATCGCTTCAGAACGCTATTCCGACGACAATTCCGTTAAAACAGGTCGAAAATACTTGCATTAGGTCGGATATGGACGAAATCGATATGAAATTTAAACTTTTCCCAATGTCCGATTTACGTTCAAAATCGCTTCAGAACGCTATTCCGACGACAATTCCGTTAAAACAGGTCGAAAATACTTGCATTAGGTCGGATATGGACGAAATCGATATGAAATTTAAACTTTTCCCAATGTCCGATTTACGTTCAAAATCGCTTCAGAACGCTATTCCGACGACAATTCCGTTAAAACAGGTCGAAAATACTTGCATTAGGTCGGATATGGACGAAATCGATATGAAATTTAAACTTTTCCCAATGTCCGATTTACGTTCAAAATCGCTTCAGAACGCTATTCCGACGACAATTCCGTTAAAACAGGTCGAAAATACTTGCATTAGGTCGGATATGGACGAAATCGATATGAAATTTAAACTTTTCCCAATGTCCGATTTACGTTCAAAATCGCTTCAGAACGCTATTCCGACGACAATTCCGTTAAAACAGGTCGAAAATACTTGCATTAGGTCGGATATGGACGAAATCGATATGAAATTTAAACTTTTCCCAATGTCCGATTTACGTTCAAAATCGCTTCAGAACGCTATTCCGACGACAATTCCGTTAAAACAGGTCGAAAATACTTGCATTAGGTCGGATATGGACGAAATCGATATGAAATTTAAACTTTTCCCAATGTCCGATTTACGTTCAAAATCGCTTCAGAACGCTATTCCGACGACAATTCCGTTAAAACAGGTCGAAAATACTTGCATTAGGTCGGATATGGACGAAATCGATATGAAATTTAAACTTTTCCCAATGTCCGATTTACGTTCAAAATCGCTTCAGAACGCTATTCCGACGACAATTCCGTTAAAACAGGTCGAAAATACTTGCATTAGGTCGGATATGGACGAAATCGATATGAAATTTAAACTTTTCCCAATGTCCGATTTACGTTCAAAATCGCTTCAGAACGCTATTCCGACGACAATTCCGTTAAAACAGGTCGAAAATACTTGCATTAGGTCGGATATGGACGAAATCGATATGAAATTTAAACTTTTCCCAATGTCCGATTTACGTTCAAAATCGCTTCAGAACGCTATTCCGACGACAATTCCGTTAAAACAGGTCGAAAATACTTGCATTAGGTCGGATATGGACGAAATCGATATGAAATTTAAACTTTTCCCAATGTCCGATTTACGTTCAAAATCGCTTCAGAACGCTATTCCGACGACAATTCCGTTAAAACAGGTCGAAAATACTTGCATTAGGTCGGATATGGACGAAATCGATATGAAATTTAAACTTTTCCCAATGTCCGATTTACGTTCAAAATCGCTTCAGAACGCTATTCCGACGACAATTCCGTTAAAACAGGTCGAAAATACTTGCATTAGGTCGGATATGGACGAAATCGATATGAAATTTAAACTTTTCCCAATGTCCGATTTACGTTCAAAATCGCTTCAGAACGCTATTCCGACGACAATTCCGTTAAAACAGGTCGAAAATACTTGCATTAGGTCGGATATGGACGAAATCGATATGAAATTTAAACTTTTCCCAATGTCCGATTTACGTTCAAAATCGCTTCAGAACGCTATTCCGACGACAATTCCGTTAAAACAGGTCGAAAATACTTGCATTAGGTCGGATATGGACGAAATCGATATGAAATTTAAACTTTTCCCAATGTCCGATTTACGTTCAAAATCGCTTCAGAACGCTATTCCGACGACAATTCCGTTAAAACAGGTCGAAAATACTTGCATTAGGTCGGATATGGACGAAATCGATATGAAATTTAAACTTTTCCCAATGTCCGATTTACGTTCAAAATCGCTTCAGAACGCTATTCCGACGACAATTCCGTTAAAACAGGTCGAAAATACTTGCATTAGGTCGGATATGGACGAAATCGATATGAAATTTAAACTTTTCCCAATGTCCGATTTACGTTCAAAATCGCTTCAGAACGCTATTCCGACGACAATTCCGTTAAAACAGGTCGAAAATACTTGCATTAGGTCGGATATGGACGAAATCGATATGAAATTTAAACTTTTCCCAATGTCCGATTTACGTTCAAAATCGCTTCAGAACGCTATTCCGACGACAATTCCGTTAAAACAGGTCGAAAATACTTGCATTAGGTCGGATATGGACGAAATCGATATGAAATTTAAACTTTTCCCAATGTCCGATTTACGTTCAAAATCGCTTCAGAACGCTATTCCGACGACAATTCCGTTAAAACAGGTCGAAAATACTTGCATTAGGTCGGATATGGACGAAATCGATATGAAATTTAAACTTTTCCCAATGTCCGATTTACGTTTAAAATCGCTTCAGAACGCTATTCCGACGACAATTCCGTTAAAACAGGTCGAAAATACTTGCATTAGGTCGGATATGGACGAAATCGATATGAAATTTAAACTTTTCCCAATGTCCGATTTACGTTCAAAATCGCTTCAGAACGCTATTCCGACGACAATTCCGTTAAAACAGGTCGAAAATACTTGCATTAGGTCGGATATGGACGAATTCGATATGAAATTTAAACTTTTCCCAATGTCCGATTTACGTTTAAAATCGCTTCAGAACGCTATTCCGACGACAATTCCGTTAAAACAGGTCGAAAATACTTGCATTAGGTCGGATATGGACGAATTCGATATGAAATTTAAACTTTTCCCAATGTCCGATTTACGTTTAAAATCGCTTCAGAACGCTATTCCGACGACAATTCCGTTAAAACAGGTCGAAAATACTTGCATTAGGTCGGATATGGACGAATTCGATATGAAATTTAAACTTTTCCCAATGTCCGATTTACGTTTAAAATCGCTTCAGAACGCTATTCCGACGACAATTCCGTTAAAACAGGTCGAAAATACTTGCATTAGGTCGGATATGGACGAATTCGATATGAAATTTAAACTTTTCCCAATGTCCGATTTACGTTTAAAATCGCTTCAGAACGCTATTCCGACGACAATTCCGTTAAAACAGGTCGAAAATACTTGCATTAGGTCGGATATGGACGAATTCGATATGAAATTTAAACTTTTCCCAATGTCCGATTTACGTTTAAAATCGCTTCAGAACGCTATTCCGACGACAATTCCGTTAAAACAGGTCGAAAATACTTGCATTAGGTCGGATATGGACGAATTCGATATGAAATTTAAACTTTTCCCAATGTCCGATTTACGTTTAAAATCGCTTCAGAACGCTATTCCGACGACAATTCCGTTAAAACAGGTCGAAAATACTTGCATTAGGTCGGATATGGACGAATTCGATATGAAATTTAAACTTTTCCCAATGTCCGATTTACGTTTAAAATCGCTTCAGAACGCTATTCCGACGACAATTCCGTTAAAACAGGTCGAAAATACTTGCATTAGGTCGGATATGGACGAATTCGATATGAAATTTAAACTTTTCCCAATGTCCGATTTACGTTTAAAATCGCTTCAGAACGCTATTCCGACGACAATTCCGTTAAAACAGGTCGAAAATACTTGCATTAGGTCGGATATGGACGAATTCGATATGAAATTTAAACTTTTCCCAATGTCCGATTTACGTTTAAAATCGCTTCAGAACGCTATTCCGACGACAATTCCGTTAAAACAGGTCGAAAATACTTGCATTAGGTCGGATATGGACGAATTCGATATGAAATTTAAACTTTTCCCAATGTCCGATTTACGTTTAAAATCGCTTCAGAACGCTATTCCGACGACAATTCCGTTAAAACAGGTCGAAAATACTTGCATTAGGTCGGATATGGACGAATTCGATATGAAATTTAAACTTTTCCCAATGTCCGATTTACGTTTAAAATCGCTTCAGAACGCTATTCCGACGACAATTCCGTTAAAACAGGTCGAAAATACTTGCATTAGGTCGGATATGGACGAATTCGATATGAAATTTAAACTTTTCCCAATGTCCGATTTACGTTTAAAATCGCTTCAGAACGCTATTCCGACGACAATTCCGTTAAAACAGGTCGAAAATACTTGCATTAGGTCGGATATGGACGAATTCGATATGAAATTTAAACTTTTCCCAATGTCCGATTTACGTTTAAAATCGCTTCAGAACGCTATTCCGACGACAATTCCGTTAAAACAGGTCGAAAATACTTGCATTAGGTCGGATATGGACGAATTCGATATGAAATTTAAACTTTTCCCAATGTCCGATTTACGTTTAAAATCGCTTCAGAACGCTATTCCGACGACAATTCCGTTAAAACAGGTCGAAAATACTTGCATTAGGTCGGATATGGACGAATTCGATATGAAATTTAAACTTTTCCCAATGTCCGATTTACGTTTAAAATCGCTTCAGAACGCTATTCCGACGACAATTCCGTTAAAACAGGTCGAAAATACTTGCATTAGGTCGGATATGGACGAATTCGATATGAAATTTAAACTTTTCCCAATGTCCGATTTACGTTTAAAATCGCTTCAGAACGCTATTCCGACGACAATTCCGTTAAAACAGGTCGAAAATACTTGCATTAGGTCGGATATGGACGAATTCGATATGAAATTTAAACTTTTCCCAATGTCCGATTTACGTTTAAAATCGCTTCAGAACGCTATTCCGACGACAATTCCGTTAAAACAGGTCGAAAATACTTGCATTAGGTCGGATATGGACGAATTCGATATGAAATTTAAACTTTTCCCAATGTCCGATTTACGTTTAAAATCGCTTCAGAACGCTATTCCGACGACAATTCCGTTAAAACAGGTCGAAAATACTTGCATTAGGTCGGATATGGACGAATTCGATATGAAATTTAAACTTTTCCCAATGTCCGATTTACGTTTAAAATCGCTTCAGAACGCTATTCCGACGACAATTCCGTTAAAACAGGTCGAAAATACTTGCATTAGGTCGGATATGGACGAATTCGATATGAAATTTAAACTTTTCCCAATGTCCGATTTACGTTTAAAATCGCTTCAGAACGCTATTCCGACGACAATTCCGTTAAAACAGGTCGAAAATACTTGCATTAGGTCGGATATGGACGAATTCGATATGAAATTTAAACTTTTCCCAATGTCCGATTTACGTTTAAAATCGCTTCAGAACGCTATTCCGACGACAATTCCGTTAAAACAGGTCGAAAATACTTGCATTAGGTCGGATATGGACGAATTCGATATGAAATTTAAACTTTTCCCAATGTCCGATTTACGTTTAAAATCGCTTCAGAACGCTATTCCGACGACAATTCCGTTAAAACAGGTCGAAAATACTTGCATTAGGTCGGATATGGACGAATTCGATATGAAATTTAAACTTTTCCCAATGTCCGATTTACGTTTAAAATCGCTTCAGAACGCTATTCCGACGACAATTCCGTTAAAACAGGTCGAAAATACTTGCATTAGGTCGGATATGGACGAATTCGATATGAAATTTAAACTTTTCCCAATGTCCGATTTACGTTTAAAATCGCTTCAGAACGCTATTCCGACGACAATTCCGTTAAAACAGGTCGAAAATACTTGCATTAGGTCGGATATGGACGAATTCGATATGAAATTTAAACTTTTCCCAATGTCCGATTTACGTTTAAAATCGCTTCAGAACGCTATTCCGACGACAATTCCGTTAAAACAGGTCGAAAATACTTGCATTAGGTCGGATATGGACGAATTCGATATGAAATTTAAACTTTTCCCAATGTCCGATTTACGTTTAAAATCGCTTCAGAACGCTATTCCGACGACAATTCCGTTAAAACAGGTCGAAAATACTTGCATTAGGTCGGATATGGACGAATTCGATATGAAATTTAAACTTTTCCCAATGTCCGATTTACGTTTAAAATCGCTTCAGAACGCTATTCCGACGACAATTCCGTTAAAACAGGTCGAAAATACTTGCATTAGGTCGGATATGGACGAATTCGATATGAAATTTAAACTTTTCCCAATGTCCGATTTACGTTTAAAATCGCTTCAGAACGCTATTCCGACGACAATTCCGTTAAAACAGGTCGAAAATACTTGCATTAGGTCGGATATGGACGAATTCGATATGAAATTTAAACTTTTCCCAATGTCCGATTTACGTTTAAAATCGCTTCAGAACGCTATTCCGACGACAATTCCGTTAAAACAGGTCGAAAATACTTGCATTAGGTCGGATATGGACGAATTCGATATGAAATTTAAACTTTTCCCAATGTCCGATTTACGTTTAAAATCGCTTCAGAACGCTATTCCGACGACAATTCCGTTAAAACAGGTCGAAAATACTTGCATTAGGTCGGATATGGACGAATTCGATATGAAATTTAAACTTTTCCCAATGTCCGATTTACGTTTAAAATCGCTTCAGAACGCTATTCCGACGACAATTCCGTTAAAACAGGTCGAAAATACTTGCATTAGGTCGGATATGGACGAATTCGATATGAAATTTAAACTTTTCCCAATGTCCGATTTACGTTTAAAATCGCTTCAGAACGCTATTCCGACGACAATTCCGTTAAAACAGGTCGAAAATACTTGCATTAGGTCGGATATGGACGAATTCGATATGAAATTTAAACTTTTCCCAATGTCCGATTTACGTTTAAAATCGCTTCAGAACGCTATTCCGACGACAATTCCGTTAAAACAGGTCGAAAATACTTGCATTAGGTCGGATATGGACGAATTCGATATGAAATTTAAACTTTTCCCAATGTCCGATTTACGTTTAAAATCGCTTCAGAACGCTATTCCGACGACAATTCCGTTAAAACAGGTCGAAAATACTTGCATTAGGTCGGATATGGACGAATTCGATATGAAATTTAAACTTTTCCCAATGTCCGATTTACGTTTAAAATCGCTTCAGAACGCTATTCCGACGACAATTCCGTTAAAACAGGTCGAAAATACTTGCATTAGGTCGGATATGGACGAATTCGATATGAAATTTAAACTTTTCCCAATGTCCGATTTACGTTTAAAATCGCTTCAGAACGCTATTCCGACGACAATTCCGTTAAAACAGGTCGAAAATACTTGCATTAGGTCGGATATGGACGAATTCGATATGAAATTTAAACTTTTCCCAATGTCCGATTTACGTTTAAAATCGCTTCAGAACGCTATTCCGACGACAATTCCGTTAAAACAGGTCGAAAATACTTGCATTAGGTCGGATATGGACGAATTCGATATGAAATTTAAACTTTTCCCAATGTCCGATTTACGTTTAAAATCGCTTCAGAACGCTATTCCGACGACAATTCCGTTAAAACAGGTCGAAAATACTTGCATTAGGTCGGATATGGACGAATTCGATATGAAATTTAAACTTTTCCCAATGTCCGATTTACGTTTAAAATCGCTTCAGAACGCTATTCCGACGACAATTCCGTTAAAACAGGTCGAAAATACTTGCATTAGGTCGGATATGGACGAATTCGATATGAAATTTAAACTTTTCCCAATGTCCGATTTACGTTTAAAATCGCTTCAGAACGCTATTCCGACGACAATTCCGTTAAAACAGGTCGAAAATACTTGCATTAGGTCGGATATGGACGAATTCGATATGAAATTTAAACTTTTCCCAATGTCCGATTTACGTTTAAAATCGCTTCAGAACGCTATTCCGACGACAATTCCGTTAAAACAGGTCGAAAATACTTGCATTAGGTCGGATATGGACGAATTCGATATGAAATTTAAACTTTTCCCAATGTCCGATTTACGTTTAAAATCGCTTCAGAACGCTATTCCGACGACAATTCCGTTAAAACAGGTCGAAAATACTTGCATTAGGTCGGATATGGACGAATTCGATATGAAATTTAAACTTTTCCCAATGTCCGATTTACGTTTAAAATCGCTTCAGAACGCTATTCCGACGACAATTCCGTTAAAACAGGTCGAAAATACTTGCATTAGGTCGGATATGGACGAATTCGATATGAAATTTAAACTTTTCCCAATGTCCGATTTACGTTTAAAATCGCTTCAGAACGCTATTCCGACGACAATTCCGTTAAAACAGGTCGAAAATACTTGCATTAGGTCGGATATGGACGAATTCGATATGAAATTTAAACTTTTCCCAATGTCCGATTTACGTTTAAAATCGCTTCAGAACGCTATTCCGACGACAATTCCGTTAAAACAGGTCGAAAATACTTGCATTAGGTCGGATATGGACGAATTCGATATGAAATTTAAACTTTTCCCAATGTCCGATTTACGTTTAAAATCGCTTCAGAACGCTATTCCGACGACAATTCCGTTAAAACAGGTCGAAAATACTTGCATTAGGTCGGATATGGACGAATTCGATATGAAATTTAAACTTTTCCCAATGTCCGATTTACGTTTAAAATCGCTTCAGAACGCTATTCCGACGACAATTCCGTTAAAACAGGTCGAAAATACTTGCATTAGGTCGGATATGGACGAATTCGATATGAAATTTAAACTTTTCCCAATGTCCGATTTACGTTTAAAATCGCTTCAGAACGCTATTCCGACGACAATTCCGTTAAAACAGGTCGAAAATACTTGCATTAGGTCGGATATGGACGAATTCGATATGAAATTTAAACTTTTCCCAATGTCCGATTTACGTTTAAAATCGCTTCAGAACGCTATTCCGACGACAATTCCGTTAAAACAGGTCGAAAATACTTGCATTAGGTCGGATATGGACGAATTCGATATGAAATTTAAACTTTTCCCAATGTCCGATTTACGTTTAAAATCGCTTCAGAACGCTATTCCGACGACAATTCCGTTAAAACAGGTCGAAAATACTTGCATTAGGTCGGATATGGACGAATTCGATATGAAATTTAAACTTTTCCCAATGTCCGATTTACGTTTAAAATCGCTTCAGAACGCTATTCCGACGACAATTCCGTTAAAACAGGTCGAAAATACTTGCATTAGGTCGGATATGGACGAATTCGATATGAAATTTAAACTTTTCCCAATGTCCGATTTACGTTTAAAATCGCTTCAGAACGCTATTCCGACGACAATTCCGTTAAAACAGGTCGAAAATACTTGCATTAGGTCGGATATGGACGAATTCGATATGAAATTTAAACTTTTCCCAATGTCCGATTTACGTTTAAAATCGCTTCAGAACGCTATTCCGACGACAATTCCGTTAAAACAGGTCGAAAATACTTGCATTAGGTCGGATATGGACGAATTCGATATGAAATTTAAACTTTTCCCAATGTCCGATTTACGTTTAAAATCGCTTCAGAACGCTATTCCGACGACAATTCCGTTAAAACAGGTCGAAAATACTTGCATTAGGTCGGATATGGACGAATTCGATATGAAATTTAAACTTTTCCCAATGTCCGATTTACGTTTAAAATCGCTTCAGAACGCTATTCCGACGACAATTCCGTTAAAACAGGTCGAAAATACTTGCATTAGGTCGGATATGGACGAATTCGATATGAAATTTAAACTTTTCCCAATGTCCGATTTACGTTTAAAATCGCTTCAGAACGCTATTCCGACGACAATTCCGTTAAAACAGGTCGAAAATACTTGCATTAGGTCGGATATGGACGAATTCGATATGAAATTTAAACTTTTCCCAATGTCCGATTTACGTTTAAAATCGCTTCAGAACGCTATTCCGACGACAATTCCGTTAAAACAGGTCGAAAATACTTGCATTAGGTCGGATATGGACGAATTCGATATGAAATTTAAACTTTTCCCAATGTCCGATTTACGTTTAAAATCGCTTCAGAACGCTATTCCGACGACAATTCCGTTAAAACAGGTCGAAAATACTTGCATTAGGTCGGATATGGACGAATTCGATATGAAATTTAAACTTTTCCCAATGTCCGATTTACGTTTAAAATCGCTTCAGAACGCTATTCCGACGACAATTCCGTTAAAACAGGTCGAAAATACTTGCATTAGGTCGGATATGGACGAATTCGATATGAAATTTAAACTTTTCCCCAATGTCCGATTTACGTTTAAAATCGCTTCAGAACGCTATTCCGACGACAATTCCGTTAAAACAGGTCGAAAATACTTGCATTAGGTCGGATATGGACGAATTCGATATGAAATTTAAACTTTTCCCAATGTCCGATTTACGTTTAAAATCGCTTCAGAACGCTATTCCGACGACAATTCCGTTAAAACAGGTCGAAAATACTTGCATTAGGTCGGATATGGACGAATTCGATATGAAATTTAAACTTTTCCCAATGTCCGATTTACGTTTAAAATCGCTTCAGAACGCTATTCCGACGACAATTCCGTTAAAACAGGTCGAAAATACTTGCATTAGGTCGGATATGGACGAATTCGATATGAAATTTAAACTTTTCCCAATGTCCGATTTACGTTTAAAATCGCTTCAGAACGCTATTCCGACGACAATTCCGTTAAAACAGGTCGAAAATACTTGCATTAGGTCGGATATGGACGAATTCGATATGAAATTTAAACTTTTCCCAATGTCCGATTTACGTTTAAAATCGCTTCAGAACGCTATTCCGACGACAATTCCGTTAAAACAGGTCGAAAATACTTGCATTAGGTCGGATATGGACGAATTCGATATGAAATTTAAACTTTTCCCAATGTCCGATTTACGTTTAAAATCGCTTCAGAACGCTATTCCGACGACAATTCCGTTAAAACAGGTCGAAAATACTTGCATTAGGTCGGATATGGACGAATTCGATATGAAATTTAAACTTTTCCCAATGTCCGATTTACGTTTAAAATCGCTTCAGAACGCTATTCCGACGACAATTCCGTTAAAACAGGTCGAAAATACTTGCATTAGGTCGGATATGGACGAATTCGATATGAAATTTAAACTTTTCCCAATGTCCGATTTACGTTTAAAATCGCTTCAGAACGCTATTCCGACGACAATTCCGTTAAAACAGGTCGAAAATACTTGCATTAGGTCGGATATGGACGAATTCGATATGAAATTTAAACTTTTCCCAATGTCCGATTTACGTTTAAAATCGCTTCAGAACGCTATTCCGACGACAATTCCGTTAAAACAGGTCGAAAATACTTGCATTAGGTCGGATATGGACGAATTCGATATGAAATTTAAACTTTTCCCAATGTCCGATTTACGTTTAAAATCGCTTCAGAACGCTATTCCGACGACAATTCCGTTAAAACAGGTCGAAAATACTTGCATTAGGTCGGATATGGACGAATTCGATATGAAATTTAAACTTTTCCCAATGTCCGATTTACGTTTAAAATCGCTTCAGAACGCTATTCCGACGACAATTCCGTTAAAACAGGTCGAAAATACTTGCATTAGGTCGGATATGGACGAATTCGGATATGAAATTTAAACTTTTCCCAATGTCCGATTTACGTTTAAAATCGCTTCAGAACGCTATTCCGACGACAATTCCGTTAAAACAGGTCGAAAATACTTGCATTAGGTCGGATATGGACGAATTCGATATGAAATTTAAACTTTTCCCAATGTCCGATTTACGTTTAAAATCGCTTCAGAACGCTATTCCGACGACAATTCCGTTAAAACAGGTCGAAAATACTTGCATTAGGTCGGATATGGACGAATTCGATATGAAATTTAAACTTTTCCCAATGTCCGATTTACGTTTAAAATCGCTTCAGAACGCTATTCCGACGACAATTCCGTTAAAACAGGTCGAAAATACTTGCATTAGGTCGGATATGGACGAATTCGATATGAAATTTAAACTTTTCCCAATGTCCGATTTACGTTTAAAATCGCTTCAGAACGCTATTCCGACGACAATTCCGTTAAAACAGGTCGAAAATACTTGCATTAGGTCGGATATGGACGAATTCGATATGAAATTTAAACTTTTCCCAATGTCCGATTTACGTTTAAAATCGCTTCAGAACGCTATTCCGACGACAATTCCGTTAAAACAGGTCGAAAATACTTGCATTAGGTCGGATATGGACGAATTCGATATGAAATTTAAACTTTTCCCAATGTCCGATTTACGTTTAAAATCGCTTCAGAACGCTATTCCGACGACAATTCCGTTAAAACAGGTCGAAAATACTTGCATTAGGTCGGATATGGACGAATTCGATATGAAATTTAAACTTTTCCCAATGTCCGATTTACGTTTAAAATCGCTTCAGAACGCTATTCCGACGACAATTCCGTTAAAACAGGTCGAAAATACTTGCATTAGGTCGGATATGGACGAATTCGATATGAAATTTAAACTTTTCCCAATGTCCGATTTACGTTTAAAATCGCTTCAGAACGCTATTCCGACGACAATTCCGTTAAAACAGGTCGAAAATACTTGCATTAGGTCGGATATGGACGAATTCGATATGAAATTTAAACTTTTCCCAATGTCCGATTTACGTTTAAAATCGCTTCAGAACGCTATTCCGACGACAATTCCGTTAAAACAGGTCGAAAATACTTGCATTAGGTCGGATATGGACGAATTCGATATGAAATTTAAACTTTTCCCAATGTCCGATTTACGTTTAAAATCGCTTCAGAACGCTATTCCGACGACAATTCCGTTAAAACAGGTCGAAAATACTTGCATTAGGTCGGATATGGACGAATTCGATATGAAATTTAAACTTTTCCCAATGTCCGATTTACGTTTAAAATCGCTTCAGAACGCTATTCCGACGACAATTCCGTTAAAACAGGTCGAAAATACTTGCATTAGGTCGGATATGGACGAATTCGATATGAAATTTAAACTTTTCCCAATGTCCGATTTACGTTTAAAATCGCTTCAGAACGCTATTCCGACGACAATTCCGTTAAAACAGGTCGAAAATACTTGCATTAGGTCGGATATGGACGAATTCGATATGAAATTTAAACTTTTCCCAATGTCCGATTTACGTTTAAAATCGCTTCAGAACGCTATTCCGACGACAATTCCGTTAAAACAGGTCGAAAATACTTGCATTAGGTCGGATATGGACGAATTCGATATGAAATTTAAACTTTTCCCAATGTCCGATTTACGTTTAAAATCGCTTCAGAACGCTATTCCGACGACAATTCCGTTAAAACAGGTCGAAAATACTTGCATTAGGTCGGATATGGACGAATTCGATATGAAATTTAAACTTTTCCCAATGTCCGATTTACGTTTAAAATCGCTTCAGAACGCTATTCCGACGACAATTCCGTTAAAACAGGTCGAAAATACTTGCATTAGGTCGGATATGGACGAATTCGATATGAAATTTAAACTTTTCCCAATGTCCGATTTACGTTTAAAATCGCTTCAGAACGCTATTCCGACGACAATTCCGTTAAAACAGGTCGAAAATACTTGCATTAGGTCGGATATGGACGAATTCGATATGAAATTTAAACTTTTCCCAATGTCCGATTTACGTTTAAAATCGCTTCAGAACGCTATTCCGACGACAATTCCGTTAAAACAGGTCGAAAATACTTGCATTAGGTCGGATATGGACGAATTCGATATGAAATTTAAACTTTTCCCAATGTCCGATTTACGTTTAAAATCGCTTCAGAACGCTATTCCGACGACAATTCCGTTAAAACAGGTCGAAAATACTTGCATTAGGTCGGATATGGACGAATTCGATATGAAATTTAAACTTTTCCCAATGTCCGATTTACGTTTAAAATCGCTTCAGAACGCTATTCCGACGACAATTCCGTTAAAACAGGTCGAAAATACTTGCATTAGGTCGGATATGGACGAATTCGATATGAAATTTAAACTTTTCCCAATGTCCGATTTACGTTTAAAATCGCTTCAGAACGCTATTCCGACGACAATTCCGTTAAAACAGGTCGAAAATACTTGCATTAGGTCGGATATGGACGAATTCGATATGAAATTTAAACTTTTCCCAATGTCCGATTTACGTTTAAAATCGCTTCAGAACGCTATTCCGACGACAATTCCGTTAAAACAGGTCGAAAATACTTGCATTAGGTCGGATATGGACGAATTCGATATGAAATTTAAACTTTTCCCAATGTCCGATTTACGTTTAAAATCGCTTCAGAACGCTATTCCGACGACAATTCCGTTAAAACAGGTCGAAAATACTTGCATTAGGTCGGATATGGACGAATTCGATATGAAATTTAAACTTTTCCCAATGTCCGATTTACGTTTAAAATCGCTTCAGAACGCTATTCCGACGACAATTCCGTTAAAACAGGTCGAAAATACTTGCATTAGGTCGGATATGGACGAATTCGATATGAAATTTAAACTTTTCCCAATGTCCGATTTACGTTTAAAATCGCTTCAGAACGCTATTCCGACGACAATTCCGTTAAAACAGGTCGAAAATACTTGCATTAGGTCGGATATGGACGAATTCGATATGAAATTTAAACTTTTCCCAATGTCCGATTTACGTTTAAAATCGCTTCAGAACGCTATTCCGACGACAATTCCGTTAAAACAGGTCGAAAATACTTGCATTAGGTCGGATATGGACGAATTCGATATGAAATTTAAACTTTTCCCAATGTCCGATTTACGTTTAAAATCGCTTCAGAACGCTATTCCGACGACAATTCCGTTAAAACAGGTCGAAAATACTTGCATTAGGTCGGATATGGACGAATTCGATATGAAATTTAAACTTTTCCCAATGTCCGATTTACGTTTAAAATCGCTTCAGAACGCTATTCCGACGACAATTCCGTTAAAACAGGTCGAAAATACTTGCATTAGGTCGGATATGGACGAATTCGATATGAAATTTAAACTTTTCCCAATGTCCGATTTACGTTTAAAATCGCTTCAGAACGCTATTCCGACGACAATTCCGTTAAAACAGGTCGAAAATACTTGCATTAGGTCGGATATGGACGAATTCGATATGAAATTTAAACTTTTCCCAATGTCCGATTTACGTTTAAAATCGCTTCAGAACGCTATTCCGACGACAATTCCGTTAAAACAGGTCGAAAATACTTGCATTAGGTCGGATATGGACGAATTCGATATGAAATTTAAACTTTTCCCAATGTCCGATTTACGTTTAAAATCGCTTCAGAACGCTATTCCGACGACAATTCCGTTAAAACAGGTCGAAAATACTTGCATTAGGTCGGATATGGACGAATTCGATATGAAATTTAAACTTTTCCCAATGTCCGATTTACGTTTAAAATCGCTTCAGAACGCTATTCCGACGACAATTCCGTTAAAACAGGTCGAAAATACTTGCATTAGGTCGGATATGGACGAATTCGATATGAAATTTAAACTTTTCCCAATGTCCGATTTACGTTTAAAATCGCTTCAGAACGCTATTCCGACGACAATTCCGTTAAAACAGGTCGAAAATACTTGCATTAGGTCGGATATGGACGAATTCGATATGAAATTTAAACTTTTCCCAATGTCCGATTTACGTTTAAAATCGCTTCAGAACGCTATTCCGACGACAATTCCGTTAAAACAGGTCGAAAATACTTGCATTAGGTCGGATATGGACGAATTCGATATGAAATTTAAACTTTTCCCAATGTCCGATTTACGTTTAAAATCGCTTCAGAACGCTATTCCGACGACAATTCCGTTAAAACAGGTCGAAAATACTTGCATTAGGTCGGATATGGACGAATTCGATATGAAATTTAAACTTTTCCCAATGTCCGATTTACGTTTAAAATCGCTTCAGAACGCTATTCCGACGACAATTCCGTTAAAACAGGTCGAAAATACTTGCATTAGGTCGGATATGGACGAATTCGATATGAAATTTAAACTTTTCCCAATGTCCGATTTACGTTTAAAATCGCTTCAGAACGCTATTCCGACGACAATTCCGTTAAAACAGGTCGAAAATACTTGCATTAGGTCGGATATGGACGAATTCGATATGAAATTTAAACTTTTCCCAATGTCCGATTTACGTTTAAAATCGCTTCAGAACGCTATTCCGACGACAATTCCGTTAAAACAGGTCGAAAATACTTGCATTAGGTCGGATATGGACGAATTCGATATGAAATTTAAACTTTTCCCAATGTCCGATTTACGTTTAAAATCGCTTCAGAACGCTATTCCGACGACAATTCCGTTAAAACAGGTCGAAAATACTTGCATTAGGTCGGATATGGACGAATTCGATATGAAATTTAAACTTTTCCCAATGTCCGATTTACGTTTAAAATCGCTTCAGAACGCTATTCCGACGACAATTCCGTTAAAACAGGTCGAAAATACTTGCATTAGGTCGGATATGGACGAATTCGATATGAAATTTAAACTTTTCCCAATGTCCGATTTACGTTTAAAATCGCTTCAGAACGCTATTCCGACGACAATTCCGTTAAAACAGGTCGAAAATACTTGCATTAGGTCGGATATGGACGAATTCGATATGAAATTTAAACTTTTCCCAATGTCCGATTTACGTTTAAAATCGCTTCAGAACGCTATTCCGACGACAATTCCGTTAAAACAGGTCGAAAATACTTGCATTAGGTCGGATATGGACGAATTCGATATGAAATTTAAACTTTTCCCAATGTCCGATTTACGTTTAAAATCGCTTCAGAACGCTATTCCGACGACAATTCCGTTAAAACAGGTCGAAAATACTTGCATTAGGTCGGATATGGACGAATTCGATATGAAATTTAAACTTTTCCCAATGTCCGATTTACGTTTAAAATCGCTTCAGAACGCTATTCCGACGACAATTCCGTTAAAACAGGTCGAAAATACTTGCATTAGGTCGGATATGGACGAATTCGATATGAAATTTAAACTTTTCCCAATGTCCGATTTACGTTTAAAATCGCTTCAGAACGCTATTCCGACGACAATTCCGTTAAAACAGGTCGAAAATACTTGCATTAGGTCGGATATGGACGAATTCGATATGAAATTTAAACTTTTCCCAATGTCCGATTTACGTTTAAAATCGCTTCAGAACGCTATTCCGACGACAATTCCGTTAAAACAGGTCGAAAATACTTGCATTAGGTCGGATATGGACGAATTCGATATGAAATTTAAACTTTTCCCAATGTCCGATTTACGTTTAAAATCGCTTCAGAACGCTATTCCGACGACAATTCCGTTAAAACAGGTCGAAAATACTTGCATTAGGTCGGATATGGACGAATTCGATATGAAATTTAAACTTTTCCCAATGTCCGATTTACGTTTAAAATCGCTTCAGAACGCTATTCCGACGACAATTCCGTTAAAACAGGTCGAAAATACTTGCATTAGGTCGGATATGGACGAATTCGATATGAAATTTAAACTTTTCCCAATGTCCGATTTACGTTTAAAATCGCTTCAGAACGCTATTCCGACGACAATTCCGTTAAAACAGGTCGAAAATACTTGCATTAGGTCGGATATGGACGAATTCGATATGAAATTTAAACTTTTCCCAATGTCCGATTTACGTTTAAAATCGCTTCAGAACGCTATTCCGACGACAATTCCGTTAAAACAGGTCGAAAATACTTGCATTAGGTCGGATATGGACGAATTCGATATGAAATTTAAACTTTTCCCAATGTCCGATTTACGTTTAAAATCGCTTCAGAACGCTATTCCGACGACAATTCCGTTAAAACAGGTCGAAAATACTTGCATTAGGTCGGATATGGACGAATTCGATATGAAATTTAAACTTTTCCCAATGTCCGATTTACGTTTAAAATCGCTTCAGAACGCTATTCCGACGACAATTCCGTTAAAACAGGTCGAAAATACTTGCATTAGGTCGGATATGGACGAATTCGATATGAAATTTAAACTTTTCCCAATGTCCGATTTACGTTTAAAATCGCTTCAGAACGCTATTCCGACGACAATTCCGTTAAAACAGGTCGAAAATACTTGCATTAGGTCGGATATGGACGAATTCGATATGAAATTTAAACTTTTCCCAATGTCCGATTTACGTTTAAAATCGCTTCAGAACGCTATTCCGACGACAATTCCGTTAAAACAGGTCGAAAATACTTGCATTAGGTCGGATATGGACGAATTCGATATGAAATTTAAACTTTTCCCAATGTCCGATTTACGTTTAAAATCGCTTCAGAACGCTATTCCGACGACAATTCCGTTAAAACAGGTCGAAAATACTTGCATTAGGTCGGATATGGACGAATTCGATATGAAATTTAAACTTTTCCCAATGTCCGATTTACGTTTAAAATCGCTTCAGAACGCTATTCCGACGACAATTCCGTTAAAACAGGTCGAAAATACTTGCATTAGGTCGGATATGGACGAATTCGATATGAAATTTAAACTTTTCCCAATGTCCGATTTACGTTTAAAATCGCTTCAGAACGCTATTCCGACGACAATTCCGTTAAAACAGGTCGAAAATACTTGCATTAGGTCGGATATGGACGAATTCGATATGAAATTTAAACTTTTCCCAATGTCCGATTTACGTTTAAAATCGCTTCAGAACGCTATTCCGACGACAATTCCGTTAAAACAGGTCGAAAATACTTGCATTAGGTCGGATATGGACGAATTCGATATGAAATTTAAACTTTTCCCAATGTCCGATTTACGTTTAAAATCGCTTCAGAACGCTATTCCGACGACAATTCCGTTAAAACAGGTCGAAAATACTTGCATTAGGTCGGATATGGACGAATTCGATATGAAATTTAAACTTTTCCCAATGTCCGATTTACGTTTAAAATCGCTTCAGAACGCTATTCCGACGACAATTCCGTTAAAACAGGTCGAAAATACTTGCATTAGGTCGGATATGGACGAATTCGATATGAAATTTAAACTTTTCCCAATGTCCGATTTACGTTTAAAATCGCTTCAGAACGCTATTCCGACGACAATTCCGTTAAAACAGGTCGAAAATACTTGCATTAGGTCGGATATGGACGAATTCGATATGAAATTTAAACTTTTCCCAATGTCCGATTTACGTTTAAAATCGCTTCAGAACGCTATTCCGACGACAATTCCGTTAAAACAGGTCGAAAATACTTGCATTAGGTCGGATATGGACGAATTCGATATGAAATTTAAACTTTTCCCAATGTCCGATTTACGTTTAAAATCGCTTCAGAACGCTATTCCGACGACAATTCCGTTAAAACAGGTCGAAAATACTTGCATTAGGTCGGATATGGACGAATTCGATATGAAATTTAAACTTTTCCCAATGTCCGATTTACGTTTAAAATCGCTTCAGAACGCTATTCCGACGACAATTCCGTTAAAACAGGTCGAAAATACTTGCATTAGGTCGGATATGGACGAATTCGATATGAAATTTAAACTTTCCCAATGTCCGATTTACGTTTAAAATCGCTTCAGAACGCTATTCCGACGACAATTCCGTTAAAACAGGTCGAAAATACTTGCATTAGGTCGGATATGGACGAATTCGATATGAAATTTAAACTTTTTCCCAATGTCCGATTTACGTTTAAAATCGCTTCAGAACGCTATTCCGACGACAATTCCGTTAAAACAGGTCGAAAATACTTGCATTAGGTCGGATATGGACGAATTCGATATGAAATTTAAACTTTTCCCAATGTCCGATTTACGTTTAAAATCGCTTCAGAACGCTATTCCGACGACAATTCCGTTAAAACAGGTCGAAAATACTTGCATTAGGTCGGATATGGACGAATTCGATATGAAATTTAAACTTTTCCCAATGTCCGATTTACGTTTAAAATCGCTTCCAGAACGCTATTCCGACGACAATTCCGTTAAAACAGGTCGAAAATACTTGCATTAGGTCGGATATGGACGAATTCGATATGAAATTTAAACTTTTCCCAATGTCCGATTTACGTTTAAAATCGCTTCAGAACGCTATTCCGACGACAATTCCGTTAAAACAGGTCGAAAATACTTGCATTAGGTCGGATATGGACGAATTCGATATGAAATTTAAACTTTTCCCAATGTCCGATTTACGTTTAAAATCGCTTCAGAACGCTATTCCGACGACAATTCCGTTAAAACAGGTCGAAAATACTTGCATTAGGTCGGATATGGACGAATTCGATATGAAATTTTAAACTTTTCCCAATGTCCGATTTACGTTTAAAATCGCTTCAGAACGCTATTCCGACGACAATTCCGTTAAAACAGGTCGAAAATACTTGCATTAGGTCGGATATGGACGAATTCGATATGAAATTTAAACTTTTCCCAATGTCCGATTTACGTTTAAAATCGCTTCAGAACGCTATTCCGACGACAATTCCGTTAAAACAGGTCGAAAATACTTGCATTAGGTCGGATATGGACGAATTCGATATGAAATTTAAACTTTTCCCAATGTCCGATTTACGTTTAAAATCGCTTCAGAACGCTATTCCGACGACAATTCCGTTAAAACAGGTCGAAAATACTTGCATTAGGTCGGATATGGACGAATTCGATATGAAATTTAAACTTTTCCCAATGTCCGATTTACGTTTAAAATCGCTTCAGAACGCTATTCCGACGACAATTCCGTTAAAACAGGTCGAAAATACTTGCATTAGGTCGGATATGGACGAATTCGATATGAAATTTAAACTTTTCCCAATGTCCGATTTACGTTTAAAATCGCTTCAGAACGCTATTCCGACGACAATTCCGTTAAAACAGGTCGAAAATACTTGCATTAGGTCGGATATGGACGAATTCGATATGAAATTTAAACTTTTCCCAATGTCCGATTTACGTTTAAAATCGCTTCAGAACGCTATTCCGACGACAATTCCGTTAAAACAGGTCGAAAATACTTGCATTAGGTCGGATATGGACGAATTCGATATGAAATTTAAACTTTTCCCAATGTCCGATTTACGTTTAAAATCGCTTCAGAACGCTATTCCGACGACAATTCCGTTAAAACAGGTCGAAAATACTTGCATTAGGTCGGATATGGACGAATTCGATATGAAATTTAAACTTTTCCCAATGTCCGATTTACGTTTAAAATCGCTTCAGAACGCTATTCCGACGACAATTCCGTTAAAACAGGTCGAAAATACTTGCATTAGGTCGGATATGGACGAATTCGATATGAAATTTAAACTTTTCCCAATGTCCGATTTACGTTTAAAATCGCTTCAGAACGCTATTCCGACGACAATTCCGTTAAAACAGGTCGAAAATACTTGCATTAGGTCGGATATGGACGAATTCGATATGAAATTTAAACTTTTCCCAATGTCCGATTTACGTTTAAAATCGCTTCAGAACGCTATTCCGACGACAATTCCGTTAAAACAGGTCGAAAATACTTGCATTAGGTCGGATATGGACGAATTCGATATGAAATTTAAACTTTTCCCAATGTCCGATTTACGTTTAAAATCGCTTCAGAACGCTATTCCGACGACAATTCCGTTAAAACAGGTCGAAAATACTTGCATTAGGTCGGATATGGACGAATTCGATATGAAATTTAAACTTTTCCCAATGTCCGATTTACGTTTAAAATCGCTTCAGAACGCTATTCCGACGACAATTCCGTTAAAACAGGTCGAAAATACTTGCATTAGGTCGGATATGGACGAATTCGATATGAAATTTAAACTTTTCCCAATGTCCGATTTACGTTTAAAATCGCTTCAGAACGCTATTCCGACGACAATTCCGTTAAAACAGGTCGAAAATACTTGCATTAGGTCGGATATGGACGAATTCCGATATGAAATTTAAACTTTTCCCAATGTCCGATTTACGTTCAAAATCGCTTCAGAACGCTATTCCGACGACAATTCCGTTAAAACAGGTCGAAAATACTTGCATTAGGTCGGATATGGACGAAATCGATATGAAATTTAAACTTTTCCCAATGTCCGATTTACGTTCAAAATCGCTTCAGAACGCTATTCCGACGACAATTCCGTTAAAACAGGTCGAAAATACTTGCATTAGGTCGGATATGGACGAAATCGATATGAAATTTAAACTTTTCCCAATGTCCGATTTACGTTCAAAATCGCTTCAGAACGCTATTCCGACGACAATTCCGTTAAAACAGGTCGAAAATACTTGCATTAGGTCGGATATGGACGAAATCGATATGAAATTTAAACTTTTCCCAATGTCCGATTTACGTTCAAAATCGCTTCAGAACGCTATTCCGACGACAATTCCGTTAAAACAGGTCGAAAATACTTGCATTAGGTCGGATATGGACGAAATCGATATGAAATTTAAACTTTTCCCAATGTCCGATTTACGTTCAAAATCGCTTCAGAACGCTATTCCGACGACAATTCCGTTAAAACAGGTCGAAAATACTTGCATTAGGTCGGATATGGACGAAATCGATATGAAATTTAAACTTTTCCCAATGTCCGATTTACGTTCAAAATCGCTTCAGAACGCTATTCCGACGACAATTCCGTTAAAACAGGTCGAAAATACTTGCATTAGGTCGGATATGGACGAAATCGATATGAAATTTAAACTTTTCCCAATGTCCGATTTACGTTCAAAATCGCTTCAGAACGCTATTCCGACGACAATTCCGTTAAAACAGGTCGAAAATACTTGCATTAGGTCGGATATGGACGAAATCGATATGAAATTTAAACTTTTCCCAATGTCCGATTTACGTTCAAAATCGCTTCAGAACGCTATTCCGACGACAATTCCGTTAAAACAGGTCGAAAATACTTGCATTAGGTCGGATATGGACGAAATCGATATGAAATTTAAACTTTTCCCAATGTCCGATTTACGTTCAAAATCGCTTCAGAACGCTATTCCGACGACAATTCCGTTAAAACAGGTCGAAAATACTTGCATTAGGTCGGATATGGACGAAATCGATATGAAATTTAAACTTTTCCCAATGTCCGATTTACGTTCAAAATCGCTTCAGAACGCTATTCCGACGACAATTCCGTTAAAACAGGTCGAAAATACTTGCATTAGGTCGGATATGGACGAAATCGATATGAAATTTAAACTTTTCCCAATGTCCGATTTACGTTCAAAATCGCTTCAGAACGCTATTCCGACGACAATTCCGTTAAAACAGGTCGAAAATACTTGCATTAGGTCGGATATGGACGAAATCGATATGAAATTTAAACTTTTCCCAATGTCCGATTTACGTTCAAAATCGCTTCAGAACGCTATTCCGACGACAATTCCGTTAAAACAGGTCGAAAATACTTGCATTAGGTCGGATATGGACGAAATCGATATGAAATTTAAACTTTTCCCAATGTCCGATTTACGTTCAAAATCGCTTCAGAACGCTATTCCGACGACAATTCCGTTAAAACAGGTCGAAAATACTTGCATTAGGTCGGATATGGACGAAATCGATATGAAATTTAAACTTTTCCCAATGTCCGATTTACGTTCAAAATCGCTTCAGAACGCTATTCCGACGACAATTCCGTTAAAACAGGTCGAAAATACTTGCATTAGGTCGGATATGGACGAAATCGATATGAAATTTAAACTTTTCCCAATGTCCGATTTACGTTCAAAATCGCTTCAGAACGCTATTCCGACGACAATTCCGTTAAAACAGGTCGAAAATACTTGCATTAGGTCGGATATGGACGAAATCGATATGAAATTTAAACTTTTCCCAATGTCCGATTTACGTTCAAAATCGCTTCAGAACGCTATTCCGACGACAATTCCGTTAAAACAGGTCGAAAATACTTGCATTAGGTCGGATATGGACGAAATCGATATGAAATTTAAACTTTTCCCAATGTCCGATTTACGTTCAAAATCGCTTCAGAACGCTATTCCGACGACAATTCCGTTAAAACAGGTCGAAAATACTTGCATTAGGTCGGATATGGACGAAATCGATATGAAATTTAAACTTTTCCCAATGTCCGATTTACGTTCAAAATCGCTTCAGAACGCTATTCCGACGACAATTCCGTTAAAACAGGTCGAAAATACTTGCATTAGGTCGGATATGGACGAAATCGATATGAAATTTAAACTTTTCCCAATGTCCGATTTACGTTCAAAATCGCTTCAGAACGCTATTCCGACGACAATTCCGTTAAAACAGGTCGAAAATACTTGCATTAGGTCGGATATGGACGAAATCGATATGAAATTTAAACTTTTCCCAATGTCCGATTTACGTTCAAAATCGCTTCAGAACGCTATTCCGACGACAATTCCGTTAAAACAGGTCGAAAATACTTGCATTAGGTCGGATATGGACGAAATCGATATGAAATTTAAACTTTTCCCAATGTCCGATTTACGTTCAAAATCGCTTCAGAACGCTATTCCGACGACAATTCCGTTAAAACAGGTCGAAAATACTTGCATTAGGTCGGATATGGACGAAATCGATATGAAATTTAAACTTTTCCCAATGTCCGATTTACGTTCAAAATCGCTTCAGAACGCTATTCCGACGACAATTCCGTTAAAACAGGTCGAAAATACTTGCATTAGGTCGGATATGGACGAAATCGATATGAAATTTAAACTTTTCCCAATGTCCGATTTACGTTCAAAATCGCTTCAGAACGCTATTCCGACGACAATTCCGTTAAAACAGGTCGAAAATACTTGCATTAGGTCGGATATGGACGAAATCGATATGAAATTTAAACTTTTCCCAATGTCCGATTTACGTTCAAAATCGCTTCAGAACGCTATTCCGACGACAATTCCGTTAAAACAGGTCGAAAATACTTGCATTAGGTCGGATATGGACGAAATCGATATGAAATTTAAACTTTTCCCAATGTCCGATTTACGTTCAAAATCGCTTCAGAACGCTATTCCGACGACAATTCCGTTAAAACAGGTCGAAAATACTTGCATTAGGTCGGATATGGACGAAATCGATATGAAATTTAAACTTTTCCCAATGTCCGATTTACGTTCAAAATCGCTTCAGAACGCTATTCCGACGACAATTCCGTTAAAACAGGTCGAAAATACTTGCATTAGGTCGGATATGGACGAAATCGATATGAAATTTAAACTTTTCCCAATGTCCGATTTACGTTCAAAATCGCTTCAGAACGCTATTCCGACGACAATTCCGTTAAAACAGGTCGAAAATACTTGCATTAGGTCGGATATGGACGAAATCGATATGAAATTTAAACTTTTCCCAATGTCCGATTTACGTTCAAAATCGCTTCAGAACGCTATTCCGACGACAATTCCGTTAAAACAGGTCGAAAATACTTGCATTAGGTCGGATATGGACGAAATCGATATGAAATTTAAACTTTTCCCAATGTCCGATTTACGTTCAAAATCGCTTCAGAACGCTATTCCGACGACAATTCCGTTAAAACAGGTCGAAAATACTTGCATTAGGTCGGATATGGACGAAATCGATATGAAATTTAAACTTTTCCCAATGTCCGATTTACGTTCAAAATCGCTTCAGAACGCTATTCCGACGACAATTCCGTTAAAACAGGTCGAAAATACTTGCATTAGGTCGGATATGGACGAAATCGATATGAAATTTAAACTTTTCCCAATGTCCGATTTACGTTCAAAATCGCTTCAGAACGCTATTCCGACGACAATTCCGTTAAAACAGGTCGAAAATACTTGCATTAGGTCGGATATGGACGAAATCGATATGAAATTTAAACTTTTCCCAATGTCCGATTTACGTTCAAAATCGCTTCAGAACGCTATTCCGACGACAATTCCGTTAAAACAGGTCGAAAATACTTGCATTAGGTCGGATATGGACGAAATCGATATGAAATTTAAACTTTTCCCAATGTCCGATTTACGTTCAAAATCGCTTCAGAACGCTATTCCGACGACAATTCCGTTAAAACAGGTCGAAAATACTTGCATTAGGTCGGATATGGACGAAATCGATATGAAATTTAAACTTTTCCCAATGTCCGATTTACGTTCAAAATCGCTTCAGAACGCTATTCCGACGACAATTCCGTTAAAACAGGTCGAAAATACTTGCATTAGGTCGGATATGGACGAAATCGATATGAAATTTAAACTTTTCCCAATGTCCGATTTACGTTCAAAATCGCTTCAGAACGCTATTCCGACGACAATTCCGTTAAAACAGGTCGAAAATACTTGCATTAGGTCGGATATGGACGAAATCGATATGAAATTTAAACTTTTCCCAATGTCCGATTTACGTTCAAAATCGCTTCAGAACGCTATTCCGACGACAATTCCGTTAAAACAGGTCGAAAATACTTGCATTAGGTCGGATATGGACGAAATCGATATGAAATTTAAACTTTTCCCAATGTCCGATTTACGTTCAAAATCGCTTCAGAACGCTATTCCGACGACAATTCCGTTAAAACAGGTCGAAAATACTTGCATTAGGTCGGATATGGACGAAATCGATATGAAATTTAAACTTTTCCCAATGTCCGATTTACGTTCAAAATCGCTTCAGAACGCTATTCCGACGACAATTCCGTTAAAACAGGTCGAAAATACTTGCATTAGGTCGGATATGGACGAAATCGATATGAAATTTAAACTTTTCCCAATGTCCGATTTACGTTCAAAATCGCTTCAGAACGCTATTCCGACGACAATTCCGTTAAAACAGGTCGAAAATACTTGCATTAGGTCGGATATGGACGAAATCGATATGAAATTTAAACTTTTCCCAATGTCCGATTTACGTTCAAAATCGCTTCAGAACGCTATTCCGACGACAATTCCGTTAAAACAGGTCGAAAATACTTGCATTAGGTCGGATATGGACGAAATCGATATGAAATTTAAACTTTTCCCAATGTCCGATTTACGTTCAAAATCGCTTCAGAACGCTATTCCGACGACAATTCCGTTAAAACAGGTCGAAAATACTTGCATTAGGTCGGATATGGACGAAATCGATATGAAATTTAAACTTTTCCCAATGTCCGATTTACGTTCAAAATCGCTTCAGAACGCTATTCCGACGACAATTCCGTTAAAACAGGTCGAAAATACTTGCATTAGGTCGGATATGGACGAAATCGATATGAAATTTAAACTTTTCCCAATGTCCGATTTACGTTCAAAATCGCTTCAGAACGCTATTCCGACGACAATTCCGTTAAAACAGGTCGAAAATACTTGCATTAGGTCGGATATGGACGAAATCGATATGAAATTTAAACTTTTCCCAATGTCCGATTTACGTTCAAAATCGCTTCAGAACGCTATTCCGACGACAATTCCGTTAAAACAGGTCGAAAATACTTGCATTAGGTCGGATATGGACGAAATCGATATGAAATTTAAACTTTTCCCAATGTCCGATTTACGTTCAAAATCGCTTCAGAACGCTATTCCGACGACAATTCCGTTAAAACAGGTCGAAAATACTTGCATTAGGTCGGATATGGACGAAATCGATATGAAATTTAAACTTTTCCCAATGTCCGATTTACGTTCAAAATCGCTTCAGAACGCTATTCCGACGACAATTCCGTTAAAACAGGTCGAAAATACTTGCATTAGGTCGGATATGGACGAAATCGATATGAAATTTAAACTTTTCCCAATGTCCGATTTACGTTCAAAATCGCTTCAGAACGCTATTCCGACGACAATTCCGTTAAAACAGGTCGAAAATACTTGCATTAGGTCGGATATGGACGAAATCGATATGAAATTTAAACTTTTCCCAATGTCCGATTTACGTTCAAAATCGCTTCAGAACGCTATTCCGACGACAATTCCGTTAAAACAGGTCGAAAATACTTGCATTAGGTCGGATATGGACGAAATCGATATGAAATTTAAACTTTTCCCAATGTCCGATTTACGTTCAAAATCGCTTCAGAACGCTATTCCGACGACAATTCCGTTAAAACAGGTCGAAAATACTTGCATTAGGTCGGATATGGACGAAATCGATATGAAATTTAAACTTTTCCCAATGTCCGATTTACGTTCAAAATCGCTTCAGAACGCTATTCCGACGACAATTCCGTTAAAACAGGTCGAAAATACTTGCATTAGGTCGGATATGGACGAAATCGATATGAAATTTAAACTTTTCCCAATGTCCGATTTACGTTCAAAATCGCTTCAGAACGCTATTCCGACGACAATTCCGTTAAAACAGGTCGAAAATACTTGCATTAGGTCGGATATGGACGAAATCGATATGAAATTTAAACTTTTCCCAATGTCCGATTTACGTTCAAAATCGCTTCAGAACGCTATTCCGACGACAATTCCGTTAAAACAGGTCGAAAATACTTGCATTAGGTCGGATATGGACGAAATCGATATGAAATTTAAACTTTTCCCAATGTCCGATTTACGTTCAAAATCGCTTCAGAACGCTATTCCGACGACAATTCCGTTAAAACAGGTCGAAAATACTTGCATTAGGTCGGATATGGACGAAATCGATATGAAATTTAAACTTTTCCCAATGTCCGATTTACGTTCAAAATCGCTTCAGAACGCTATTCCGACGACAATTCCGTTAAAACAGGTCGAAAATACTTGCATTAGGTCGGATATGGACGAAATCGATATGAAATTTAAACTTTTCCCAATGTCCGATTTACGTTCAAAATCGCTTCAGAACGCTATGGATATGAGATACCCCAAAGAGCTACACGATGCTCACAACGATTTGCCATTGCTTCCTGAAAGTATCGCACCTCCGACATCAAAGTTTCACAATCGAAAATTGATAACAGACCTGCGCGATAAACACCACTACGTCGTTCATCACAGAAACTGAAAACAAGCCATATCTAAAGGACTAGAGCTCATCCGCGTCCATAGAATATTGCGATTCAAGCAGTCAGCGTGGCTAAAAGATACATCGATTTGAATACCTCTCTGCGTCAACGAGCAACGAATGAGTTTGAAAAGAGTTTCTTCAAGCTAATGAACAACGCCGCATACGGCAAGACAATGGAGAATGTCGACAAACGGGTAGACGTTAAACTGTTAACCCATTGGGAAGACCTGGGGCGAAGACGGGGAGCACGTTCATTAATAGCGAAGCAAAACTTTAAAAGCGTGAGCATATTCACTGAAAACTTTGTTGCTATTCAAATGAGAAAGTTGAAGGTGACATACAATAAACCAATTTACATCGGTTTCGCTGTGCTGGAGTTGTCAAAGTTGTTGATGTATAACTTTACTACGATGAATTGAAGGGAATGTACAACGACAAAGCAATTCTATGTTACACCGACACGGACAGCCTCATTCTACAAATTGAAACGAACGATGTCTACGAGGATATAAAGCAAAATCAACACAACTTCGACACATCGAATTACAACGATGATAACCCGTATGGCATCACCCGACTAAATAAAGCCATACCGGGTAAATTTAAAGATGAGGCTGGAGGTAAAGCCGTCGAAGAATTTGTAGGCCTGCGATCGAAAATGTATGGTCTACGAATTGGTGGGGAGCAGGTGAAGAGGGCGAAAGGGGTCCAAAAATGCGTGGTCCAGGACGACATCAGTATGGGTGACTACATGGAGAGCCTGACCAATCTAAGCTTACTATATAAAACCCAACACATATTCAAAACAGCTCTCCATGACATCTATACAGTAGAGCAGAGGAAGTTGGGCCTATCACCCCTGGACGACAAACGATTCATCCATGCTGATGGCGTCCATACATATGCCTGGGGCCACTACGCCATCGAGGACCGACAAGTTTAAGGTGTGTATGCAAATGTGATTAACGTCTAGAAACAAACTAAATGTCATCTTGTTACAGATTTCCCCCACTACCATCCCCACCAACTGTGACATCATCAATTGCGACGTTTACCTCAATAATAGACAACTCATCGCGACTGCACTTGTAGTATCCAGTCAGCACCCATACCATCAACATCAATACTTCGCGATGGAGCATGGTGATATTTTCAACCGTTCTTATTTTTGGAAAAATATTAATAATCGTGTATTGTTACAGCCAATGAGTTTATCGACAACGCTCTCAAAATGAAAGAGAAAGCAATCGTGCACGAACGAGAATTGCTCGGACAGTCGACATATGCTCTTAATAAAAGCTGCTTCAAATGGTTAGACGTAGGAATCAGCCCTGCTGCAGGTTACGTGCCCCTGGTACGTCTGAAATCACGCAACGTCTGCATATTCTTCACAGACGATGAATGGAAGGAGTTCTGCAAGAACGAGGGAACCAGTTCTAATCATCAGATGGAAGTTAGCATCTACAAAGACTTCGAAGTGATCCGTCTGACGAGTCGCGATCAGCAAATGGTTTTGTCGCGTGAGACATACAATAGCATATACTTTCTGGAGGATCTGATTGATCAGAAAATATCCCTACTGAAGGGGGCGACTTTATCAAATTCTACAACACTGTTTTGGACATGTGCACTAAAATGGACGGCGATCTATACCAAAACGTAAAATCGCTTTTAACCTGCCATGAGAATTCGATGAACGCTCTGCTTATGCTGGAAGCGCTTCACTTCGCCTATAACACCGTATTTTACGACCATGAAATCATGAAGTTGGGCATCGATTAGAAGAGGATTTTTATGTTTATCATATGCTTTGTAAATATTTATCACCATTTATATTTATATTGTATTATACATTATAAGAATTGTTAAAAGAATATTTTCAGTTTTATATTCTATTTTATAAATGTTTATCAACTTGTATTAAACCTTGTTATAATTATTTTCTTTATTTAAATAAATTGTTAAAGTTTAAACCGTTTTTAAATCTTAATACCTACCTTTAACACTAGTCTCTGGGTAATAAAGCGGGGAAGAACAGACATCGTGACGTCAATACGGCATACCTGTGAACGGTCGGTGTACAAACAGGAATGAATAGGATCGTGACGTCAGCACTACGCAGTATTTTTCACGGTTCATAGGGATGGTTAGTACAAACAAGAAATTATTTATAACTTTTTATTAAATAATCGAGTAGTATGTTTACATTGTATTGCGTACACGCGCCGAAACTTGTTTTATGATAAAAGCAAGCTAAATTAGACTTAGGTAAACGGGGTGCACTACTATATTCTAAATTAAATATATCTAAATCTACATATTTTCTTAAAAATATTTCTTTCTGATGCCCTTTAACATATATGACATCGTAATCTTTACACATATTAACCAATATATTCGTGATCTCTTCTATATTCACAAATCCGTCCGAATATTTCATATTCAGGTGATTACGCTCCAACCATCGAACTTGTCGTTTGATTTCATCGGGAAGTAAATGAAAAGGAACTGAAGACTTGAACAGGTAATGCATGCTGTGATTTCCGTCGCTGATACTCATCTCCTTGACTGCGAATTCGGGGATGTTGAACCCTTGCACATCAATTACCAAATATCCTCGTCGACCAAGTAATTTCTCTCTGTGCTCGCAGGTTAAAACGGGCGTTAGAATTTTCTCAATCCGTTCAATTCTACGCTTGAATCTTAAACGATCGACGGCCATACGTAACCATTCCGAACTTCTATCTTCATCGTCCTCCCATTCATATACCGCTACTGGCTCGACGAACGTCACGTGCATACTTAGATTATTTTCATAACGGTCCCGCTCAAAGGTTCGTACTGAACGACGTTGTCGTGTATAATGAGGCAGTACGCGACGGTGTCCTTGTTAAATACCTCTTTAGACTCCATTTCCAATTTAATGTCTACAGCGCTCGACTTTACCGACTCGTTTTGTTTCGAGCAGTCTATGACATAGAGGGCGGAATCTCTAAAGTTGTTATAGTTCATGAGCGGTTCGCTAGGCTGCCCGTAATAGCTTGGACGGAAGCAGGCGTACATGTGATACGCGATGGCATAGCGTCTACCTTCCATATCAATGTTCATATCGTTGTAAGGATAATTTTCAGAGTTCAGATACAGCTTAACGTTTCTGATTTTCGAGTGATCGAAAAGCGACGCGTTCGCTTTAAAATTGTCTTTCTTGCCCTGTTGAAAGGCGACGATTATATATCGAGGTCTTTCCATATTCGTGCTAGATATTACGGGCCATATGTCGGTTATGGTGGCACGCAGAGAAGGCAGCTCGTACAATTCCCATTTACGGAATGGTATGTATATGGACTTATCGTTCTTAAGGACGTCGAGTAATTTTAGACGTGTTTCGTCATTTACGGATATGTGAGGTACGCGCCATTCAATTCTTTCAATATTCAAACTCGCTTTCTTGGTGCCGTCGGTGCCGTCGGTGCCGTCGGTGTTTCTGTAGCAATTATCATCGGTCTTGCTTCTAATCAATACTAGCTCTTGACTGACGTTTATCAATACGCGTTTATAGTCTTCAAAAACCCCCATGAAGAATTTTAGGGGGATGCACGCGCTGAATTTGCCATCGTAGAGCGTCGGCTGACTGTCTTGGAAAGGATTCCATCCAGCCACTTGTCATCTTGCTTTCACTGTCGTTGTATGATATCAACGACTTTATGGTTGTAGTAATACCCGGCTTGGTGCATCTATCGATCTCGACTCCATTAATCTCGTAGCGGATATGTTCAAACAGGAATGCGTAGGCATTATTGGTCAGAGTGCAGACTCCGGTTCCAGCTGCGTCTACATTAAACCTTCCTTCGATGTAAATGTAACTCTCACATGGTAAGGTGTAAATGTCTTGATGCTGAATGCAGATGCGTACTTCATCGTTTAAATTAAAATTGCTTGTCCTGGGGTAGTAAGTGTGATACTCCTCCTTGGTTATAGTTTCGTCGAATTTCAAGCCCTCGAATATCTCCAACTTTTCCATTGTTGATCACTTTCAAACCTATGGACTCGAGGACCGCAATGTTGGCATGTGTTAATTGTTGAACGGTCTGTTCGGGAATGACGTGAGACGATGCTGCACCTCCTATTTTATTCTTTCGAGTAATAAACTCCAACCCCATTACAATTTTTTCAATTCTAGACGTACCGCGATTTGCTCCCCACGAAAATCCATGGGGTCACCGTTCTGATCTAACAAGGATAAGGTTATGTTGTCTATACTTGTTTTGTTCACCGGTAGATAAATGACGTGCTGCGGTTCGATGTATATACTATAGCCGGGTTCCACCTGAGGTGAGAATTCGTACAGCGTGTGCGATGGACGTGCGTCGTGGTACGCGGATGTAGTTATATTACACTCTATTCGTATTGCTAGGACTTTTATAATCTGTACTGGCAAATCGGACTCGTATTTCCGGTTCGCCTCCAACGTGCGTCCGCTAAAACCGAGCAATCGCCCTATCGAATCTTCCCGATTGAAATGAATTTTGAATTTGCTCTCGATTTCTACCTTTAAAGTATTATTATTGGGTCTAATCGAAATAGAATTCTTTGGCATGGAAGTCTTTATGTACTCGTCAATATCCGTAATTTCATAAGAACCCACGGGGATGGTTACTACTTTATCGTCGTAGTAAAATTTGTTATTTCCCGCAACAACGTTTGGAATCGTGTTGTAGGTGTGCAAGCTAATTAATCCGAGCGCATAATCATAGCGAGGATCTAGATCGATCGGAGGATAGTAATTTGCTGAGAGCTCGTGGCCTACACCAACTAAGGTGAACGTGTGAGACATGACTGATGACGATGTTCCGCCTTACCGACTATTTATTAGGAATTCTAAGCATAAATGACCGCAATTGACTTGATCGTAGTTTTGGAATCTAACGTGATTGTATAGAATGCTCACGTGACCGCTTTTGTTGAAGTAGTCTATTAATTCGGGAGGCGGTTTCAGGTTACCAAAGGAATCAAAGTAGTTTACAATTAGTCCTTCTTTAGAATATGCAACCCAGTGCGTTCCCGGACCTTTAATCGAATCCAAATTAACTACCGCGCATTCAAATTTTCGCGGGCGTTTCGGCATAAGATCTCTCATAAACACGCCTCGGAAATATGGAATATGAGCCCCGATATTGTTGATGTCTACGTCCGTCAGAGCTCTACGCGGTAGTCGCTTTAGTAGTTTTTTGACGGTTTCAAGAACAGACCCATTTCCTTACGATACGGTTTGAGAAACACTCCCTCGCCTTTCTTGCCCAATGCGATGGACTCCATTGTTTTGTTATGCCTGTGCGCCTCTTCAAGTTGTTTTTGCGCCTGCTTGGCTTTGTTTACCGCACTCGCGACACCAGCCGCACCACCAGCCAGACTTCCGATAGCCGACAAGCCGGCTAGAATGGGTATAAGGGGTAGTATACCGCCTGTTTTCCGTATAGGTATGATGCTAGGAATGCGTATATTCTCAGGTCCACCAGCTTCCTTCACGGCTGCTCTGGAGGCGTCCAAGAGTGCTTTTACTCTCTTACGAGTATCTATACCTTTACGCCGTTTCAGTACATCTTTGCTTTTCATAATCTCACGAAACGGTTTCAATTTCGGTGATAATTTCTTTTTCAACTTTAAACCCGCACCCAATCTCCTTTTCGCTTTCATGATATTAGTTACCGCCCAAGCCTCTGCCTTTTCGCCGAAACTAGCGTGCTTAGATTTCACTCTGGCCCACGCACGTTCTTGAAGTATTTTATCCGACCGGTGTCTGCGTTCTAGATCTTTACTCTGAGCGTACGCAATATCGTGTTCTTTACAAGCCGCGTCCAACGGATTTACGCCGGGATCACCGCGCGCTAGCCGCTTTTGAAGTTTTGTGCCGGGTCCGCAATACTGATATCCGGGGATATGTAGCTCCACCGGCAGATTATTAATTAAAGAATTGACCAGACCTCCTCCCTCTTTGAAGCTCGACATTGAAATGACTGTGATAACTGGAGGATCGCTATTTATAGGAGAACGAGAATGATAATACCGCAGTCGGTATGAGGCTCGTCAAGCGGACGTGTCTTTCCGTATGTACAACGAGGTTATTCGTTAGAATCGATAAAGCGTTCCGAGAGCGGTCCGTGTACGGAACAGCTCAGCGATATAACGGCGGCATCAATCCGATGCGCCGAGGCATTCGACGTCGAGGTACTACCAGAAACGGACGAGTTTCTCCAAGTGTAGAAATATTATTTCTACAAACCACCACTGCCGGAGTTAATCTCCGGTAGGTTCACGAAAAGGAGTCATCAACTAAGTCGAAGTTGTTCATCGAGGAAGCTTCCGACGGGGAGGAACCGGCATAGCCGGCTTTTCGCCGTCCAAAGCGGCCAATTTTTCGATTTTCGAAGCTCCGGCTCCGGAAATCGAAAACATTTTAACTTGTCTTCGTCCATTTGGACAATTTTCAGATGGCTTCTTCTAGCCAACAACGCCTCACCGCAGGGGATTTCCCTCCCTCCCCGTTCCGACGAGGAGTCCATGGACGAGGGCTCCTCATCGTCCTCCAGACCGGAATCCCCTCCTCCGACCCCCGCGGACCCCGGCCGTCTGCTGCAAAGCTCCTCGCGTCGCTCGATTACGACGACGAAACCCTCGTCCGGTTAATCGCCGAACTAACCGAGGACCTCCGAAGGCGACGCATTGCAGCTTCGACTGCAGCCTTTCCCGCCGCTCCCGTAGCGGCCTCCTCCCCGCCCCCTCTGCATCCGACGAGTCGGTCTCCGACTGCGGTTCAGAGCGCGACGATGCCGGCTGCACCAAAGCCGGCAGAAAGCGTAAGGCCGGTAAGAAGAGGCAACCTTCTGCCTCGAAGAAGATGGCGCAACCGGCCGCCACCCCTCCACCAGCGCCGAGAGCCAGCAAAGGGCACCGGCTGCCACGGTCACAAAGACCGCCACCACCGCTCCTCCACCGACTTCGGCTTCAACGAGCCAAAGGGCGCTGCTGCTTCGCAGGCCCCCCATCCGAATCTAACAAGATTCCCCCATCGTCCTCAGGGAAAAATCCGCCTGGGGACACGTTACGACGAAGTTCTCTGAGCTTCGAGTCAACTTCTCCAAGGCCCAAAATACGACTGACGGAATCCGCTTCTTCCCCACCACGGAGAAAGATTTCAGGGCTGCCGTAAGGATGCTCGACGGTATGGTACTACCGTACCACACTTATCAGCTACCTTCGGAGAAGCTTTTGAACATCGTGATCCGTGGGGTCCCCGTCGAGACCCGCCCCCCAAAGAAGTGGAAGAAGAACTCCTAGAGTTCGGATTCCACCCCGAAGGCATCCATCGCCTCCGCCACCCCCGGAGCAAGAAGGAAATGCCCCTCATCCTGATAAAGCTCCCGAGAAACGAGAAGGACATCTTCGCCCTGAAGGAGATCCGCAGACTAGTGGTCTCCGTCGAATCCCTCCGCTCCCGAACAGCCGTCGGGCAATGCCACCGCTGTCAGCGGTTCGGTCACGCCCAATCCCGCTGTACAGCAGCGATCAAATGCGTCCGCTGCGGCGAAAACCATCGCGCCGCAGACTGCCCCCTATCCAAGGAGAAAGGCGACCCTGCCAAATGCGCCAACTGTGTTGGCTCACACACGGCAAACTTCAAGGGATGCCCTCACTACCCCAAACCCCGATTGCCAACCCGATCCCAAGCCGCCCCTTCGGCGAAAAAGACCCCGGCTCAAGCGCCCCCCAGGCCGTCACCCAAGCCACCCAATCCTCCCAGGCGACTTCCTCTGGCAGGAAGTATTCCGACGCCACCAAAGGGAAATCTTCTTCTCCCCCTAAGGTGCTGCGTACCGACGTGCCCAGCCAGTCCCTGCTAGGCCCAAGCCCCCCTCTCCGCCCCGCCACCAACAACACCGACTTCTTCGGCGCCGTGACCACCCTCCTACAGCTGGTCGGACAATTCTCGTCCGCACTACAGCAGGTTCAGGGCTCCATCCCCCGTAACCTCTATTAACCTATCAACCCGTTTATGAATACATCGGTAAGCATAAACCAGCAAGGCATTTCCAGAATAGTCGCCTGGAACGCGAACGGCATCAGAACTCGTATGCCTGAGCTAAGAGACTTTCTTCAAGAGAACCAAATCGGCGTTGCCCTTCTCAGCGAGACTGGCCTCCGCCCGGGGGACAGTCTCAAGGTCGTGAATTACAAAACATACCGTCGAGATCGCTTGACGGGCCGCGGCGGCGGGACAGCTGTACTCGTCAAAAATTCAATCCGCCACTCCGAGGTCGTAGTGCCGCCGCTGAACTCTCTGGAGGCGGCGGCAGTCATCATCTGGACCGATTTCGGTCCGCTAAAACTCTACGCGACGTATAGGCCATGGTCAAACTCATCAGGTCCTATTTAGCCGGCAGATCCTTCTGCACTAAATCCCATTCCGTGAAGTCCAGCGTCAGACAAATCTACTTCAACTTCTAGGCCCGCAACTGTTTTCCATTTACATGTCGGATCTCCCCGAGAGCCCAGCACCGCGATTGCAATCTATGCAGACGACACTGTCATCTACACAGGCTGCAGGAAGCAGGCGCTGTTCAGGAAACGCCTCCAAAGCGCTACTGACGGTTTTCTGAGTTGGACCTCTCGCTGGGGTCTGAAGGTAAATGAATCTAAGTCTGTGGCAGTTAGATTCTCGCACGATCGCGCAAACCCCGGTCAGCCGATTAAGGTAGGAAACTCCGACCTCCCTGGAGCTCCGAAGTCAAATACCTCGGTGTCATCTTCGACCGAATGCTCACATTCCAAAAACAAACTGACGAAATCCGAAATCGCTTCATCAAGGCCCACAACTTGCTTCTGCCCCTCATAGGGCGAAGGAGTCCCCTTCACCTAGGGAGCAAGTTGCTCCTATACAAGACGACGCTTCGACCGCTTTTAACCTACGGCGCTATGGCCTGGTTAACAGCGAGTAAGACTAACATCAAAGGTTTGGAAGCACTCCAAAACCGAACTCTCCGCCTCATCGTTGACGCCCTCTACTTCGTAAGGAACGTTCAGATTCATCGAGAACTGAACGTCCCGACTCTACGTGAATTTCTGACGAAACTCCTGAAGTCCGCGTGGGAAAGAGCCCGCGCCAGCCAAAATCTCTGCGTTCAGATGGTCGTCGATCCCCAAGATCGACCCCCTTCCAAAAAGAAGGTCCGTCGCCTTGCAGATGTCATCGATCTGGACTAAGGCGATTCCCACAGGTCCCTCGACGACCATCATCGTCCTCTAAACGACTGATAAACGGCTATTTCTCAGTCTGAAATCCTCGTATGTGTTACAGGTGAAAAGTCATCTTCCCCAGTTAGCTCTTCGCTAACCAACCTCATCTCTCCCCAGGCTGCGTGATCGAAGCAGCCTACACCTGAAGATAAAAGGGCGTAAGGAATCCCCCACCGGCCCTAGTATTGACTTGAAGTTCCTAGCGAGGCTCGTCAAGCAGAAACATCACCTGCGGATGATTGATTTTAATTCTCAGGATTCTCGTCCTCAGAGACATGGCGAGTTGCTGCCGAATACGGTGCGTTGCATTATTAGCGGTCCCTCAAACTGTGGGAAGACAAACGTTATGCTAAGTTTGTTGATTGACGAAAACGGTCTGAAGTTCTATAACGTGTACGTATATTCGAAGTCTCTGTATCAACCGAAATATCAGTTCCTAGAGAATATTATGAAACGCGTCCCCGAAATTAAGTACCATACTTTTAATGATAGCGAAGCTGTTATGGACCCCTCAGACGCTCGACAAAATTCCGTGTTTATATTCGACGACGTGGCCTGCGACAAGCAGGATAAAATCCGTATGTATTTCTCGATGGGACGTCACAAAGCCATCGACAGCTTTTATTTATGTCAGACTTATACGCGAATACCGAAGCATCTGATACGAGATAATGTAAATTTTTTAATACTTTTCAAGCAGGACGATATGAATTTAAGACACGTATACGATGACCAGGTGGGGACCGATATGTCTTTCGGTCAATTTAAGTTGATGTGCGCAGAGTGTTGGAAAGAGAGATACGGTTTCCTGGTGATAGACAAGGATAGAGATTTAAATAAGGGCCGGTATAGGAAGAATTTTGATTGGTATATCTACTTGTAAACGGATCAGGATGTCTGATGCAATTCATCTGGCGCTGCATCTCGCGACTTTTGCGTGAATAAATACGTATAAGCTCGTTCACCACGTTCAGTACTTTACCAACTGTTGTTGTTGCTACACGTACATCGGATTATCCATCAATATGTCCAGTAAACCGGAGCGTAATTTAAAATTAAAAATAATAAAAGCCGGTAAGGCGATTAGAAGAAAGCATCTACAACTAAAACTTGGGCACCTGAAAGCCGACGAACTCCTGCAAAAAACGCTTAAACCCATTACGGATCCGCTAAAAAGTCTCGATGTTGCTGTAAAACGGGAGGTAAGGTCCGTTAAAGAACCTTTACTGGAGGTGAAGAAACATCTGTTGGACGATGGTGAAAATGAATTGGAATCCTCTGTAACCGGGGACCCACCAGCTTTCTCGCTCGAGACACCTCAGCGAACAGTTCAGCGATCGCTACTGCAACCTCAAAGTCCAATGTACGAGTATATGCACGCTTCCAATGTTTTACCTCGAACCTACATAAGGGGTCTCATCAGCGATACCAGCAACGTCTACGATACCACCTTTGGACCTACTTTAGACCCGCACGCAAATCGATTTAAAATTGGGTATAGTACATTGGATTTTATAGGAGATGATATAAAAGTGAAAAACAAATTGTATAAAGGAACTCCTGGTTTGTACGAGTTAGTGTTTAAGAAACGACCTAGCAGTTATGATGACATCGATGAAAATAATTATCGCGATATCTTGCTACAAACGAACGTACTGCACCGAGAATTCGACCCGGAAAGAGATATTAGAGCGAATAGAGCGTATAAATATACGAATATAATCAAACCTTTATTGAACACCGAGGGTAAAGGACACATGTCCATGATTGTATCGAAAGCACCTTACGAGTATGTTTATTGGAACGATATAAACGAGTTAGTGGACCGATTGCGACTTCTGAAGGCATCCCAGGCCGCGGGTAATATGAGTCATAACAACGAAATCGTGTCGATAATAGAAGAACTCCGCGAAGCGAGCGTTATAGAATAAATAATCGACCATTGCCCAATTGTATTCATTTCCGCGATGAGTATCGACAAGTTTCGACGTTATGCCCGCTTCGGCGGTTCGACGATTAAACATATTAACCTGAAGCGACCTCTAGGCCTACCCTTAACGCCCGAAGGAGATGTAGATGTAGGGGGAAAACGTGTTAGATTTGTGGCAGACGCCATCCACAGTCAGGATTGTGTTAATCGAAGTTATATGTCGAAATATGTTGATAATATAAGAAAAATGTTATCGAAACAGATAAATAGTATGGATAAAGTATTAGCGGAAATAAAAGAAACGAATAAAAGGATGGAATCCAAAATAATAGAGTTAGATACACTTGTGCAACGTGTGATAGTGGATGCGGATGCGCGGGGAGTGGCTATAAATAAAGTTATTAACGCTATCGATAAAACTGTTAACGTTGTAAAAAATTGAGATGAGTAAAGTTAAGAAAGCCGTAGTCGACGAATTGCACAGAGCGGCTAGAAGAAACTTTATCAGGCGACGTATAATTATCAAAGGACTCGATGAGTTATGGCAAAGTGATATGGCGGAGTTTTTGTCGTATAGCAAGGAAAATCGCGGATATAAATATATTTTAATTGTCATCGACTGTTTCTCGAAATTTCTGTGGACCGAGCCTTTAAAGAGCAAGGGTGCTATTGAAGTCAGGGACGCGATGCGTAAAATTCTACTTCAAAACCGGATCCCAAAAAATTTGCAAACCGATGCGGGGAAGGAGTATTATAACCGACAGTTTCAGGAGTTGATGAAAACCTACTCCATAAACCACTATTCCACGTACAGTGTTAAGAAGGCTTCTATTGCCGAGCGGGTTATTCGAATAATCAAGAGCAAATTGTATAAGAAATTCAGTTTGAGGGGCTCGTATAAATGGATAGATATTTTACCCCAGGTTACCGACGAGTACAACGATACGAAACATCGAACCATTAAGATGAAACCTCGTAATGTTACATCAGTCAACGAAGCCCATCTGATGTCGACCTTCTATAATAATATCGATGCGTTTGAACCAAACAGGAGATTTAAGGTGGGTGACGTTGTTCGTATTAGTAAATACAAGAGCGTTTTTGCCAAATCATATACACCAAACTGGAGCGCGGAGCTATTCAAAGTCGTTAAAGTGAAGGCGGGTAACCTCAACACATATTTAATCGAAGACGTTAGCGGAAGACCGATTCTGGGAAGCTTCTACGAACGGGAACTACAAAGAGCCAAATATGAAAACGTATACCTCGTTGAAAAAGTTTTACGTAGAAAAGGAGATCGAATTTACGTTAAGTGGCTGGGATTCGATAACTCTCACAACAGTTGGATAAACAAAGATAGTGTGTTGTAGTAATACTTACGCTGTTCTTATTTATTAGTAGGATCACATTATTTTAGTGCTGTACACTTATTGTAAATATTACTTATTCTAGAAATAAAATTCATAATGCTTATAACAACGTGTTTTATTCAATATAATATAGTTATAGCTTCTGCGTAGTTTAATCGAGTGCTAGCTTCCAGAGCGTATGGTTGTAACATCTGAAGATCGATGATCAAATTCGTGCTGTTCATAGTTCTTCGTATTTTGTCTAATATCTCTTTTCATTGTTGAGCGTTATTCGGTGAAAATCTTTTGTGATGCAGTAGAGATTCACTTGATGCCGTAATCGTTTTAATCCATTTATGTGCTGATCGAGTGCTGATCGCAGTTCTTCTCGATTCATTATTCCGGATAATGGTATACGCTCGACGCCTGAGTTGAAGTGGGATTCCGCATCTCACACTCTGGAGCTGATACGCTAGGTTCCTTTAGCTCCATTAGCTTCTGATTTGGCGGATTCATCTGACCGCCCTGACTGGTGATGGGTGTTTAGGGGTGATGGAAATGCTCGACGCACAGGGCGCGGGAGAGAGATCTCCGACACCTATTGACGGTTGTCTCAGAAGGCAAGCCCGGGACGTCCTCCAGCACCTCCTGAATGCGTCGAATCCTCACCAGGGGCGGCGGGCGGTCAGGGTTCAATCTCGCCAGCTCCTTCAACGATCGGGTGGTTCTGACTCTCCGGCGCGCCGCAGGAGTCGACGCCGCCAAGGTCCGGCAGGTGGTCCGGAAGAGGTAAGGAATAATCAGATCCTTCTGCAGTCATTCGTTCCTCATGAACCATGGGGCGTCGGCCATCATCCGGAGAAGTCCGATTCTGGAAGGAGGGCTGCTAAAGAAGGTGAAGATAGGTCTTGGCGGTAGTACACCATGCGAGTGCCGCATATGTGATTATAGGGCGCAGAACCGAGCAGTAAAGGAGTCGCTTTCGCACGAAGGGAAGCTTGCTGCCGCGACAAAAGAAGGGGGTAGAGGGAGTTCCTAGCTTTCAAAAAATTTAGTTGCCACCGCTTGAGTATGGGGCCGCCACGTTAGTTCTGCTGTCCAAGACGACCCCGAGGTATTTGACCGTCGGGCTCCAAAGGGAATCTGGCCTCACCCACGGAGATGTAGTCGTGGGGAGGGCGGGTGCGTTTAATTGAATCGCACCGTCTTGCACTTATCCTCGTTGATGACCATTCTCCACTTGGAAGGCCAGTCCACCAGTTGGTCGGTGGCACCTCTGAAGACGGTGACAAATTAGGCTCTCGGCGGGCGACACGGTGTAAAAGGCCGTGTCGTCGGCGCAAACTACTCAGCTCCAGTCTCCAGCACTCGCGGAATGTCGTGCGTAAAAAGGTTAAACAGATCCGGGGAGCCAGCAGTGAGCCCTGCGGAACTCCCGCCGTGATAGAGGAAGGATGTAGACTTCACGGCTCCGCACCACAACTTCACCTGGAATGTCCGATTCGACGGAGTAGGACGCAACCAGACGTATCAAATACTCCTCCCGAATCCAAGGCGGGTCATCTTTCAGGATAAGGCCTTCGTGCCAGACCCTGTCAAAGGCATTCCCGAAGTCGAAGAATACCGCCCCGCCACCTCCCCTCCTGGCTAAAGGCCTCCCAGACGGATTCCGTTAGTCTGAGGAGCTGGTAATCCGGTACTCTCAGACCAGCTCTGAATCCGAATTGTTCTTTCGGGAGGGGGGTCGATCTTCTGAATACTCTCCCGCAAGCGAGAGAAGGGATGACTCGTTCGACCAGTTTGGCGACGTTCGAAATGAGGCTAATGGGGCGGGTGATTCTGCGGGAATGCCGGGTCACTTTTCCCCGGTTTAGGGAAGAAGATGACATCCGCCTTCTTCCAGATGGTCAGGGAGAAAGTAATTCTTGGCGAGTATGGCGTTCGTAATTGTAAGGAGGACATCCAGAGCACAGTCCGGCAGACGCTTGATGGCCGCAAGCTTGCCACGATCTTATCCGGGCCTGGGGCTTTCTTCACGTACGTCCTAGCTGACGGATGTATGATAGTAATTCCGACTTAGTTGCCGGCTGTAGAGGGAGCCGGCATCCAGGAGAGGAACCAGGTCTATCATGTTGGCGTCTACCTTCGTCCTCCCGTGCTGTCGTCGTCCCCCGGCGTCGCGGTGTCTGCGTCATAGATGTCCGCCAGATGCCGAGCAAAGACTGAAGCTTTGTCGACATCCGAATACGCCATACCCGTTGGACCCTGGAGCGGTCCGGTTGCGTCCGTCAGCTCTTCCCCTTCAGTGCTCTTGTAAGCTTCCACAGGGAACCGTCTTCCGCGGTAAGAGGTGGAGACAAAATCCTCCCACCGGATTTGGCATCCCCGTGTCCTCGGCCAGCGCCCGACGAAGGCGGCACTTCAGGGCGTTCGCCCGAGCAAAGTCGCCCGGGTATAAGGAGTTCGTTGGGCTCCTCTTGCCACGATGGCTCTCCTCCGCTTCTCGCGCAGAAGCGCGAGAACGTCGGGCGGCACGCGGTACGTCCAAGTTTGCCGAGTGTTCCAAGTGGTCGACTCGGTAATGGCTGTGGAGATGTTATCGGTCAGGGCGACAGCGGAAGCCTCAATTTGTTGTTCATCCGACAGATCTGCCGTGTCCGAAGGGACCACGCGGATCGAGCTTGGCGGCGAAAAGCGCCCAGTCGACCCGACCCCGAAAGCGGGCGGGGAAGCTCCAGAACACTACCCCCACGACGTAAAGCAGGGGTTGTGATCCGAGGAGAGATCCTGGAGGTTCTGGACGCTCGACGTTCAGCGGAAGGTTCCTGCTCAACGCGAAGTCCAGGATATCCGCTCTGGCGCCGGCGCGAAAAAACGTTGGCTGGATCTGGGAGTGGACGGCGACCGTCGCGCTCCGGAATATAAGCATGAAGGCTTGTTCCGGAAGGCGTTGGTCGCCCTCGACCCCCAGAAAGGATGTTTCGCATTAAGGTCGCCGGCAACCGAGCAAGGTTGGGAGGTCGGAATCAAAGATCTCCTCGTAGTCTCGGACCATGAAAGCCCTACTCGGGGGGCGTAGACGGAAAAGATCCTCAGCGGGCCGAGGCCCCGCGTCGAGATCTGAATCGCCGCCGCCTCGAGGGAGGCCAAACCGGGGGTGCCAATCCGCGAGTGCCGGATGCTATAACGCACCAGCACCGCGGCGCCGCCCCCGCGGCCGGTCAGTCTGTCGGAGCGGTGGGTGGCGTAGTTAGGAATGAGGAACCTGTCACCAGGCCTCAGCCACGTCTCACCCACCAGCAGAACGTCGACGTTTTGTTCCGCTAAAAAAAGGCCTGCACTTCTAGTTTCTTGTCGCCCAGACCGTGTGCGTTCCAGGCAACGACCCTCAATGAGGCGGGAGGAGGTAGATGGAAGATCCGTGCTCATCTTGATTGTTTAAGGGAATCGCGCGTGGAGGGAGCAACGTCTGAAGAAGACGAGCTGTTCTGGTTCATTTGCGCGAACATCTCTTGCAAGGAATATAGGACCGACACCAGATCTGGGCCGGTGGTCTTCTTGCTCCACGTCGATTACCCTTTCAGCCCCCCTGTGGGGCACGGTTCCTCCTCCGACCTGAAGCCGGCGTCTTCGGAGCAGCAGGAGGTAAAGGCTGCTTTCTAGATGGTCCAGGCGCCACGGCTTCTGAGCGTCGCTTGCCCGGAACGACACCACGCCGCCACCGCGGCCGCCGGCCGCTGAAGATGGCCCGACCGGCTGTTGGACCGGCCGCGCCCTGACGCTGGGGCAGTACACGCATCCCCGATAGCTGGCGGGGTGAGGTCCTGTGCAGTTTGCACACGCGGCTGGCTCGCTCTTCTTCGGCCTCCCACACTCGCGAGCATAGTGCTCTTCACCGCAGGCCACGCACCTGATCGGCGCGGTGCACCTAGACTGTGCGTGGCCGAATTTCCTGGCATCTGAAGCATTGGCCTAGACCGGGCCGTGAGCGCAGGAGGCTCAACCGAAATGTCAAGGCCGACCACCTCCTTGATCTCGAAGATAGACTTCTGGTCCTTGGTGATTTTAACCAGCACCAGGGGCATCTCGGCTTCTCTTCCCACGGAACTTTTTCATCCGGATAACAGTTTCCGGCGAAAATCCCTTCTCCACTAAGGGATTCACGGACATCAGCTATTGGGACACCCGTAGGAACGCCCCTGATGACCACATGGAGAAGCTTCTCACATGGGAGCTGGTAAGTATGGAACGGGTGTCCCCCCGTTAACCAAGAGCTTGGTGATGCCGCGAAAGTCCTCTACAGTAGCCGGGAAAGAACCTAACTCCATCATTGGTGCTGGTCGCCCTCAGGAAATTAAATCCCGCGCGCTTGACGATGGCGCTCACTGGTACCCACTTGGCGGCATCCCGCAGGACAATCGGCGGAATTTTGTCCTTGCCTGCCGGGCCAAGGGGGGACCGGGCGTAGAACCAGAAGTCAGAGTACCCTCAGGGCGGGGAGCAAAGCTCGGAAAAATGTCGAGCCCCTGTTAGGAGGGGCGGCGTTCGAAGGAGCCCGGTCGAGATGCCGGGGAACGGCGAGCGGTAAGGGGCCCCAAGCGGCCACGACGTCTATGGAGTCCATCTCTCCGAATTAAGGGGTTTCTTAGGGACTGCCCCAACGGTTCCAGAACCAGAGGAGCGTCTCCTCCTCTTATTGGAGTATCTAAGCCCTCAGTGTGTATCAAGGCCGTAGTAACGACCTCGGTTGAGGGGCGTCTTCGTTTGGATGCCCCCGGGGAGAGGGCGGCAGAAGGTGCTGCCGAAACTATGGAGGAGTTCGACATCGGAGAGAGCGAACGCGGCGCCCGGGGCCCCGGCGGCCGCGTCCCCACTAATGATCGGGAGACAGCGGTCCGCGTCCATATCTTCTCGCGAAGGTCGCGTTTGACGCGCTCGGCTTCGTAGCGTCTATGGACCAATAGTTGCAGCCCTTCGATCAGTTTGAGGATTTTATCCGTCGACAGATGGTCGAGTCGGAGTACCTCGGGGCTCTCAGGAGCCGATATAGGTGTTAAATCCGGGTCCGAAACGCCGAGCTATACCGCCAGGCGAGACCGCCGAGGCGAGACCGCCAGGCGAGACCGCCAGGCGAGACCGCCAGGCGAGACCGCCGAGGCGCCGCAGCGCTCTCCCCCGAGACTCGGGGGAGTGGAGTGGCCAGAAAAACCTCCAGCTCCTTGGGAGGAGTACGCATCATTGCTACGCAATACAGGGAGCTAATAAAATCTGGAAAATTATAAAATTTCCGGGTGTAAAAGGCCCGAAAATAATGTCACAAAGACGGACCGAGAGAGGGGCGCTCGATCCCTAACCCGGTCTAAGCACAAACGGACAAAATATCCAAGTCGACGGCCGACGCGAGTTCCCTTGTTAAAAAAAAAAAAAAAAAAAAATAATAATCCTTCGCCAAGTCCGAAGGTTGTCGGCGTTTAAGAGAAACAAAAACAAAAACAAAACAAAAAAAAGGAAAGCAAACAAGGTCTAAATTATAATACTAAAAATAAAACAAAAATACTGGAGCACCTTACCCGGGCCTCACAGTGGCCGGCGTCAAAGAAGAAGCGGGAACTCTATTGTGGCAGGATACGTCAGAGGTGACGTGGCAACAGATGTTGTTGTTGTTATTGTCTCGTTAATTACGCGGAAATCGCGAAACGCCGCGTAAGGAGGACGACCCCAGTCGACCCGTCGAAGATCGACCCCTATCGGCGAAAAAAGAGAACAATCTGCCACGGAGACATTATTAGAGATCGCTGTGGAGCACTAAAATACTTGGAGCACTGCACAAACACGTCCACTCACAGTCGCGACTGGCACACGACTATTTTTCTTCGAAGTGGGATTGTTTGGTGAACGTTTTTATTTTATACGATTTCGTATTGATCGTTAGCACCGCCCCGTGGTGAATGCTGCGATCTGATTGGTGCTCACGTTATTATTGACTCGATCAAAGAAAATTCTGGTTGAAACCTGTTCGTGACGTAATGGTATTGCGTAATATTACGTAATATATAGGAACAATCAGCACATTGGCAATAGCGGCTGTCATGCAATTATCGAAGTCAAACAGGGTCGGCCGCGGTCAGTACTTGGATGGTGTACCGTATGTGTATTTAAAAATGCAACAGTCATAGAAGGTTGGCAATAGCCGTTCTCGTCCTTTTCACCGAAGTCAAACAGCGTTCAGCGCGGTCAGTACATGGATGGTGTACCGTCGAAACGTGTTTGTGACGTCATGGTATTACGTCATCTTACGTAACTTTCCGGCCAACGTCTCCTCCTCCGTCTTCTGGCGAAATGCCCAATTCCCTAATTAGGCCTGTTACCACCTCCAGCTCCCTGTACTCCGAGCAGCAGCGACACCTTCCGATCGAAAGCGACACTACATACAGCCACCTGTACTACCGGTACTACATAGGCGCCCTACCGGACAGCGACACCCCCGGTCAAAAACGGCACTACATACAGCCACCTGTATTACCGGCATCTACCGAACAGCGGCACCTCCCGGTCAAAAGC
>JAYRCI010000020.1:0-80500 GCA_038088585.1 Chrysina gloriosa
GAGTTCAATTACGAGAATTCGGCCACTTAATGTACTAAATACGCATTTTTTGCAGCGCATCTGCGAATAGTTAAAGTAGTTTTTCTAATTAAACACAATTTTCCCACGGCGGGCTAGCCGGAGTGCGCGATTGTAGCTACTACGGGAGTTTGTGGCAAAACAAGTTGTCTACTTCATGTAGAATCAAATAGCTGCAAAAATGAGTATTTAGTACATTATATGGCCGAATTTCGTAATTGAACTCTCATATGTACGAACATCTAACACCCGGGCTTATATAGAGCTTCTATAGAAATGAAAACTACTTCACACAGTCGCACTGATGAGCGGTATGACCGCGAAACGCGCGTCTGCGAATAGTGAAAGTAGTTTTCTAATTAAGCAACATTACCTAATAGTAACAAATATCAAGCGAAAGTTGTTGTTTCTTGTGAAAGTACTGTAGACAAGCCAACTCAAAAAAAAAAAAAAATCGAAGCAACAGGAAGCTTTATATGGTCGATTTTGTTAAATTTCAGCCCCTATAACTGAAATGTCTCTGTATGTAGAAGAGAGAATGTTCGCCATCAATTGAGGCAATCAAAGATTTTCAAATTTTAAATATGGATATCAATGTTACTCGAGGACATACCAAGAAGTTTGACGAAATCAGGATATTTTCCTCGAAACTGAACATACTTCTGCAGCTACTTGTTGGCTTATGGAACCAATTAGTCGATTTATCACGGCTCCGAGCGTTCGTACAAATATTATTGATTGTTCCAATGGCAAAGAAATGCTCTAAAAACTCTTAGTGCAATCGGAGATAAGTGCATAATGTTACGCAATAAGTTGTACATTCCTGGCAGCTGAGAAGTTCTAAAAACTATCCTTGATTTTCTTTAATCACAATGAATCCTGCAGGTTTAAAGTTAAAATTACGTTTTTCCGCTTTATCCAAATGCTTGCTATAATAAACTGCATTAAACAACGTTCCCCATCTCGTTATAAGAGGCTGTGGTGGTATCGGAATTCCTGGATACAACTTGTAAAATTCCTGAATTTTGTGTAGGATATTTCAGAAAAACTTTTCTTATTTTAGTAATTAATGCATCAACTTCTAGAAATATTATAAAAACGAGAAAGGAGAAAAGTTCAGGTGGATAGGGGGATAGCATTATTAGATAGTCTGTATAAAAGTTTTACCGGCTGCTATTAGCAATAAACTGCAGATATACGTAGAGCAGGCAGTGGGTGATATCAATGCGAATTTAGGAAGAACAGATCAGGAATAAACAAGATTTTTACCTTAAAGGAGTTGTAGATAGCGCGCGCTACGAGCATAACATGGAAATACACAACGCAATTTTTATAGGTTTCCAGAGAGCTTACGACTCGGAAAAAGAAGGAATGTCGAGATAAGGGATTCCATGTAAACTTATCAGACTCGTAAAAATAACATTGGAGAAGACTGTAACCAAAGTCAAAACGACATCAGAACCTTTCAGTGCTAATATGGGACTTAGGCGAGGGGACCGCCCCACTTGTCAACGATACTTTTTAATCTAGTTCTCGAAAAAATTATATATAAGAGACAGTCAGCTCAATAGAACAGGCACAGTTATCAAAGTTATTAATGCTTAGCGTATGCGGACGATATCACTATCCTGGTAATGTCGCAAAAGTGCATGATAATGGGAGCAAAAGATCAAGAAACCAGAAGAGAAAAAATATAGATTGAAGTATCAAACAATAGACGTATAGACGTGGAGAGGGTGAAAAGCTTTACATGTCTCTGAGTATGTATCACAGAAGAAGCACATGATCCAGCGGAAATTAAGGCGAAGTTAGTGAAGGGAGATAGATGTGCGGGAGCACTTTTGGAGGGAAAACAAATGATGGGATATATGGAACACGAGAAAACAAAGATTTGGAACAACTGCATGGAGGACCAAATATCACGCAATTTATCAAGGTCTGCGACTTAGACGGCTAAAAGATATACAGAGAATAGAGGACACTCGCATAGAAAACAAAATGCTATTCTTGGAGCCAACGGCAACAAGAAGACGTCGTCGGCCCAGAATGAGGTGGTTTTAGTCGATAATGGCTGATCTCCGACAAAAAGGAATAGACAAATGGAGGATAAGAGCGAAAAACAGGAACGAATGGAAGAAGACAACTCCAGCAATGGGCCTGAAAGGCCTGTTAAAGCTATACATTAATGTATCAACTTTAGGGTAACGCTGTCTAACAATTTCGGCTACATCATGCACAGAATTCAGTAAATATATTGTATGGAGGAGATTAGGAAAACATGTTCTCAGTGCCCTATTAGCGTATAGCAAATACATATAAAGCTTTATCCCTCACTAACTTACTTGAGTTTCACGGCAGGGTGGCTAAGACGCTATTATTTACACAATAATTTTGGTAATTCTAGTGAAATATGAAACACACCATTTTTTGCATCTGTTGCTTCCTCCATTGTGAACCACAGTATTTAATTTTTTAGAACAGATTTGAAATTAGGTTCTTGCATCTTTTATGGGTGGTAAATGATATAGTAAGTAACTTTGGGTTGATAACTTCCAAACAGGCACGTATATGTCTTCCAAAACACTTTAAAATGTTCATTGTCAACTAGATGTTGCGGAGTCTTACACATCCTTAATAGGACGTGAAATCATATAAGACCTTCGAATACGGTAAACTGTCTTCTTTCGTTTGTCTACGTTTTGCACTGGGTATGCCATTTACTTACATGATTATTGTACAGTTCCAGATTACAAAAATACAGTACACCCATTTACGCTACACTTCAACTGGAATGCCAAAAATCGTGATTTTGCTAACATTTGACCACACACGTCATCATAATAGATATGAGTGTACAAACGACTTCTTTGTGTATGTGTGTGTTGAGCTTATTTGTGGAACGGGCGACGAATGAATGAAGCGTTTACGTTGGAGCTTGACTATCCCCGTCGCTTTATCTCTTACTATTCTTCAGATATAAAGTTCGTCTTATCGCGTTCGGAATACGTCTATCCGATAGATCTGGAGAGAAATTTAAAATTGTTCTCACGCGTAATAGACCTCCCTGGAAGTAGATTGCGGCTGAAGATCAAATGAAATAAGAACGAATATGATATCTCTGATTGCTTTCGCGCTAGAGCAAACTTATGGTAATTTCAAGTATGTACTTTTTCAATATTTAGAACGCTATTTCTCCAGAACGGTAAGTCGCAGAGACCTGCAGTTTGTTTCATTGTCATCACCTCCTTGAGCATTTTAAGCTTACCGAGCTAGGGTTATCGGAATTATGCAATCTCGAAAAGTTAAAAAAGAGTCAATTCCTTTGAGGTGGAAGCTTCGTTCGAGTGAAAAGCTTTTTGCGTCCAATCGCGTTCGAAATATGTCTATCCGTTAGATTTTTCCTCATTGATTCCAAATTTTCCGTCCCAGACGTTGTATTCCTAACCGTTTTCTAGTTTTAGACGAGTTCGTAGATTTCAGATATGACATTATGAACGCTGTAGCTCTAACCTGCTCTAATCCTGCACTAGTTCACGCACCTCGCCGAGTTGGTTTTAATGCTACTTATGTGAATTACTAAAATTATTCTAAACAGTTGCCGAAAAACGCAAGGACCCGTAAAGAAATTCCTAAAACAGACAAAATCGCGCATCCATCGTGGCACCTATTGGAAGTTCCTTCTTATGTCAACCGACGCGGTTTCGAGTACTTTCGCACTATCTCTAAAACATCTGTAGAAAATAATTACTTTAATTTCTATTAGCAAAGGATTTTGAGCCACAAGAAAGACGAAAACTACCAAAAAAGTCGTCGAAGAAATTTCAAGTATTTACATACCTACCAACCACCCAGACATCAGATGTTTCCAAAATTACTAAATTTTAATTCGCCCTTCATTTTTCCTCACGGTAGGTACCGAAGAACAAGGAAGCATATTTCATTGAAATGCTAGAACAATGTAAATAGGACTATCATTGACAAGGAATTATTGGTCAGTGTTTATCACTGACTGACTGTATCACACTTATATGAAACTGGATGATATCTGGGCTTATAGACTGTTGTAGTACAAAAACAACGCTCACTTTCTTAGCTGCCCAATTAACACATTAGCGGGGTGTACAGCGCCCTAAGTTCAACACTACCCTTTGTTGTTTGACTCAATAACTCAGATATTATAAGAGATATCAAAGAAAAGTTAAAGCAAGTTTTACATGCTCTTACCGATAGCGTAAATATTTTCCCTATATAATACATATTTGTTTCAGAGAAACTAGTTACTCTATCGTTAAGAACATGTAAAAATAATAAAACAGTAAAACAGTTATTCGATAAATAGCATGGGGCATCAATTATTATACGTAGTATCTTAGATTGGAATACTTTCAGGATCCAGAGCTCAATACCGTATATCCTTATTGGTACCAAAATTGTCTTGTAGAATAGAAGTTTATTTTCAATAATTAACTGGGACCTTCTACCTTTTAGCCATTCATTTGCCAGGCTTTCAGTGTCAGCTGCTGCCTTTTTGTCTTTATGTGTGCCTGCCATATCAATTTCTGGTCACGGTGTATTGCCAAGTATTTAACAAGAGATGTTATCGGAATTGCTGCGTTGTTTATTGTTACTTGTGGGCATAAGGCCCCCCTTTTAGTAAATGTAATTTGGCCTGATTTGCCCCATTTGTTCATCCAACGCTCCCAGTGGTTTATATGATTCTGGGGTTTCGTTCATTGCTAAGACAGTTGTATCGTCAGCAAACGTTGCTATGTGAATTACGTTTGTTTGTGGCACGTCTAGGGTGTAAAGTAAATATAAAAGTGGTCCAATAACGCTACCCTGCGGTACTCCTAATTATATAATTTGGTATGACGAGGTATTATTGTTGATTTTGTCCGGAAAGGATTTTTAAATCTTTGAAAGAAGGTCTGCTAGCTTTCTTTGTTACCTTATGCAATAATCCTTCATGTCATACTTCGTCAAACCCTTGTTGAATGCCAGGCAAAACAGCCACATATACATACCTTCTTTTCTTCAAAGCTGTTAGTTGGTATTTGAAAGATGAAGACTCAATAACACAGAAGAAGGAACTAAAATGTTTCTAATTCCTTATTCAGTTTGATATGATCTTTTACTGTTTTTTTATCTACAGTACATTTAAATCTTTTACATATCATGCAAAACGTTTCTGTTGACTTGATAAATTAATTCCTGACATTACAGGATGATATCGTTTATTCTTTTAATCTTATAGTGTAATCTGTTGTGACTAAACAACATTTATTAGTCGACAAAGTATAATTAATGTATAAACAAAGGGAATTTTGCAACGACACACATATATTCTAAACTCGTCGAAAATTAACACTAAGTGATATATTACATCCGGAATGGGATTAATATATGGATTGTCGATACAAACTAGAACAATAATACTATTTACGCTATAAATTTGCTACATAGTAAGTTTGCTTAAGTTACAAACTTGTAAATTACGCCTAATTGCCGTATTCGTAACAATGCACTACTACTACTACGTAATTAGATATTAATAACTGTTCTAGCCATTTCTATTAATACCAATATTATTCTCGTAAACGAGTGCTATATTCTTGTATTAAATGTTCCAAAGACTGATACGTAACTGTTTATATGTATTAATAATTGAAGGTTACATTTTATAAATATTAGTTGTGGGTATTATATATACATTTTTTTTCTTTTGTTCGTCTCCGCAACTGTATCTGTTACTATAGAAAATCGTGATATAGTTAAATGGTTGTATAAAGCAGAAATTGATGCCCCAATACTAAAGAATAAATGCAAAACTTAGGGCGATATTGCAGGAAGTATTCAATTTAGCTCTAACAGCTGGTAAAACATACTACATGTAAAAACCAAAACAATTCCTAGCTTTCAAAAAACATTACAGAAGAGTTTGGAGACTGAAGGTTGAAGTCGGTCGCTTTACAGTATGTGCCTCCTCTGAATTATTTCGATCTATCATAAATCTTTTTATAAAATAGAGCTACAATCAGCAGTAAATTAAAGCTAAAGGCTTCGAAGAGGAACACTGCCCAAATTTTTGCAGTTTTCCGAAGATTGCTACTCTTTCTAGTTAGACCTCCCATGCTTTATCCTTAAACAACTTAGTCATACGCTGCAATAAAATCTACGTTCAACTTCTATGCTTAACACTACTGGGGAAAATCTTCCCTCAAAGCTCCGAAATGAAACTTTCAGCAAACGCTGTAAATCTTAGGGCACCAACCCCCTCAGACCGTTCACTTTGCCTTAACTTTTTAAGGAAAATGTGCAACTCCATTTTGAACTATTATAGCGGAAGTACATATAATACTTATTAGTTATAAGGGATAATTTTATTCAAGTTCGAAAATATTCTGCTTTGAGTGGTGGTCGTATTCAAAAGATACACCATGACGTTATATTCATTATATTAAAATTTTTTGTTTGCAAATGCATTAACAACCGTACAAAAATGTATACAAATATCTACTTCTTTTAGTTTTATTTCGTCACATGATTATTATTATCATATTATAGATGTAAATACTCAGTAATGAGACCAATTCACTTATCTAACACAGGTACTCGATAAACTATTTGCATTTTTGAACCTCTATCACACACATATGCATAACTTCCACGTGCAATTGCTTAATACAATATACTACCCATATGGTAACTCAATTCTATTTCCTTATTGCATCATTCATAAAAATCTAAAGTATGAAATATATTCCATATAAATATACATATTTCAAAATAAGCACTCCTGTCTGGTATATTTCATAATATCCCAGCTATAATGTTTTTCTTTAATAATTTTTTCGTCCATCTAACGGTCAGAACGGACGAGATAAAGCAATAACCGCTAGGAAAGGTTGAATGACGTTTACTGAAAGATATAAATACCAAGAAATTATGCGATATTATCATTAGGTACACAACACCCTTCAGCTAAACAACTTCAGTGAAAATGCAATCTGTGGTAAGCGTATACATATACTTTTATTGTCAAATTTTATAATCATTCCTTTTAGGCTTTGATTCTAGTACTTTTGGGAGTATCCCAAGTTTACTCTTCCATAATTCCGGGAATCGGTGTTGGACTTGCAGGGCCGGGAGCTTTAGGAGCAACTATAAGAGGCCCGGTAGCGAAAGCTACCATAACCGGTCCGGACGGCAGCATTGTTTCAGGAGCCGCAGATGCAGGAGCTCTAGCTGCGGGTTCCTTAGGGGGTGGAGTAATAGGAGCATCAGTCACGCCAGGAATTATAGCTGGAGGAATTGGCGCACCTGCTGTTCTCGCTGCACCAGCAATTGCCGCTTCAGCAATAGCATCCCCTGCTGTAGTTGCACCTGGAGTTGGTGGAGCAGTAATTGCTGGACCTGCTGGTACTGTCATTACCAAAACCGGATTGGGATTGGGATTAGGAGGTGTAGGTGTGGGTTTGGGAGTACCTGCTGGAGCTGTTATTGCTAACACCGGCTTAGGATTGGGATTGGGAGGCGTTGGTGTCGGTCTAGGAGGCGTCGGCGTCGGCTTGGGAGGCCTCGGCGTCGGTTTGGGAGTACCTGGTGTCGGTTTGGGAGTATCCGGTGTTGGTTTGGGAGTTCCTGGAGTTGTTTCCGGGGTTGTTCCTGGTGCTGTTATTACCCCTGCCATTAGCAAAACGATCGTTTCAGGACCCCTACTAAAAGCTGGAGTTTTAGGAGGAAAAGTTTGGTAAATTATCCACACACACTGCTGCTGCCATATTAGATTACCAAGCCCCGGCATGTACCTATTCATAAATAATTAATATATTTAATAAAGTTGTGTTGAATCTATATTTGAAAATATCTATCTCTAATACCTATCAAACTAGTTTCGGTGTTGCATCATTACTTCTAACAAGCACAATCAGCAAACGTTCCCTGTAAAAATCTACTTGCTTACTTTAGTAATATTAATACTTCTTATCTCCCGAGAGGTAATTTTAAGCAATTAGCATACTAACATTGATAGAGAATGCCCTGGCGCCATCAGAACTCATAGTTCCAATTTTACCTATATTTGGCCAAAATTTCATGCTGCATTAAGTTCTAACCATTGCCGTACTAAAATTCTTCTGAAGCCATTTTATATAACAAATGCTGGATAATAAACAAGAGACATCAATAAACACATTTGTAGTGTCATACTTGATGAAAACTCAAATTTTTCGATCATCAGCATTTATTACGCTCTACCAAGAAAGGGACTTACTTCATTTTTTACCAATTGATGTCAAAAATACTAGTGAATAAGTTGACGATATCGAAATACACTTTTTTGAAGATACGTAGGCATACTTGCTCAATTTTTGTTGGGATATTAGCATTTATTACGTTGTAGTAACACATTGTTTACATCTAAAGATTAGTGGACACTGGTGGACCAGATCTCGGGATTTTGGTCTCAGCTGCTGGATCCAGTAATTGTCTATTGAAATTAACAAATTAGCCGTGTTTTCTGAAATCAATGTTCTTTTTATTTACTACATTAAAGGGACAAAATTGATCTAGTGCATAAATTCTTTGTTTTTGACTTAATTTTGGACAATCATAACCCCCAACTATGGTTTCTGCTACGCCACTAGCAATTTTACTATGCGCAACTTTTGTGATGATATACGTAATCTTCTTTAATGTTCCTACTGGGTGATCCATAAGCTTCCGCACACCATAACCAATTCGGTTTATTGTTCTCTTCCCAGTTATTTAAGATTACATCCAATTCAGCACGCTGTATATTGCACTAAGCGATACAGGTTTGTAACTGAATTGGATGAGTAATTTTCTGGATCAATAAATAACTATAATACATATAATAACAGCAAATCCAAATAAATATTATTGCCTACTAGCAAAAGCCTCACAGCAATACAGAGGCACTTCTACATCCTATCTGCACTTCCTACAGTTTGGGCATCCAGTATAAACTTCCACCTTATGTAGGGGATTTCTCACTACTCTGTCATGAGGCCTATCACGTTCAGCCTATATCTGCTTATTAGTAGCAGTTCTTTTTACATTGCCTGTAAATGAATAACTTGCTATATCTGTTTCTGGAATATTCTTCACATTTTTCTGCATGTTTTTATTCACCCCAATTTTTTTAAGCTTATCTTACAAGACATTCTATTCAAGGAAATTCTAGGAGTCAGTTTTGGCTCTATTCAATTATGGCAGAATCCTGTCTAACGAGGTTATCAGCACTCTCGTTGTCAGCAAATCCTGGCAAACCAGACACCCGAATCAGTTCATTTCACCCCATTCCAGTCTTCCAGTTTACCTAGTTTGCCACAGCATTTAAGTAGCAGTCCTAACAACACAGTTGAGCTTTTAAGTACTGCAAATGTAACTTGACTGTCAGATATTAAGAAGATCCGTTTATTATTACAAGCCCTCCCTAGATTTTCCTGTACGCATTCTAATAAGCGTGTATTGTTAGAGTGTAGGGTTTGTTTCCTTAGAGAAGAGCACATTACGTCAGCCACGCAATGAACCAAATTTGGTGTTCTGTATACGTTACCATGGCAACCGACTAGCGAAAGTCAATGAAACGTCACATTTCGCGCATATTTTCATGACGTAATGTGCTAGTGTCCTAGAAATTTATATAAAAAGAGAAGAAATTAATTGAACATGCCAGACTCCAATATATTAATTGAAATAAACAAATTCAATAATTACAGTTGGCTTGTTTTCTTTTCTATGGAGAAACTGGTTTCTTTTAGAGGATAAGAAAAAAAGAACAACCATAAAATCAAAAGGATCAATAAACAATTCAATCTATGTACTAAAACTTATTATTTTCTTGTAAAAAGAGAGACTGAATTTCTGGCAAAGCTGCTACGTGCCTCTTCGTGTACCTACCGCATTTTCCGTAGGGTAGAGTACCAAAGAGACGAAACAATTGAGCCTTTAAGACTCCTGAAGATGACACTAGGGAAGAAGCACGGTGTTCAGGAAGCACGTGGTTGTCAGAATATCTTGGTAGGAGATCTGATGCCACGTAGAAACGAATACAGCTAGCACAGCGCAAGGTGTGGGGCTAAAATCAGCTTTCCACAAAAGGTGTTAAAAACGCTAGCTGGTGGTAGGAGTGAAAATATGGTCGCCACTAATTCGATTAAAAAAGAAAAGTAAAACTATTGCTTAATGCATTTAATATTGGTTGACAACAGACACGACAAAACAAATCTTCTTCTTTTTTATCAGATCCTTAAGGTCCTTTCAGACCTCGGACTGGGGTTCCGATTATTCTCTAATACATTTCTTCTCCGCCTATCCTGTCTCCTGCTAGTCTTTTTAGGTCGTCTAGGATTTTTCCTTTTCCCTTCCCATACGCTTCGATCTGGCCCATTTCATTCTCACCACATGCCCGTACCAGTTTAATTGCTTTATTTTGATCTTTTCCAGTATTGGTTTCTGGTTTACTGTTTTCCTAATTTTATCGTTTCTTATTCTGTCCGCTATCAAGATGTTTATAGGTTGTCACTTATTCTATTACTTTTCCTTTATATTTTATATCTACTTCTACTCTCATCTTTCAAATTCAGCAGTTTTTGTATCTTGCTCTTGGAGTTTGATACCAGTACCACATCGACTGCGTAGGCGAGATCACTTATTTTCGCCGGTTCGAGGTTTTTATACCCTATAACAGTATTGAGTCTTTCATCCCAACATAAGTGGATTATATAGCTTCTATTAATTTTTTCGGTACTTTCACTTGTTCCAGGCTGTTCCATACAAAGGCTACTCTTAAGTATATAAATGTCAGGAACCGCTTTTTCCCCTCTTCTATCTTCCTTTATATAAGTGACAAAAGAAATAAAAACTTAAAAAAAACGCAAATGTGGTTAAACTTTATATCAATAATAAGCCCGGAAAGCAATAAAGAAAACATTCCAGGTTTTTAGTTTTCGTTCGCTTAAAACAAAATAGATAAAAGACTGCAGGAGATTCGGACGAGTTAGAAGCAACTTTCTGATACAAAGAGCTTCCTTTGACCTGCTATAACCCCACCAAACCAATCATCACCGATTCGCTTAAAACAAAATAGATAAAAGACTGAAAGCTTTCAACTGTTGAGTTCAGGAAAGCTTTGATCCATTTCTCTTTGCAATGGTTAGAAGTTCTTGCGGTTTGAAACTTTTTAATGTTTTTCTGGTTCTAGAGAAGGAGAATCGGACGAGTTAGGAGCAACTTTCTGACACAAAGAGATTCTTTTGACCTGCTACAACACCAAACCAATCATCACCGATTCACTTAAAAGAAAATAGATAAAGGTCTGAAAGCTTTCAACTGATTAAGTCCAGGAAAGGTTTGATCCATTTCTCTTAGCATTCGTTAGAAGTTCTTGCGCTTTGAAGTTTTTGACATTTATCTGATTCTTCATAAGGAGATCCGGACGAGTTAGAAGCAACTTTTTGATATAAAGAGCTTTATTTGATTTGGTACATACAACTCCTTAGAACCACTGAGCAGAAATATGCTCCGTCCCATTCTAACATACGCAGCGCTGGTCTGGATCACGGACTCAGACAATCATATATGTTTCCTCTCCAGGCTATAAAAAGACTTTTCAGATAATACCTGGCGTCTTCTGGTTTATGTGCAACAACATAATATACCAAGATTTGGCCTTACCAACTCAGCCAACCTACATGCGAATCCTGGCGAAACGCCGAAGAGTCTACTGATTGCTTAATGTAGGTGGTGGCTAGCTTGGATACGAACTATCCACATGTATTCAGATAAGCAATCTTCTGAACGTGAATCTAAATCTGGCTCCGATTCTAGCCAGTATTTTTTATGTGATTAGGTTAGTGTAGTTTTGTTATTATTGCTTATTTTTGTGTGTGTTTGTGTTTACTATGTGTCACGTCCACCTGATTCCTTTAACTTCCAACTAAGGTCGTATTAATATCATCCGATGGCGGTCAGTCCGGGATATATCCTCGATAACGAGAAGAAACGGACGTTTCGAGAGTTTGATTCTACAGGAGCTTGGTGATAGGGGAAAGTTATTCTCGACTAGACAGTTATGACTTTCAATAGTAATCGAACGTTGCTTCATATACTTTGGATAATTTTCTACGTAAATTACAGAATTACATTCCGCAATCGGAACTACAAGAACCTTCAGAGCGCTGACGATATTTTTTGAAAATTCTCCCCGAGTAATGGTCTTTCTTCGTTCCCACACCGGAAATCCGTCAACCGTCGCCTGTTTCTTATTGGGTAGACATTGGTTACTACTTGTCTACGCGGTTTCTGAAGTGGCGCTGTTATTGGTGATAGAAGGCGAAAGGGGAGAAACAAGTGTTACGCGAAAACATACTAATTCGGAACAAATATACGGTGGTCGATAACATAAGAAGGGAATTTAGAATTTGAAAATTGCGATCTGAAATTAAAGCCAAAATCGAACCTGAAACTATAACAAAGCATAAGTAAGTTCTTTCTGAAAAATCTTTTAATCTGCAGACGTAGAACCAATGCATACTTAAAATTGATTTCCTTGCGTTTCATTTAAAAACGAAATATAAAATTTACTTTCCTATATCTAATGATGTATAAAGTTGGGGGCACACATAATAAAATAAAGTCATAATGTATACACGGATTTATTTTCCATATTGGTCATTAATATATAATAAATCTAAAACTAAAACATAATATCGAAGTTAGAATCTTCAAATGGAACTTGCGGATTATTACCACCCCCTTGCATTTGTTGTCCCATCGAAGGTCTAGCCCCAGCGCATATTTGTTGCATACCCATCAATTGTTGCCGATACTGCGGTTGCTGTAAAAAAATTGCTGGACTACTAATTTAGACACACATTACGAACTACCTGTTGCAATAAATGCCTTAGCTGGTTATTGGCCATGACGGGCCTCATCATTCTTGGAGAATTGACATTCCCTCCTTGAGGATTTGCTTGACTTGCCATTCTTTGTTGCTACAAGATTACAAAAGAGACATTTTTATATTCTGAGAATTAATAGAAATAGACTTACATCTAATATTTTGTATTGCATCTCAGTCTGTTGTGCTAACTGCAACGCTTCTTGTAATTGGGATGTTTTCATATGACTAATCCTTTCCAACTGGTTCTTATACTGCTGTTCTTGTTGTTGGGCCGCTTCTAAAGTTTGCTTCAGTTGATTAATTTTCTCCAAATTCTGCTGCCTTTCCACTTGCAACTGGTTCTCAAATGGCGCCCTTTGAACTGGAGCACCCGGCATCCCACCAGACATGGTATTCGTATTTCCAGCGCCCTGCTGATTCAATTGACCAGCACCTTGTGGCATGCCCTACAATCGATATACTGATTTATATTCAGAAGAAGGAAAATCGGCGAAGATAAACTTACAGGCATTCTAATTCTTGGTTGCATAGCACCAGCTGGAACTGTTTGACCTAAAACTCCCATGTTGGTACTACCTTGGCCGGTGGAGGGAACGACGTTTTGAGTAATTTGTCCACCTCCCATGGTCATCGCATTCGTTTGCGAAATCATTAAACCTTGTTGCGTTGTTTGTGAGGTGGAAGTATTAGTGCCTGGCAGCTGAGTCTGGGCTACACTCATAGGGACATTGCCACTGTTTTGGGGGTTTAAATTGGGCCCGGCGGTCTACGAAATTGATTTCAGAAAATCGGTACTTAGAAGGGCTTTGACTATTTCTTACCGGTCGGGGCATCTGTATGTTCTTTTGTTGTTGTATTACTTTGCGTAATCTATCGACAAATGCAGCCTGGTCGTTAGGTATAAAACCTAAATAAGCACGCTTCTCGGTCGTGTACAGTAATATGAGAACTTTGATGTCACATGCGGAATTGTTAGCGGGACTTGAAAAATGAACACATCCAGCCTGAAAATACGTCAGTAGGTTTTTGAGAGTAGTTTTAGCATAGTTAGCGCATAGCAAAAGCAATTACAGTACGAAAGTGGCAGAGTCAAGATGTCAAGTGTAATTAACAGAGCTTGCAGGTACGTTTGGAACAATCAATTAAACAAAAGTCCAATAATTCTCACGCGTTACCACAGATCTTTCTTATTTTTCTCTCGGCAATTGCCTCACAGCGCTGGTACTTTTGGACACACCACAGAACGAACGCAGACAGAACTCCGCTTGGTAACCATACTAAGAACTTTAAAGTATACTTACATAACCAGAACTCATAACTTTGGTAAGCGCCTCCAAAGCTTCGCAGTTTTGGGGATGAAACAAGACAGATTTCGAATTCTTCAAATAAACTCCGCCAATAGTTCCAATCAATTGTTTCGGCATGAGTTGCATTAATAATTTTGGCGGCCAACCATCAGCTTTCCTAAAAAGAAAAAAAAAAAACAATTGTAACACATCAAAAGTACCCAGGTAGTCAGTAATTTTTTTATGTCACTTACAATTCCAACTCTCCATCTTTAGCAGTGTTTATGGATACATGACATGGCACTTGTTTAATAATTTTCTGCGGATCGTTAGGGTTTTTAGGGTTCTTTTCCATCCATTCAAGCAAGCCGTGCCATATATTTTGTGGATTAGGTAACGGCTGATTTTGCTGAGACGATGCCTTTAAGAAAAGCAAATTGAAACAGTGTTGTATCGACGTATCTCATATTGTGGTATTATGAAATAAATCGCGAATTATTATCTTTTGAGTTACCTGCACCACTTTTTAAGTCAAATAAAAGACAACACTCTGTAGGGTACAGTTCGCGACAGTATTTTAAATCGTTTTCGTAACAAAAAAAAATCGTCAGTCATCGACGTATGACCTAAAAAGTGGTAGGAGCAATCCGAAAGATAACTATGATATATACCAGAGTCATTAGATATATAAAGTACCGCAATACGTAAAGAACGTGTGATAGAGAAAGAAGTACATTTTGGATCCAAAATGACGGTTATGACAAGTGGAGAATAACCTTTGTATTTGCAGTCGAGTTTTACAAAGTTTAGTAGCTGTTAAGCCTGTCCTTGCCAGGCAGGAAGAAAAAGAAAATATAAGCTAAAATGTTAAAAAATTGAATTTTGCCACGCCCCTTTTTCGTCTTAATTCTCCGCCCACAGGCCAAAAATAAAAAATCCGGCTACATTAGGATTTGGCCTAGGCGTTTTACTATATTCATGCCAATTTTCAGCTTTCTAACCCATCAATGGCGTTCAAAAAGCTCTGGATAGACACAAAAGGAGGAACACACAAGTAAGGAAATTATGTACATATATAAATAGTGTAATTGACTACTTGGCACTTGTGCTTGATTACTTGCCAATGAATGAAAATTATGGTAATAATATAATACTTGCTTCCAATTACACCGGCCTGCAAAAAAAATACTTTTTGAAAATTGTTTTAACTTTAGTCACTTATTTTTATGTTTTCAATGCTGAACTTAAAAACGAAAACCGTTTTTCTATCACGTAAGGTTTTTTCACACTAAACGGATGTATTTTAGAAATAGTAAGCTAAATACAAAAAGGTTATGGAATGTATATTTTATTTGAATGTTATTAAAAGTAACCAAAAAACAACAAGAGAGATTGGTGCTGACCACATGCAGACTGGAAAATATTCTAGTTTGAACCAAATTTAATTAATTGTCTGGTCAATGTAAACAATGCTTAATTCCATAAAAGGACATTGAAACATTTACTTATGAATTATCTTTAAGTGGATCTAAGAGAACATTTTTAAGGGCTAATTAAAATTGAACACTGTAATGCTTACTTGCCTAAAATGCTTAATTGTCCATAATTTTAGAGTGGAATTTGTAATTAAATTGTACGTGATTTTTTCGTTATTTTTCCCGTAATCAGCGCAAAAAAGATTGCAAAAGTCACTGATTATATTTTAAACAATTTTTCTATCGCAGACCTGTGTTATTTATGCTATATAGTTAAATTATTCACTATTAATGGCATATTAATCATTTTTCTAGCATATGACAATGAAATAGAAATGATTTGTGATGAAGATTAAGAAGCAACTGATACTTCTGCTATTCAAATGACAAAACTGAAAAAGGCTGTTACAGTTATAAACGACAATTCGAACGAAAAACTACAAATGTTGAGATTTTTATATAGGAATTTTTATAGAGGAATAAAATAGTCACATAAAACTATTACTAAGGCTCTAAAATTATATATGGTATCTGGTCAGAAGGGATATGAAGAATTACAAACTATGTATAATCCACTTTTTCAAATACATATTTCAGCTTTAGATTTGTACTTCATGTGTCTATTAAACCACGAATTCTTAACCTTGGATTAAAAGTGCAACAGATAGAATTATCTCATTGGTAAGTACATAGTAACCCATAACAAATTTAAAATTGCCATCTATTTTGAACCCAAAATGGATGCATATTTGCTGTACTTTATATATCTAGTGAATTTAATATGTACATACAGGGTGCGCCATCTGGAGCTTCTGTGTAGAAATGCTTAATCACTTAAAAAAAAAAACAATTGATTTCGTAATCGATTAAGTGGGCGCCTTTATTGCTGATACAAAGTTGGGCTCATTTTCTGGTATTTTGCATAACATTGGCCAACGTCTCAGGTGATAACGCGACTATCTCGGCTCGTATGTTGCTTTTGAGTTCATCTAGAAGCTTCGGTTCTTGGAATAAACTTCGCTTTTTAAATAACCCCCAGGAAGAAGTCCGAAGGAGACAAATCTGGAGATCTTGGAGGCCAGTCCATGTCAACGTTTTTCGACACCACACGTCCCGGAAATTTTTGCTTTAAAAAGTTTATTGTTTGGCACCGGCCCAAACAGGCACTTTATCATCGTGCTATGGTGTTTCATAAATTATGTGAGGATTATTGGTTCCCCAAAACTACAATTTTGCTTGTTTACTCCGCCAGAGAGGGTAAAATGAGGCTCGTCGGTCATCGGAATTCGCTACCAAAAATCCGACTCAGCCTCAATCATTCGAACGACGCTTAACCCAAGCGATGCGGCTTGCCTGTTTCCAATAATCTTTGATTCAACTACACTTTGTATGGAAACATGTGAAGGTCTTGCTTCAAAACCCTCCTTAAAGTGGTCCCACTAATCTTTAATTGCTGAGATTTGCGACGATACGAGACATTTGGATTTTCGGCAACACTCTCTCTAACAGCTCCAACAAGTGCATTGGAACGACGTGGACGCAGTCTAACGTGTTCTTGGCTATTTGCTACAGATCTGTGCTCAATAAAATTGGAGGCAAATAAGGAATTGTGTCGTGGAATTGAGCGATTATTTGCAATGTAAAGCGTCACTATTTTGGCGTGTTCTTTCCGTGTAAACTTATTCATGGGTGGAAATTGTACTGAACTGACCAAATCGTGCTTACGGAAGTCGATCGATTGACAATTGTTAAAGTTATGACACATCTCTTTACCGAAGCTCCAGAGGGCGCACACTGCACATGCTATTGTTACTAAGTAAAACAGTAAAACACAAAGAGCATAATAACCTGTGCTTGAGATGTAATAACCTGGTTATTGGGAGGTGCCACTTGAGCAGTGCTAGAAGGTTGTTGCATACTATTTTGAGTATTTTGCGCCATAGATGTTTGAACGTTCGGTTGTTGCTGGGGGATTAAATTAAGTCTCAACTGTTGTTGTTGTTGTTGTTGTTGTTGTTGTTGTTGTTGTTGTTGTTGCTGTTGCTGCTGCTGCTGTTGTTGCTGTTGCTGCTGTTGTTGTTGCGCACTAATAGGTGAATTTGCTCCTACTGCAGTGAGATAGTAACTCTAAGAGATTGAATCAGATTAATCGCTTTTGACATACGTGTACCGAACTGATTTACGCCTGTAGTTTGCATCGATGCTGGAGGCTGCGTCAGCTGTGCTATAAGGGGGCTGTTTTGTGTATTATTGGGCTGCTGTGGTGCCATGTAGGGTCTCTGCGGTATAACACCCCATCGGTTCTGATTTCGAGCTTGTAAACCTAAATGGAATCCGAAATAAATATCAGTCCTATAGAATTTGAGAAACGACTAGTGTATAAAAAATAGATATGAAAGCTCATATTAAAAGTACAACAATTCTTTAATTCGAAATATAAGAGGATTGTCACTGAAAGAAGAGCATTTTTGAATTGCCATAGGGCGCTCTTACAATCAGTGAAAATAACATTATTTAGAAACTTACTATAAATAATCGAAATATAAATACCAGTTAGTTCTAATGTAAACACAGAAGCATAATTACAAATGGAAGCAGAGAGGACGAAATTGGTAGACGGGGAAAATATACCTAAAGAAAGTACAATTAGCGCGAGAGTGCTTAAAGTCGACGGAAAAGAAACGGTTAAAGCTAGGCCAACGGTTTGAAACAAATTCATTAAAACCGGAATTTATTCCCGAAAAGGAAGAAGTATGTTTTTTCTACATCTATCTTGATTTTAAAAAATCTTTGGAAAAGCTAACTCTGTATGGTTCCGGACAAATTTCAGATCATAAGACTTCTTTGTATACAAGAACTTCCGATAGATGAGATGATCAGGCTGTTTGAACGACTCATATTTCGCAATAACTTTGTTAAGAGATAAAACGTAAGATCCACGGGGAGGGGAAGGATCCACTGCTTCAAATTGTAGAGCATTTGTGGGCGGTAGATCTCATAGCACCTAAAACAATTCTCAGGTTTTGAAATTTGATTTTAGCTAATTTATGAAAGTAGTTATTTGAGCAAGATACAAACAACGAGCATCCTCATTCAAGTCTGGATCTTATCAATCCCTTGTAAAGAACGAGGAGAGTCCGAGGATCACAGCCCCAACTCTTACCACACAACGAAGTCAACAGATTAATAATTTTGTGGCAACTAATGACCAATTGAGAAATATGGAGTTTCCAGCTCAATTTCGGATCAGACCATAGACGAACTGATAATTTGGGGCAAAAAAGGATTCCTTGTATAGTAAACGAGTTGATGGAGAAAAATTTCCTTCTTTCTGGAAAAGCAAACAATATAGGATTTGCTTGTAGATAGTCAGACCCCTTGAATTCAACCAATCTCCCATTTCAATTAGGGCGTTATTCATTTGATGCCAAACAAGGGAAGAATCATTATCGCGAGAGTAAATGGTTATATCGTCAGCATATTGGAGATATTTAATATTGGGATTAATATGTTTTTCGAAACCCGACATATAACTATTATATAGCAACGGGCTTAATATGCTCCCCTGAGGCAAACCAGCAAAAATGTTCTGCACAGAGAAGAGTCTCTTAAAAGAGAAAATGTTCTCAGAAGTCAGTTGCTAATTACATAGTTGATAATTACAAGAGGTGGCTTAGTCGTAAATAGTTTCTGTATCAATATAGAAATAGCCATATTGTCATAACCAAATTTCATTCGTTCATTCTCTTTGTACCTTGTGCTTGTTGGTGATAACTCGGTGGCGCTGGTAACTGTTGATTCCCAAACTGTGGATTAGTCATTACACGATTTTGATTCACCATCCCATTCAGTTGATTTGGATGATTAATACCTGGAAACGGGCACAGTTCTTTATACAAAGGATAAACACTGTACTATAAGAGTACACCGGATTTTACCTTGCGGATTCGCGACGCTGGCGCGAAAGACTGAATTCTGCACAAGTCCTGGTTGGACCGTATTGTTAGGTCCTAATAAGTTCTGGTTCGTTTGCGAAGTTGCTACAGTAATAGGACTGTCAGTGTCCACTTGTGGACTGGGTAAAGATGGTATCGAAGCCGTAGCTTGTAGTTGATTCGGATTAGATGTTACAACACCCGGGGGCGGACTTAAAGGTCTTTCCTTTAAGCTGTAAGCACATATATCAATACACGATAACGTACACACCGGTTCTCTCGCTTTAAAAAATTACCTAAATCCTTTGAGCAAAACTAGATGCCTTGGATCCTTAGCATAATTCTTCGTCTGGGATATGCTCAAATCCCCACCAGCTTTTTCAAATAGTTTATATAAAGACGGAATTTTTCTCGGGGAAATAATTGATAAATTAATACTTTTCTGCAAGCACACAAAAGACTTCACGTTGATCTGTTAAAACTATGTATTACTTACCTCATCCAAAATTACCGCCAACTGCTCGGCAGTTTTACCCGAATACGTTTGAGATTCCATGACTGGTAGGAGATACGGCGGAGAATTACAAATAAGAATGCAATGTTTCTGGATACTAGCATTAACATCACGTTTTAACTTCAACTCTTCAAAACAATGCAGAGCAGTTGCTAAACCTTCAGCGATATGAGCGTGGGATTCTCCTTTACCACCAATTAGTCTAATAAAAGGTTTAAGGTCAGTTTTAATATATCAGTTTCTGTTTGATAAAATATATAATTACTCTAAACGCTCAAATGCAGCTTTAAATTTTTCCGAGCTAGTAAACGGTCCAACAGTGTCAGTCAATGGATGTGGTAAACAATCAGATGTTTGATATATTACGATACCATACAATGAATTTGCGTGTTCTGATAAGTATGTCGTTTCATCTACATTTCCTTGGTTGAAGTATCTGAAATGAGGCGCACGTCTTAGGTGCTTGAAGATTTGAAGCCTAAATCTATGGATACATGCGTAGATCAGTTAGGAAATTATCATCAATAAAATGCAAGGTTACACCATTTTTTAAACTGGTACCTCAAACACTTTTCAATTATCCGTTCAATATTCATCATCAATGATGCGATTTTGTAATCCTTGATTTGCTAAATAATCTCAACAATGACATGAAATTAAATATTGTGCTTTTCACACCTTGTTTGGAAAATAAATGTTTAGTTGTGATTTGTTTGAGTGCAACTGTGTTCAGTGTACGATGTTACTTGTGCAGTAATCCATTGTTATTATGCTGTACTCAGTGCGAAATTCCCACTGTCCCTACCTACCTCAGAGGATTGGAAGTGGGAGCCACGATCGTAGTCCCAAAATAAGCCACAGTTTCTTTATGATTTTGAAGTTATACTTCTACTGGAGGCTGAATAATGTAAGACATAAACACTGTGGGTCCCAGTTTTTAGCAGCTGGGGCAATAAGCTTCACTAAAGTGGGCCATCAACCGTACACTTAAGTAAAGGAAGAAACGAATTATACTGGCTGTTTCAGGCAGAAAGGGAAGCAAGGGCAGAAGGCCAAAATGAGTTGATATGTTTAGGTTCAATTTTCAACCGAGAGAATCGTGAACGCTGAAAACATAGTTAAAAATAATCATGCAACTCTTAAACCCCCTACTATGTAGATTGATTTCTAGAAGGGTCGACAAATGCAATGGCATAGGTGGTAAATTTCTGCAAAATGTTATAAAATAATAATTCAGTGTTCCATAAGTATTTAATTAAAATTAGTCTATTTATTTGGAATACATTTATTTTATTGAATTTAATACAAATATATAAATACACAAATATCTAAATATCTCGAATATCTCGAAAACAGTTAATAATTGTACATACATAAACATAGTGGCTAATAGTGCTTACTTTGGTCTTCTGCACACCACCATAACATACTTTCCTTTCTTCTCGAAACACCAGATGATTTATGACAAGGTATTGTTTGTCAAAGACTGTACATATTTGGAATTTCCAAACAGTTGTGTATCTGAATCACCAAATCCTGCAATTGTTCAAACCCCAGGAATTTATTCCCTTCTTAATCCTTTACATGTTTATGCAAGTGGGGAACAGGTTTGACTGACAAGGGAACATTCTGAACCCCGAAATTTAAAAAAAAATTGAAACTTTATGAACAAGTAGTCTATACCCAAGTATGTTTCAAAGTATTTTCGTTATCGGTCCAATCTCGTTTTAAGAGGTTGAAACTATCCCTGAAAGTTTAGATTTTTAGTTTTTCAAAATAACTCAGCAATGTCTGGAACAAATACATCACAACTATATATCAAAATAATCATCTCATCGAGCTCTATCACATATATGAAAATAGCACCCTAGTTCCATTTAAAAAAAATTGAACTACTCTGCCCCCTCTTTGATAAGGAGTGTGTATCATATATGTGATAAAGTTGATAAGATGATTATTTTCATATATACTTAGGATATATTTGTTTCAGCCACCGCTAATTAATTTTTCGAAAACCAAAAATCTACTAAACTTTCAGGGGTAGTTTCACCCTCTTAAAACGAGATTGAACCGATAAGGTAAAACTTTCAAACATCTTTGGGTGTGGACTACTTATTCACAGTTTCAATTTTTTTGAATTTTTGAGTTCCTTTGTGAATCAAAGTGCTTATTGCTTGTCCAACTACTGATTGGAATAACTGTTGTTTGATTTCTTGTTATGCTGTTATTTAGTATACCACGAATTTATGTATTCTCTATCTATTTTAGGACTCTCAAAATGTATGAATTCAGATAAATTATAAATTGCAACACGATACCAAGTACAACACAAATAGAATCAGATAGTCTTTGCAGAAACTGTCTAGATATTTTGCTGCATCTTTCATCACCATGTAAAGATAAAGATTGTTATAAATTCATAATTGTACTTACTCTAAAGCTGGGACAATGTAATTCAATTTTAAGTCATTTATATAAGCACCATTAATCGCAGTGCTTTCCACTACGAAAATAATGTCGGCCTGAACACCGTGATCTGCCGGGCAAACAACCATCTTCTTCGTGAATCAAGTATCACAGTTATTTATAAACTTATGGTGCATTGTTAAAACAATGAAATACAAGAGTTTTATAGCTTCGTAATTCTACACGGTTCCGTTGATTTACTTTGCTGCAAAACTGTATGTAACTGTGAAATGATTCCGTTTCAACAAAGATATGTAAATATAAGACAATAAACACCAGCAAACTCTAACACCCTCCTACATTTACTCTAAATTGTACCATTGTTTGCCATTGTGGCCATTGTCTATGGTTGGTAAGTTGGCAGATCTACTTGATTAACGAATTTAACGACACATTAACGACTGACAAACAAGTAAGCCAACATAATACGTGTAAACAGGAATTACCACAGCAATCACTATTGTATACTTAAGAGTTAAATAGTTAACTGGTTGAAGGAGGAAACTCCCGTCGTATCTTCTAGTTCTCCGCATTATAGTTCATCTGCCATGTATTAAAATTGATGCAATAACACAGATTAAAAGTGTATCACAATTCATTTAGTTCCTAAATGTTTTATACATTGGCACTTCTACCCACCAATTCGGATGGCTACTTTTGACAGATCAGCTGTTCAACGTTTTGAAAAATTTCTATTTATTTGTAACTGTCAGCAAGTGTAAACCTACCCACGTCTGATATTTTATGACAAATAGCAAGAACTATGGCATCGGCGGTTACCGATAAAGTGAAAGAACGTCGATCTCGCGTAAATTAATTAATCTGATCATAATTCCCCATTACATTCGACATTTTTAGGTTTTCTTAGAGCCCCTACCCCACGATTTTCTACGGGTAACAGTATCCGTTCAACAGCAACAAGAAGCCGCGGATAGACAAGCAGCACTGGCGTTACATCAACAGTATCTCAGTACTCAACCGTGTGTCACGAACATTGTTGGCCGTTTGAGTATCTGCGTTGCTCAAGCAAAACTAGCGAAGAATTATGGAATGGTAAGGATGGATCCGTATGCTAGGATACGGGTCGGACATTGTGTATATGAAACGCATACAGATACGAATGGTGGGAAAAATCCTAGATGGAACAAAGTCGTTTTATGGTACGTAGCACATAATATTTCCATACCAATTTATAATATGGGAATCTTTCAGTTTGCTTCCTCAAGGAGTAAACATGATTTCCATTGAAATATATGATGAGAGATCATTTACTATGGATGAGCTTATAGCTTGGACGCAAATAAACATTCCCCAACAGATTTACTCTGGAGAAACGCACGAGGATTGGTATCCATTAAGTGGGAAACAAGGTGATGGTGTGGAAGGAATGATCAATTTAGTTCTTAGCTATAGTGTAAGTATCTGTAATTCAATATTTATTATCCATGTTTCTATATCGCATTGATTTCTTTCCTGAATTGTGTATAATTTGATGACCTCCATTTATCTTTTGAAAATATCATACATGTATGCGCACGTAACATTACTATTTGTTACAGAGTCTATTATTTTATAATTATTATTTAGTATTCAGGAAATATGTGGTATGGATGATTCATCCATGCACTTGTTTATAAATTACATTTGCGTGACTAACGCTTAACTCTGTTTAAGGCAATTCAATGTCCCACCTGTTATTTACCGCAATAACATACATACTCTCTTATCAGCAAGATTAGATAAAAATATAGAGAATACCTTTTGTAGTTTTGCAAGTCATTATTTACAAAAATAATTATTTTATGATCAACGGATCAAATTACTGAAATTTCCTTATGACGCTTTTGTTTATAGAATAATGTTAACAGAAAGATGTATGTGTAGGTTACGTCTTTATTATGTATTGAGAAATGTGAAGAAAGCAGAAAATAGTGAGGAGAAATCAGAAAGAATGCTAAATGTTAAGTCCTGTAATTCCTTTTTCTTTCTATGTGATTTCTAAAAATGAATATTAAAAGAGTTGAATGTGTGGAAAGTAACCACCTCATTAGTTCCGGTCTCAAACACATAATTTCATAATGTTTAGATTTGTCAGAAACAAATTATTTATAATTACTTCAACAACGTAGTAACGGGTTTCAGGAATTTAGATAAACAAATATTTGAATGGTGCTAATAAATAGAGAGAAAGGGATGCTTAGAAATTAATAAATGTTCTTTCTACCATTTCTTCCGTATTTGGTATGAGATAAATTTAGTTTTTTAGTCTGATTTCTACCAAGCGTTTTCATTTCTTCAGCACCTTTTGCATTCTTCTGCATAGTGATTTTCTCTCCATTTTGTTTATAATTACTTGCTAATTTACTATTTATTTTAGACCTTCGTTCACTTTTCTACCATACTTAGGTTTCTCTACAATCTTCCCGTTTTTGTTCAATTGTTTATATTTTTTTCCATCACTTTCACACCAAAGTTTAAAACAGTTGGATATATATTCTCCTCCTTGGTTACATCTGAATATAGAGACTTTCACATTCCACTTGGTTTCTACAGTTTTTATGTATTCTTTTATTATCTCAGATACTCGACGGTTTTCTATTAAATAGACCATGCAATAGTGAGTATAGTCGTCTAAAACTGTTATAAAGTATTTGTTCCTGAGTTCTAGAGGTCTAGTTGCTCTTTTTCTTTCTATCTTAAACGAAAGTCTAGTTTGCCTTGCTTGTAAGAATATTTCGCAGACTTCTAAATCCCCAATATCTTTCTTTAACACTATTCCGTCTAATAATGTTAACAGTCTCTTCAAACTTTTCTTGCCCATATGTTCAAGTCCCTTCTGCCATAAATTGTTTTCTACTGCCAATAGTCTGCATGTTAGATTCAGCAGTATTTTCTCATCTTCATTTGTGGATTCCCATGCACTCACAAAGAATTTGTATTGTTTCGGTGCAGAGAGTAAGCTAGATATTAGCAAATTATCACTGATATTTTGCTCTAGATTTTTTAATTTAAAAACCATCTTTTCTAATTCGCTAATGTATGTTTCCATGTTTCCTTTTATAACTGCAGTTAAAGAACTTTTGGAACAGCATGCACTTTCTTTGTTTTATCTCATCTTCATAAATGCTAAGTAATTTGTCATACATTTCTTTGCTTAAACTACAATTCAAGATGTGTGTTACACATGAATTTGAAAATGTCGTAACAATTACAATTTGGGCTTTTGCATTCTTCTTGAACATAAACTTCATTTGTTCTTTTTAATATTCTTTTACTGGCAACGATATCAAACAAACCATGGAATTTTGGTACGATGTCGACTTGAAATTTCCAAATTTTCAAATTATCTCTACCTTTTAGCTTTTGTTATTTGTGTTAGTTCTGCTGCGACCCCCATTCTTACATTCTTACTTTATTTTAGCCCTCACTCTATTTGCAGCACGTTTTGGGCCCATAACCTATGTTTTCTACTGTCAATTAACCTGAATAGAAAGGATTCAGGTATATAACCGCTGATTTAATATCATTTAATTTATATAAAACAATAACAACTCACAACAACTATCTCTATATCTGTGTTTTTCTTGCCGTAGTACTTCTTACGTTATTCTAGAGAGAGCTATCGCCAACTTAAAATATGAAAATCATTATTTTAACGGAATAGCGCTGGATGTAATCCGAAAGGTTTAATAATACGTACAGCCATATATGATTGTCACAGTAAATTAGGTTCAGATATTTACTTTCACAGACGGAAGGCATTTGGAATCGGCAAAAAATGCCTACACGTTGTGGTAAAGTAAACCGCAGTACTGTACCAACTAAATCACTGTTAGTTTTTAACGAATTTATTGTAATTAGAAAATTACTTTCACCCTCCGCAGACGCGTTTCGCGGTTATACCGCACGTCATTGCGACTTTGTGAGAAGCAGTTTTCATATCTAAATAAGCACTATATGTGCTAGTACGTTTGATGTCTCTACATATGAGAATTCCATTAAGATATTCCCCCAATATGTACTTAAATGGTCATTTTTTGCAGCTATTTACTTCTACAAGAGTGGACAACTAAGTTGCCTGCGCTTTTTGTGAAAATGTTTATCGGGAAACGAAAACTACTTCTCACAAAGTCGCACTGACGAGCGGCATAACCGCGAAACGCGTTAGCGAACGGTGAAAGTAGTTTTCTAATTACACATTTTTCCATGGTGGGTTAGCCGAAAAGCACGACTAGAGCTATTGCAGATGGAGTCTGTGGCAACTTAGTTTTCTACCCCTGTAGAAGTAAATAGCTGCAAAAATGCGCATTTAAGTACATATTGGCGTAATTTCTTACTTGAATTCACATATGTACGAACACCAAACGAATTTATTACTTAAATTAAAATGATATACTATTTCCAGTCGCAACCACCACTACAGCCTTTATTGTATGCAGCACCAAATGTTTCTGCAGGACAAATGCAAACGATGGCTATCTATCCAGCACCACCAGCCGCTCAAGCAACAGTCCCAGTTCTTAGCGAGTCAGAACTCAAGCAGGTATATTCTTACAAAAGAAAAACAATGTCAAGAGAGATTGTTGTGTACCTTTACTGCTATATCGTTATACCGATTGGAAATAGCAAATAGGGTTAAAATCGTTTTTCGCAAGCCGATGACTCGCTCAACATGTGCAATAGCCATTTCGACCCTACCCGCCATTTCCACACGTTATACAAAGAGTACTAGGAAAGTTTCGCAATACAACTTTATTTGATTTTTTCAAAATAATTTCCATCACATTCAGTACATCCCTTTATCCTCCGAAACCACATCTGCCAAGTTTCACTAGGGAGTAAGGCATACTCATTGTCCCAAGCCCTCAGAAGGTCCTCATCACTGGAAAACCGCATCCCTTTCAGCTTCATTTTCACATGCGGAAACAATGCAAAGTCGCAGGGAGCAAGGTCTGGATTGTAAGGAGGGTGTTCAAGAAGTTTTAGCTTTGTGGTGGTCAAATATTCGGTGTAGACTTTCGCGCGGTGAGTTGCACCATTTTCATGATGGAGAAACCAGGTGTTTATTCTTGAATTTAGTCGTTAGTTCGTCATACATTCCATGACTTTAGGCGGACAGTGTTCAGTGTACCACTCAGCTGTGATTGTCTTCTGTGTATCCAAAACGACACCCTCTTGAATTCCACACGATTTGAAATATTTTGAAATGTATTCATTTTCTTTAGTGGATGGGATTTTCTGACAACTACGGGCGTATTATCATCAAAGACCCAAACTCTGTTTTGAGTCTTGGTCGACACATAATAGTACAGCCAAGGCTCGTCACCTGTCACGATGTTGTTCACATGCCCAGATTGACACATTTTCACACATTTTCGTTTCCCGGCACCATGTCATAGGCCATGTCATCTGCTCTTCAGTCAGACTATGCGGCACCCAGAGACAATAAAGTTTTTCACGTGCAAATGATCATACAGAATCGAAAGAATTGCTGTTGCATTTAGGCGTAAGGTATCATCAATCTGCTAGTTAGCCACTTGCCTGTCTTCGTCAAACATTTGCGCAGCAGTAACGTTTTCCTCCGTAACTGATGAGCGCAGCGGTTACTCTGCAAGTATGAACATGTCTCAGCATGCACCAAGCAGATTCCTGCGACACATGGTTGCGTCATATTGCAAAACTTTTCTAGTACCCTTCATATATATTTCGAAAACTAATATAAGGAAAAACCTTCCTCTTTCTATTCAATTGCTTCAAAGGTAATAGTTTTTATATTACAGAGGATTAAATCATATTTTCCACATTCCTTGTAATGAAGGCGTCTTTTGTATTTCAGATAGAGGAAATGTTCCCCAATATCGACAAGGAAGTTATAAAATCCGTGTTCGAAGCAAATCGCGGTAACAAAGATGGTACTATCAATTCGTTGCTTCAGATGTGCGAATAATTTGCCCGTGCATATTTATATATGTGTTATATATGGAATTTAATACTAGTTGTTCTTATAAGCTTACGCCATATCTCTGTTAAACATATATCTACCCTCCTTTTGCGTTTAACAATGACATGAAATATTATGTGCCAAAACGCTTACTTTTGTTTCGATATTATTTCCGCGTTACGTGAATGTAGAATTTGCAACATATTTATCAACGGTCATGTCCGTTTCGAAAAAAAGAGAGGTGTATCGGAAGGAAAGGTCATCTTTGGATGTACCACTATTATATCATATTGGTTATATGTGATAATAATTTGATGTAGCTCAATACTTATATCATAATGAACGATATTACAGGGGGATGTTCCGAAATTTGTTTGCATGTAAGAGTCATTTGTCTTACACTTGTATTTGAGTGTAAGTAAGAATGACGGACGTGTAGTTTCGAACATGTCTCGAATATGAAGTACTAAATATATGTATAATACAGTTATAAACAGAAGCATATTCTTATTTTGTAACTGAAAGATGTACCGAATATTTTTATTTATATGTATGTTTGTGTAAATAAAAGGCATTTTTATCTCCAAATTTTATATTTGTTTTATTCGAAGGGAACTTTATCCTAATTTGGGACAGCAGAAAGCGATAACATAAAAAGGAAAATCTAAGTTACGTGCCCTGGCCCGGCGAAATTAGCTCATTTAATTAAAACTTGATAAGTGTGACTTTCCCTTTGAATAAATAATAATAACATAATTAACATTACACAATTATTTCGCTCCTATTCCTTCTTTGAAATATTTTAAGTGGGTAAATTCACTTTCTTTCAATTAAGTTGAATACACTAAGCAGATTTTGCCTAGGAATCGAATGGAACAAGAACAAATAGGCTATCTCTAATATCAATCTAATATCAATCGATGCGTTTTGACGAGGCGAATTCAACGGCGCACTAACGAGCATTTGGCCTCAAAAACCGGACAAAATTTAATAACATCGTTGTTTTTGACTATAGACGTGTCAAAATCAGTATCTGGGGGTATTGAGGGCGCCAAGTTGATTTCTGGCATTCTTTTACTAATCGGCTGAAGGGAGGTTGACTTAGGGTGGGAAGGGCGAGGGGTGTAATATAAGAAAACGTAATGGGTATCGTTTTATATGTTTTTCGGTACTCCGATTTCATTTCTGGCATTATTTTACCAACCCGGTGAAGGGGGCTCACTTAGGGTGGGGAGGAGGAGGGGAGTAATATTTAAAAGAGGAATGAGTATCGTTTTATATGTTGAATTAGGGCAATTGTACGTTTTCACATAAAGAGTCTATCTTTTACAAAGTTTGACATTCTGAAGTTTTCTACCGACTTTATTAATGGTTGTCAAATAAAAAATTTCAACATATTTTGACAAAAACCGCTTGCGATCAAAATTGGGTTAAATGGATTCTGTTTAATTTTGTAATAATGTCTAAACAAAGCCATTGAGTAATTATCATGAAAATAATTTAACAAACATAAATTATTTAACTCTGCAAAATTCTAAAAAAAAATAATTAACATTTGCTGCCTGTTAATCCTATTTAATTTTTTATTGCTAATAGAAGGGTGTGAATTTATGCACGATTATCTACCTGATTGTTTATTCGTCCTCTAAAGTTATAAAAATTTTCATAAGAGCATGGACACATTTGTATATATGAATTAAAATATGTAAGGTTTTTTTATTTTGCTTTTACATATGTATGTATATTCACATACTTCCAAGCAAGGAAAAATAAATAAGATCATAATTGTGTCGACAGCAGGTAACAAATCGATCGAACTACTGTTATAAAAACTGTAAAAACTGTATGCATTTTAAATGCAAGAATTCGAAATCCCAAAAGATTTTTGTTGTTGTTTGTGTAAAGGATGACAAAATGAAACCAGAAATTTTGATTAGGGTCTCTATTCGCTCGCCGCGATTTGAGCATTTTGTCTCAAAAATTGGACAAAATTATTTTAATTTATTTTTATGGAAAATTAATAAAAATGCATGAGTGAATTTAGGTAACATGTTATTTGATGAGAACAAAGAAAAATCATTAAAAAACACATAATATCGATAAATAATACAAATTGGCTCAATCCGATTCATCAGAGTGATTGATTCCAGCAGGTTCCTCTTCAACTGTTGATATATTCAGTTCTTCGGGTTCTAACAAATCTAAAGTTTCACTCAGGAAGGGTTGGCTTTTGCTATGTTTGCGTTTCCTTGTAGAACTTATGTAGGGATCTGACGTGAGAAGCAGCCTATTCAGAACATCTTGATTGCAGTGCAACCTTGAAAATTTTCTTGAAAAATGTTCTCGGTATGAGCGGTAGTGCTTATTTCGAGCTTCTGCAGCCTCTTCTGATAGCTGGCCTATAGGCAAGATGGCATATTTTATTACTGACGCTCCATGCATCAGAATTTTGTGTAAAGTAGGGGTCATTGGATGCCAACCGTAAAGATCTACATACACACTTGCTGTATTTTTGCAGTATTCCTCGAACTTTTCTAAATAAATTTTGTGGCCAGACGAAATCGCTTCCAATATCACTTTCAGTTTCACAATAAACTCTCTACTTATGCCTGTGATTCCAGAGGCCAACTCTGGGTCAGCGAAGAATCTTCTGGACGTGTTGCCCGAGTTTGTATTTCCAAAACCAACTTTTGGCATATCTATTATAAGTCCAGTTCTTTCCCTATATGCCTTCTGGATTTCTTCTTTGGTTCTCTTAACTATTTCCTTTTCTTCTGCGGATCGGGCTTGCCATTTTTTAGAGGAAGTTTGTATGCAAGATGTAAAATTGTTTCAAACAAGCGTATTCTTGCATGAAGAATGGACAAACCGAATCTTAATGACTGAGGATCCTCCAAATTTGTATTTTCAAAGTCATTGAAATTTTTGGAGGTTTTTCCACATATATAACATTTCATGGTAGATGTGGTGCCAGTTGCCGCATTGCACACCTTGGCATCTACCATGATTGGGAGCAAAACATGACGCACGAAGATAATTCCATTTGACTTTTCTATTTCAGTCTTCAGCAGATGATTTGCTTGGTCTTCGACATACGTTATTTCTTCCTTCGTAATATCCACAGCTTCTTGGAGCAATCGAATGCGGATTGCCCCGCAAAATCGAGTGTATGATGGTGTGGGATTTTGCCATAACGTTTTTATTATATCCCCAATATGTGACTGCAGTCTTAACGGCACCAATGAGCTTTGGAATATGTTGGAGTCATTGCTCGAGCTATCTGAAAATTTTTGTTGATAAGGAATTTGATGAGAGCCATCACAGCCCCATAAGTTCTAGGTTCCCTAATTCTCCTGCATCGCAGCTTTCAAGAACATCCTCAAGATAAAGACAAAGTCTCTTTACTGTGTGATCAAGTAGGTCCTGAAGCACAACATCAACACTCGTCTCCGTAACTCGGATTGACTCTGGTTTTGTATAGCAGAGTTTCTTTGCTTCTCTAATTAGAGTATAACAAGGAAATATACCCTTATTGGAATCGTGTAACAACTCCCACTGCCTCCTTGTGAAATCACCTTCAACAAAGATTTGCAAAGCTTGCTCAGGTGTGTAATTTTTTACTTTCGGTTTCTGAACAGTATTTATTACCTTCCTGTAACGATTGGCTCTTGTTGGTGTTGAAGTTGCATCTATTATAAGTTTAGAGGCCGCGGCATTTCCAGACATTCGTTGACTTACGCTGGCTGCATAGGTAAGCTCCTCAACAGGTACCTGTTCGCGGAGTTCTTTTGTATTTCGTCGTTTACTACGATCATGTAATTCTTGGAAATGCTTTCTTGGACATCCCGTAGAATTCGTGGCCCAGTTATGTACTGGTATTGATGTATTAAGCCATTTCTAGTTTCTTTTTAAAAATCTTTCTTCAATATAGTTAGAAGATATTCATCTCTTCTTCAGCTCACTATTAAAATGTTTTAAATCGTGACTTAAGGTATGGTACTCGTTTTGGGGACATTTCATCATTTCGCGGAGCTTATGTTCCATAAAGAAAACTTTATCTTCAAGTGTTCTGGATGTGCTTTGTTTAAAAAGCATGTATAGCGTTTTCCGACATACCTCAATAATATTTGATGTCAAATCTGTACCTACAGGAAAAGAAATATGTATGTAAGTTAAAGGTTAATCAAAATTATTGCAAAAAAACGCGTGGAACTCAAAGCGGTTTTCTTTTAAGAGGTGGAAACATGTGGAAAATATTTTGACAGTTATGATATGGCTAATGCCTATAGTTTATTATAAAAAAGAATTGTAGCCCGACCTAACTCGGAACATTTTCAAAAACACTAATTAGTTAAAAAGAAAAAAATGAAAATGTTCTTGGGTATTGTTTTAGGTTCATAAGAATAATAAACTGTCATTATATTTTTAAATAATATATATTAAAATTAAATACTTACCTTCTTTTCCAAATTCCATCAAAATTTTCTTTTTTTTTATATTCACTTTACAAAATACCAAACACCAAACACAAGTCTAAAAAATCTATCAAAAACGAATGCGTGCGTATGGAACCAAGCTTAGATTGCACCTAACTGTGCGGAGCGTAGCGGCCGGGAGAGGGCACTTTATCATAATTTTATGATAGTACGGTTACTCAGGTATACAAACAAAATAATTTCGATGATTACTTGTATAGTTTGCATTTCTCCTTTTGTCCGGTTTTTGAGGCCAAATGCTCGTTAGTGCGGCGTAGAATTTTACTTTACTCCAACGGCTACCGAGAAAATCGCGAAAAAATCGCAAAAATGGCTAAATTGCACCCTCCGAACCGGTTTTTTAAAAGCTGCGACATTCTCTCCGACACCATTCCAAAGAGCGTCTTTTTCTGATTCAGAATCACCCTCAAATCGACTTTCTATCGTTAATAGTTTAGGTGCTACGAGCGCTTGGAGTATGCAAAAGTAAACAAAGTCGCGATATTTACGATATGAATGCCGCCACCATTAAATGCATTAATCACGAACTATGTCAGCCATTAGTACTCATAATAAATACTTGTATAGAGGAAGGATACTTCCCTAAACAGTTAAAAGTTGCGAAGGTTATACCTGTGCGCAAGAGAGGTGACGTTAACGACTGAAAATTACAGGCCGATAACTTTGCTGCCAATATTGTCAAAAATCTTTGAACGGGTGATCGCTGTTAGATTAACTGAATACCTAGAAGGCAAAAACTCCTCACAGAACAACAACATGGATATCGCAGAAACAAATCCACAACAACTGCGTAGAAGTTTTGATGTTGATCAACGAGGCGCTGGATGATGGCCAAAAGATGAGGATGAACTTTTTAGACCTTAGCAAGGCCTTTGATACAGTTGACCACAGCATTCTACTGCGAAAGCTCCAACATTATGGAGTGAGAGGCCCCCTCTACAATTAATACAGTATTACCTCTCAGCCAGAGTACAAGTAGTAAAATGGAAAGAAGAAAGATCCACTAGAAGAACAATTCCAGTTGGAGTACCACAAGGCTCGATTTTGGGACCACTACTGTTCATTATTTACATGAACGACATGTTCAGCTATCTAGGTGATGTTCAGATGGTCTTCTATGCAGATGATACTACCATCTTGGTCAGGGACGGATCCGAGGAAAGAATTATTGCCAAGTCAAATGCAGACATAGAAAAGGCCAATCACTGGTTTGCTTCTAATAAATTAAAACTAAATACAAATAAAACACAACAACTGACTTTAGCAGCCAGACCTGAGGAACATACTATGGTGAAACTCCTTGGTATATATATATATGGATGAGGGATTAAAATGGACCCATCACGCAGATCAACTAGCGAGAAAAGTGACATCAGGAATTTACTGCATTAAAAGAATAAAAACTATAGCGACATACCAAGCCGTCATAAATACCTACAATTCCTTCATCCATTGTCACTTATCCTATCGCATCCTTTCCTGGGGAGCATCTTCGGCGGCAGAACGAATTTTCATCCTCCAGAAAAGAGCGCTAAGGACTGTAAGTGGCCTTCAACATCGTGACTCATGCAGAGGCCACTTCAAGAAACACAAAATACTCACCTTGAAGTCCTTATATATATACAATGCCCTAAAGTATATTCATGAACACCAACAACAATATAGAAAGAATGGCGAAGAACATACTACAGCACGCGTTATCGGAATAATCTGAGTATTTCCAGACACCATACTGTACCAACACAAACAAACGCGCACTATTGGGGCATCAAATTTTACAATCGCCTTCCTCTGCATGTCAAACAACTTGTCAAATGACCAATATATCGTCTAGGAAACGAATGGAACAAGAACGAACGACCTATCTCTAATAGTTTTCGCGCTAGGACGAAATTATGGTAATTTTTGATAACAAAATATTTCAAACTTTAAACTACCATATCTCCGGAACGGCAAGACCTCGAGACAGATATTTACAAAATTTTAGTATTATATTAACAAAATAATGAACAATATAATCAAATATATTACCTTTTTTCGTCGACCATCCCATACCGTCGTCATCAATCAACAAACTTCTTTTTTTCCGCACGTCGTTATAGCAATTTGGAATTCTACATTTTTAATGTATGCGTATGTGTGTGGTATGTTTACAACGCTTTTCTATTTCTTAAAGAATGCTTTCTATAAAATTTACATCTTTTTATTGATAATTTTACTAATGGAGTATTACCATACTACAATATTCTAGGCCAAAGTAACCGCGAAATTCGAACATGAATTTTTCGTCAAATATTCGAAAATTGCCTTATATACACCCCTATTTTAACCCCTTTTCCCTAACTTCATAAGGCGTTGTCTCGAAATCTATGCGTTCCACGTCCGAACCGATATATTCTACGTAATTAGCGGCCCGAATATGTATATTCTAGGCCAAAATAACCGCGAAATTCGAACATGAAATTTTCGTCGAATATTCGAAAAAGCCTTATATACACCTCTATTTTAACCCCTTTTCCCCTAACTTCATAAGGCGTTGTCTCGAAACCTATGCCTTCTACGTCCGAACCGATATGTTTTACGTAATTACCGGTCCGAATATGTATATTTTGACGCAAAATAATTTCGAAATTTGAACATGACTTTTTCGTCAAATGGCCAATATATCGTTAAAAATCGTTGAAAAACGCAATTTGCAATTTTGGCCAAATTTCAAATCGCTCTCACCACCTTATTTATTGCTCGATCGCGATCGAATAGACCTTTCTATATGCAGATTTTGTCTAAGAAACGAATGGAACAAGAACGAACGACCTATCTCTAATAGTTTTCGCGCTAGGACGAAATTATGGGAATTTTTTATAACAAAATTTTTCAAATTTTAAACTACCATACCTCCGGAACGGTAAGACTTAGGGACCTGCGGTTTGCTTTATTTTAATCAGCTCCTCGAGTACTATAAACCTACCGAGTTTGAACTCGCTAGTGCTATCGGAAGTATGCTATCTCGAAAAACTGAAAAATTCTATGCCTTGAGGTAGAAATTCGTTTGGACAAAATTTTTTTGCGTCCAATCGCGTCCAAAATATGCCTATCCGACTAATTTTGACCCGTAGATTCCAAATCTTCCATCCCCGACGCTCTATCTCTTACCGTTCTCGAGCCAAAGAAAACTTCGCCCGATTGCGTTCGAAATTAGCCTATCGGATAGGTCTCGACGAGTAGATTCCAAATATGGCATTATAAACGCTCTAGCTCCAACCGTTACGGAGATATGGACGATTTAAGTTTCCTTCGTCCTAGCGCGTTCATTTACATACCAATCGACGCGTCTTGACGCGCTGATTTCAACGGTATATAATTTGTTTAGATTATTTCAAACGGTTACCGAGAAAATGCAAGAAACCGCAAAAAAGTGCTAAAATGACATACCCCTTTTTCACTAATATCGGACTTAGGACGTTCAATCCTACACCAATCGATGCGTCTTGACGAGGCGAATTTAACGCCGTGCGATTTTTTTACTTTACTCCAACCGTTACCGAGAAAATCGCAAAAACTGCAAAAAATCGCAAAAATCACTAAATTTCACCCTAACGGTGGATTTTTTCTAGTTACGACATTCTATCTTACACCATTCGAAAGAGCGTATTTTTCTGCTTCAGAATGGTCTAAGGATCGGCTTTCTATTATTAATAGTTTAGGCGCTACGAGCGCTTGAAGTATGCCCTGTTTCGCCCTATATTCACCCCTATATTCGGTCTATTTTAGGCCTTTTTCCCTAACTTCGAATGGCGTTTCCTCGAAATCTATGCGTTCCACGTCCGAACCGATATATTCTACGTAATTAGCGGCCCGAATATGTATATTCTAGGCCAAAATAACCGCGAAATTCGAACATGAAATTTTCGTCGAATATTCGAAAAAGCCTTATATATACCCTCTATTTTAGCCCGTTTTGACCCTAACTTCGTAAGGCGTTTTCTCGAAATCTATGCGTTCCACGTCGGAACCGATATATTCTACGTAATTAGCGGCCCGAATATGTATATTCTAGGCCAAAATAACCGCGAAATTCGAACATGAAATTTTCGTCGAATATTCGAAAAAGCCTTATATACACCTCTATTTTAACCCCTTTTCCCCTAACTTCATAAGGCGTTGTCTCGAAACCTATGCCTTCTACGTCCGAACCGATATGTTTTACGTAATTACCGGTCCGAATATGTATATTTTGACGCAAAATAATTTCGAAATTTGAACATGACTTTTTCGTCAAATGGCCAATATATCGTTAAAAATCGTTGAAAAACGCAATTTGCAATTTTGGCCAAATTTCAAATCGCTCTCACCACCTTATTTATTGCTCGATCGCGATCGAATAGACCTTTCTATATGCAGATTTTGTCTAAGAAACGAATGGAACAAGAACGAACGACCTATCTCTAATAGTTTTCGCGCTAGGACGAAATTATGGGAATTTTTTATAACAAAATTTTTCAAATTTTAAACTACCATACCTCCGGAACGGTAAGACTTAGGGACCTGCGGTTTGCTTTATTTTAATCAGCTCCTCGAGTACTATAAACCTACCGAGTTTGAACTCGCTAGTGCTATCGGAAGTATGCTATCTCGAAAAACTGAAAAAATTCTATGCCTTGAGGTAGAAATTCGTTTGGACAAAAATTTTTTTGCGTCCAATCGCGTCCAAAATATGCCTATCCGACTAATTTTGACCCGTAGATTCCAAATCTTCCATCCCCGACGCTCTATCTCTTACCGTTCTCGAGCCAAAGAAAACTTCGCCCGATTGCGTTCGAAATTAGCCTATCGGATAGGTCTCGACGAGTAGATTCCAAATATGGCATTATAAACGCTCTAGCTCCAACCGTTACGGAGATATGGACGATTTAAGTTTCCTTCGTCCTAGCGCGTTCATTTACATACCAATCGACGCGTCTTGACGCGCTGATTTCAACGGTATATAATTTGTTTAGATTATTTCAAACGGTTACCGAGAAAATGCAAGAAACCGCAAAAAAGTGCTAAAATGACATACCCCTTTTTCACTAATATCGGACTTAGGACGTTCAATCCTACACCAATCGATGCGTCTTGACGAGGCGAATTTAACGCCGTGCGATTTTTTTACTTTACTCCAACCGTTACCGAGAAAATCGCAAAAACTGCAAAAAATCGCAAAAATCACTAAATTTCACCCTAACGGTGGATTTTTTCTAGTTACGACATTCTATCTTACACCATTCGAAAGAGCGTATTTTTCTGCTTCAGAATGGTCTAAGGATCGGCTTTCTATTATTAATAGTTTAGGCGCTACGAGCGCTTGAAGTATGCCCTGTTTCGCCCTATATTCACCCCTATATTCGGTCTATTTTAGGCCTTTTTCCCTAACTTCGAATGGCGTTTCCTCGAAATCTATGCGTTCCACGTCCGAACCGATATATTCTACGTAATTAGCGGCCCGAATATGTATATTCTAGGCCAAAATAACCGCGAAATTCGAACATGAAATTTTCGTCGAATATTCGAAAAAGCCTTATATATACCCTCTATTTTAGCCCGTTTTGACCCTAACTTCGTAAGGCGTTTTCTCGAAATCTATGCGTTCCACGTCGGAACCGATATATTCTACGTAATTAGCGGCCCGAATATGTATATTCTAGGCCAAAATAACCGCGAAATTCGAACATGAAATTTTCGTCGAATATTCGAAAAAGCCTTATATACACCTCTATTTTAACCCCTTTTCCCCTAACTTCATAAGGCGTTGTCTCGAAACCTATGCCTTCTACGTCCGAACCGATATGTTTTACGTAATTACCGGTCCGAATATGTATATTTTGACGCAAAATAATTTCGAAATTTGAACATGACTTTTTCGTCAAATGGCCAATATATCGTTAAAAATCGTTGAAAAACGCAATTTGCAATTTTGGCCAAATTTCAAATCGCTCTCACCACCTTATTTATTGCTCGATCGCGATCGAATAGACCTTTCTATATGCAGATTTTGTCTAAGAAACGAATGGAACAAGAACGAACGACCTATCTCTAATAGTTTTCGCGCTAGGACGAAATTATGGGAATTTTTTATAACAAAATTTTTCAAATTTTAAACTACCATACCTCCGGAACGGTAAGACTTAGGGACCTGCGGTTTGCTTTATTTTAATCAGCTCCTCGAGTACTATAAACCTACCGAGTTTGAACTCGCTAGTGCTATCGGAAGTATGCTATCTCGAAAAACTGAAAAATTCTATGCCTTGAGGTAGAAATTCGTTTGGACAAAAATTTTTTTGCGTCCAATCGCGTCCAAAATATGCCTATCCGACTAATTTTGACCCGTAGATTCCAAATCTTCCATCCCCGACGCTCTATCTCTTACCGTTCTCGAGCCAAAGAAAACTTCGCCCGATTGCGTTCGAAATTAGCCTATCGGATAGGTCTCGACGAGTAGATTCCAAATATGGCATTATAAACGCTCTAGCTCCAACCGTTACGGAGATATGGACGATTTAAGTTTCCTTCGTCCTAGCGCGTTCATTTACATACCAATCGACGCGTCTTGACGCGCTGATTTCAACGGTATATAATTTGTTTAGATTATTTCAAACGGTTACCGAGAAAATGCAAGAAACCGCAAAAAAGTGCTAAAATGACATACCCCTTTTTCACTAATATCGGACTTAGGACGTTCAATCCTACACCAATCGATGCGTCTTGACGAGGCGAATTTAACGCCGTGCGATTTTTTTACTTTACTCCAACCGTTACCGAGAAAATCGCAAAAACTGCAAAAAATCGCAAAAATCACTAAATTTCACCCTAACGGTGGATTTTTTCTAGTTACGACATTCTATCTTACACCATTCGAAAGAGCGTATTTTTCTGCTTCAGAATGGTCTAAGGATCGGCTTTCTATTATTAATAGTTTAGGCGCTACGAGCGCTTGAAGTATGCCCTGTTTCGCCCTATATTCACCCCTATATTCGGTCTATTTTAGGCCTTTTTCCCTAACTTCGAATGGCGTTTCCTCGAAATCTATGCGTTCCACGTCCGAACCGATATATTCTACGTAATTAGCGGCCCGAATATGTATATTCTAGGCCAAAATAACCGCGAAATTCGAACATGAAATTTTCGTCGAATATTCGAAAAAGCCTTATATATACCCTCTATTTTAGCCCGTTTTGACCCTAACTTCGTAAGGCGTTTTCTCGAAATCTATGCGTTCCACGTCGGAACCGATATATTCTACGTAATTAGCGGCCCGAATATGTATATTCTAGGCCAAAATAACCGCGAAATTCGAACATGAAATTTTCGTCGAATATTCGAAAAAGCCTTATATACACCTCTATTTTAACCCCTTTTCCCCTAACTTCATAAGGCGTTGTCTCGAAACCTATGCCTTCTACGTCCGAACCGATATGTTTTACGTAATTACCGGTCCGAATATGTATATTTTGACGCAAAATAATTTCGAAATTTGAACATGACTTTTTCGTCAAATGGCCAATATATCGTTAAAAATCGTTGAAAAACGCAATTTGCAATTTTGGCCAAATTTCAAATCGCTCTCACCACCTTATTTATTGCTCGATCGCGATCGAATAGACCTTTCTATATGCAGATTTTGTCTAAGAAACGAATGGAACAAGAACGAACGACCTATCTCTAATAGTTTTCGCGCTAGGACGAAATTATGGGAATTTTTTATAACAAAATTTTTCAAATTTTAAACTACCATACCTCCGGAACGGTAAGACTTAGGGACCTGCGGTTTGCTTTATTTTAATCAGCTCCTCGAGTACTATAAACCTACCGAGTTTGAACTCGCTAGTGCTATCGGAAGTATGCTATCTCGAAAAACTGAAAAAATTCTATGCCTTGAGGTAGAAATTCGTTTGGACAAAAATTTTTTGCGTCCAATCGCGTCCAAAATATGCCTATCCGACTAATTTTGACCCGTAGATTCCAAATCTTCCATCCCCGACGCTCTATCTCTTACCGTTCTCGAGCCAAAGAAAACTTCGCCCGATTGCGTTCGAAATTAGCCTATCGGATAGGTCTCGACGAGTAGATTCCAAATATGGCATTATAAACGCTCTAGCTCCAACCGTTACGGAGATATGGACGATTTAAGTTTCCTTCGTCCTAGCGCGTTCATTTACATACCAATCGACGCGTCTTGACGCGCTGATTTCAACGGTATATAATTTGTTTAGATTATTTCAAACGGTTACCGAGAAAATGCAAGAAACCGCAAAAAAGTGCTAAAATGACATACCCCTTTTTCACTAATATCGGACTTAGGACGTTCAATCCTACACCAATCGATGCGTCTTGACGAGGCGAATTTAACGCCGTGCGATTTTTTTACTTTACTCCAACCGTTACCGAGAAAATCGCAAAAACTGCAAAAAATCGCAAAAAATCACTAAATTTCACCCTAACGGTGGATTTTTTCTAGTTACGACATTCTATCTTACACCATTCGAAAGAGCGTATTTTTCTGCTTCAGAATGGTCTAAGGATCGGCTTTCTATTATTAATAGTTTAGGCGCTACGAGCGCTTGAAGTATGCCCTGTTTCGCCCTATATTCACCCCTATATTCGGTCTATTTTAGGCCTTTTTCCCTAACTTCGAATGGCGTTTCCTCGAAATCTATGCGTTCCACGTCCGAACCGATATATTCTACGTAATTAGCGGCCCGAATATGTATATTCTAGGCCAAAATAACCGCGAAATTCGAACATGAAATTTTCGTCGAATATTCGAAAAAGCCTTATATACACCTCTATTTTAACCCCTTTTCCCCTAACTTCATAAGGCGTTGTCTCGAAACCTATGCCTTCTACGTCCGAACCGATATGTTTTACGTAATTACCGGTCCGAATATGTATATTTTGACGCAAAATAATTTCGAAATTTGAACATGACTTTTTCGTCAAATGGCCAATATATCGTTAAAAATCGTTGAAAAACGCAATTTGCAATTTTGGCCAAATTTCAAATCGCTCTCACCACCTTATTTATTGCTCGATCGCGATCGAATAGACCTTTCTATATGCAGATTTTGTCTAAGAAACGAATGGAACAAGAACGAACGACCTATCTCTAATAGTTTTCGCGCTAGGACGAAATTATGGGAATTTTTTATAACAAAATTTTTCAAATTTTAAACTACCATACCTCCGGAACGGTAAGACTTAGGGACCTGCGGTTTGCTTTATTTTAATCAGCTCCTCGAGTACTATAAACCTACCGAGTTTGAACTCGCTAGTGCTATCGGAAGTATGCTATCTCGAAAAACTGAAAAAAATTCTATGCCTTGAGGTAGAAATTCGTTTGGACAAAAATTTTTTGCGTCCAATCGCGTCCAAAATATGCCTATCCGACTAATTTTGACCCGTAGATTCCAAATCTTCCATCCCCGACGCTCTATCTCTTACCGTTCTCGAGCCAAAGAAAACTTCGCCCGATTGCGTTCGAAATTAGCCTATCGGATAGGTCTCGACGAGTAGATTCCAAATATGGCATTATAAACGCTCTAGCTCCAACCGTTACGGAGATATGGACGATTTAAGTTTCCTTCGTCCTAGCGCGTTCATTTACATACCAATCGACGCGTCTTGACGCGCTGATTTCAACGGTATATAATTTGTTTAGATTATTTCAAACGGTTACCGAGAAAATGCAAGAAACCGCAAAAAAGTGCTAAAATGACATACCCCTTTTTCACTAATATCGGACTTAGGACGTTCAATCCTACACCAATCGATGCGTCTTGACGAGGCGAATTTAACGCCGTGCGATTTTTTTACTTTACTCCAACCGTTACCGAGAAAATCGCAAAAAACTGCAAAAAAATCGCAAAAAATCACTAAATTTCACCCTAACGGTGGATTTTTTCTAGTTACGACATTCTATCTTACACCATTCGAAAGAGCGTATTTTTCTGCTTCAGAATGGTCTAAGGATCGGCTTTCTATTATTAATAGTTTAGGCGCTACGAGCGCTTGAAGTATGCCCTGTTTCGCCCTATATTCACCCCTATATTCGGTCTATTTTAGGCCTTTTTCCCTAACTTCGAATGGCGTTTCCTCGAAATCTATGCGTTCCACGTCCGAACCGATATATTCTACGTAATTAGCGGCCCGAATATGTATATTCTAGGCCAAAATAACCGCGAAATTCGAACATGAAATTTTCGTCGAATATTCGAAAAAGCCTTATATATACCCTCTATTTTAGCCCGTTTTGACCCTAACTTCGTAAGGCGTTTTCTCGAAATCTATGCGTTCCACGTCGGAACCGATATATTCTACGTAATTAGCGGCCCGAATATGTATATTCTAGGCCAAAATAACCGCGAAATTCGAACATGAAATTTTCGTCGAATATTCGAAAAAGCCTTATATACACCTCTATTTTAACCCCTTTTCCCCTAACTTCATAAGGCGTTGTCTCGAAACCTATGCCTTCTACGTCCGAACCGATATGTTTTACGTAATTACCGGTCCGAATATGTATATTTTGACGCAAAATAATTTCGAAATTTGAACATGACTTTTTCGTCAAATGGCCAATATATCGTTAAAAATCGTTGAAAAACGCAATTTGCAATTTTGGCCAAATTTCAAATCGCTCTCACCACCTTATTTATTGCTCGATCGCGATCGAATAGACCTTTCTATATGCAGATTTTGTCTAAGAAACGAATGGAACAAGAACGAACGACCTATCTCTAATAGTTTTCGCGCTAGGACGAAATTATGGGAATTTTTTATAACAAAATTTTTCAAATTTTAAACTACCATACCTCCGGAACGGTAAGACTTAGGGACCTGCGGTTTGCTTTATTTTAATCAGCTCCTCGAGTACTATAAACCTACCGAGTTTGAACTCGCTAGTGCTATCGGAAGTATGCTATCTCGAAAAACTGAAAAATTCTATGCCTTGAGGTAGAAATTCGTTTGGACAAAAATTTTTTGCGTCCAATCGCGTCCAAAATATGCCTATCCGACTAATTTTGACCCGTAGATTCCAAATCTTCCATCCCCGACGCTCTATCTCTTACCGTTCTCGAGCCAAAGAAAACTTCGCCCGATTGCGTTCGAAATTAGCCTATCGGATAGGTCTCGACGAGTAGATTCCAAATATGGCATTATAAACGCTCTAGCTCCAACCGTTACGGAGATATGGACGATTTAAGTTTCCTTCGTCCTAGCGCGTTCATTTACATACCAATCGACGCGTCTTGACGCGCTGATTTCAACGGTATATAATTTGTTTAGATTATTTCAAACGGTTACCGAGAAAATGCAAGAAACCGCAAAAAAGTGCTAAAATGACATACCCCTTTTTCACTAATATCGGACTTAGGACGTTCAATCCTACACCAATCGATGCGTCTTGACGAGGCGAATTTAACGCCGTGCGATTTTTTTACTTTACTCCAACCGTTACCGAGAAAATCGCAAAAACTGCAAAAAATCGCAAAAAATCACTAAATTTCACCCTAACGGTGGATTTTTTCTAGTTACGACATTCTATCTTACACCATTCGAAAGAGCGTATTTTTCTGCTTCAGAATGGTCTAAGGATCGGCTTTCTATTATTAATAGTTTAGGCGCTACGAGCGCTTGAAGTATGCCCTGTTTCGCCCTATATTCACCCCTATATTCGGTCTATTTTAGGCCTTTTTCCCTAACTTCGAATGGCGTTTCCTCGAAATCTATGCGTTCCACGTCCGAACCGATATATTCTACGTAATTAGCGGCCCGAATATGTATATTCTAGGCCAAAATAACCGCGAAATTCGAACATGAAATTTTCGTCGAATATTCGAAAAAGCCTTATATATACCCTCTATTTTAGCCCGTTTTGACCCTAACTTCGTAAGGCGTTTTCTCGAAATCTATGCGTTCCACGTCGGAACCGATATATTCTACGTAATTAGCGGCCCGAATATGTATATTCTAGGCCAAAATAACCGCGAAATTCGAACATGAAATTTTCGTCGAATATTCGAAAAAGCCTTATATACACCTCTATTTTAACCCCTTTTCCCCTAACTTCATAAGGCGTTGTCTCGAAACCTATGCCTTCTACGTCCGAACCGATATGTTTTACGTAATTACCGGTCCGAATATGTATATTTTGACGCAAAATAATTTCGAAATTTGAACATGACTTTTTCGTCAAATGGCCAATATATCGTTAAAAATCGTTGAAAAACGCAATTTGCAATTTTGGCCAAATTTCAAATCGCTCTCACCACCTTATTTATTGCTCGATCGCGATCGAATAGACCTTTCTATATGCAGATTTTGTCTAAGAAACGAATGGAACAAGAACGAACGACCTATCTCTAATAGTTTTCGCGCTAGGACGAAATTATGGGAATTTTTTATAACAAAATTTTTCAAATTTTAAACTACCATACCTCCGGAACGGTAAGACTTAGGGACCTGCGGTTTGCTTTATTTTAATCAGCTCCTCGAGTACTATAAACCTACCGAGTTTGAACTCGCTAGTGCTATCGGAAGTATGCTATCTCGAAAAACTGAAAAAATTCTATGCCTTGAGGTAGAAATTCGTTTGGACAAAAATTTTTTGCGTCCAATCGCGTCCAAAATATGCCTATCCGACTAATTTTGACCCGTAGATTCCAAATCTTCCATCCCCGACGCTCTATCTCTTACCGTTCTCGAGCCAAAGAAAACTTCGCCCGATTGCGTTCGAAATTAGCCTATCGGATAGGTCTCGACGAGTAGATTCCAAATATGGCATTATAAACGCTCTAGCTCCAACCGTTACGGAGATATGGACGATTTAAGTTTCCTTCGTCCTAGCGCGTTCATTTACATACCAATCGACGCGTCTTGACGCGCTGATTTCAACGGTATATAATTTGTTTAGATTATTTCAAACGGTTACCGAGAAAATGCAAGAAACCGCAAAAAAGTGCTAAAATGACATACCCCTTTTTCACTAATATCGGACTTAGGACGTTCAATCCTACACCAATCGATGCGTCTTGACGAGGCGAATTTAACGCCGTGCGATTTTTTTACTTTACTCCAACCGTTACCGAGAAAATCGCAAAAACTGCAAAAAAATCGCAAAAAATCACTAAATTTCACCCTAACGGTGGATTTTTTCTAGTTACGACATTCTATCTTACACCATTCGAAAGAGCGTATTTTTCTGCTTCAGAATGGTCTAAGGATCGGCTTTCTATTATTAATAGTTTAGGCGCTACGAGCGCTTGAAGTATGCCCTGTTTCGCCCTATATTCACCCCTATATTCGGTCTATTTTAGGCCTTTTTCCCTAACTTCGAATGGCGTTTCCTCGAAATCTATGCGTTCCACGTCCGAACCGATATATTCTACGTAATTAGCGGCCCGAATATGTATATTCTAGGCCAAAATAACCGCGAAATTCGAACATGAAATTTTCGTCGAATATTCGAAAAAGCCTTATATACACCTCTATTTTAACCCCTTTTCCCCTAACTTCATAAGGCGTTGTCTCGAAACCTATGCCTTCTACGTCCGAACCGATATGTTTTACGTAATTACCGGTCCGAATATGTATATTTTGACGCAAAATAATTTCGAAATTTGAACATGACTTTTTCGTCAAATGGCCAATATATCGTTAAAAATCGTTGAAAAACGCAATTTGCAATTTTGGCCAAATTTCAAATCGCTCTCACCACCTTATTTATTGCTCGATCGCGATCGAATAGACCTTTCTATATGCAGATTTTGTCTAAGAAACGAATGGAACAAGAACGAACGACCTATCTCTAATAGTTTTCGCGCTAGGACGAAATTATGGGAATTTTTTATAACAAAATTTTTCAAATTTTAAACTACCATACCTCCGGAACGGTAAGACTTAGGGACCTGCGGTTTGCTTTATTTTAATCAGCTCCTCGAGTACTATAAACCTACCGAGTTTGAACTCGCTAGTGCTATCGGAAGTATGCTATCTCGAAAAACTGAAAAAAATTCTATGCCTTGAGGTAGAAATTCGTTTGGACAAAATTTTTTTGCGTCCAATCGCGTCCAAAATATGCCTATCCGACTAATTTTGACCCGTAGATTCCAAATCTTCCATCCCCGACGCTCTATCTCTTACCGTTCTCGAGCCAAAGAAAACTTCGCCCGATTGCGTTCGAAATTAGCCTATCGGATAGGTCTCGACGAGTAGATTCCAAATATGGCATTATAAACGCTCTAGCTCCAACCGTTACGGAGATATGGACGATTTAAGTTTCCTTCGTCCTAGCGCGTTCATTTACATACCAATCGACGCGTCTTGACGCGCTGATTTCAACGGTATATAATTTGTTTAGATTATTTCAAACGGTTACCGAGAAAATGCAAGAAACCGCAAAAAAGTGCTAAAATGACATACCCCTTTTTCACTAATATCGGACTTAGGACGTTCAATCCTACACCAATCGATGCGTCTTGACGAGGCGAATTTAACGCCGTGCGATTTTTTTACTTTACTCCAACCGTTACCGAGAAAATCGCAAAAAACTGCAAAAAAATCGCAAAAAATCACTAAATTTCACCCTAACGGTGGATTTTTTCTAGTTACGACATTCTATCTTACACCATTCGAAAGAGCGTATTTTTCTGCTTCAGAATGGTCTAAGGATCGGCTTTCTATTATTAATAGTTTAGGCGCTACGAGCGCTTGAAGTATGCCCTGTTTCGCCCTATATTCACCCCTATATTCGGTCTATTTTAGGCCTTTTTCCCTAACTTCGAATGGCGTTTCCTCGAAATCTATGCGTTCCACGTCCGAACCGATATATTCTACGTAATTAGCGGCCCGAATATGTATATTCTAGGCCAAAATAACCGCGAAATTCGAACATGAAATTTTCGTCGAATATTCGAAAAAGCCTTATATATACCCTCTATTTTAGCCCGTTTTGACCCTAACTTCGTAAGGCGTTTTCTCGAAATCTATGCGTTCCACGTCGGAACCGATATATTCTACGTAATTAGCGGCCCGAATATGTATATTCTAGGCCAAAATAACCGCGAAATTCGAACATGAAATTTTCGTCGAATATTCGAAAAAGCCTTATATACACCTCTATTTTAACCCCTTTTCCCCTAACTTCATAAGGCGTTGTCTCGAAACCTATGCCTTCTACGTCCGAACCGATATGTTTTACGTAATTACCGGTCCGAATATGTATATTTTGACGCAAAATAATTTCGAAATTTGAACATGACTTTTTCGTCAAATGGCCAATATATCGTTAAAAATCGTTGAAAAACGCAATTTGCAATTTTGGCCAAATTTCAAATCGCTCTCACCACCTTATTTATTGCTCGATCGCGATCGAATAGACCTTTCTATATGCAGATTTTGTCTAAGAAACGAATGGAACAAGAACGAACGACCTATCTCTAATAGTTTTCGCGCTAGGACGAAATTATGGGAATTTTTTATAACAAAATTTTTCAAATTTTAAACTACCATACCTCCGGAACGGTAAGACTTAGGGACCTGCGGTTTGCTTTATTTTAATCAGCTCCTCGAGTACTATAAACCTACCGAGTTTGAACTCGCTAGTGCTATCGGAAGTATGCTATCTCGAAAAACTGAAAAAAATTCTATGCCTTGAGGTAGAAATTCGTTTGGACAAAAATTTTTTTGCGTCCAATCGCGTCCAAAATATGCCTATCCGACTAATTTTGACCCGTAGATTCCAAATCTTCCATCCCCGACGCTCTATCTCTTACCGTTCTCGAGCCAAAGAAAACTTCGCCCGATTGCGTTCGAAATTAGCCTATCGGATAGGTCTCGACGAGTAGATTCCAAATATGGCATTATAAACGCTCTAGCTCCAACCGTTACGGAGATATGGACGATTTAAGTTTCCTTCGTCCTAGCGCGTTCATTTACATACCAATCGACGCGTCTTGACGCGCTGATTTCAACGGTATATAATTTGTTTAGATTATTTCAAACGGTTACCGAGAAAATGCAAGAAACCGCAAAAAAGTGCTAAAATGACATACCCCTTTTTCACTAATATCGGACTTAGGACGTTCAATCCTACACCAATCGATGCGTCTTGACGAGGCGAATTTAACGCCGTGCGATTTTTTTACTTTACTCCAACCGTTACCGAGAAAATCGCAAAAAACTGCAAAAAAATCGCAAAAAATCACTAAATTTCACCCTAACGGTGGATTTTTTCTAGTTACGACATTCTATCTTACACCATTCGAAAGAGCGTATTTTTCTGCTTCAGAATGGTCTAAGGATCGGCTTTCTATTATTAATAGTTTAGGCGCTACGAGCGCTTGAAGTATGCCCTGTTTCGCCCTATATTCACCCCTATATTCGGTCTATTTTAGGCCTTTTTCCCTAACTTCGAATGGCGTTTCCTCGAAATCTATGCGTTCCACGTCCGAACCGATATATTCTACGTAATTAGCGGCCCGAATATGTATATTCTAGGCCAAAATAACCGCGAAATTCGAACATGAAATTTTCGTCGAATATTCGAAAAAGCCTTATATATACCCTCTATTTTAGCCCGTTTTGACCCTAACTTCGTAAGGCGTTTTCTCGAAATCTATGCGTTCCACGTGGGAACCGATATATTCTACGTAATTAGCGGCCCGAATATGTATATTCTAGGCCAAAATAACCGCGAAATTCGAACATGAAATTTTCGTCGAATATTCGAAAAAAGCCTTATATACACCTCTATTTTAACCCCTTTTCCCCTAACTTCATAAGGCGTTGTCTCGAAACCTATGCCTTCTACGTCCGAACCGATATGTTTTACGTAATTACCGGTCCGAATATGTATATTTTGACGCAAAATAATTTCGAAATTTGAACATGACTTTTTCGTCAAATGGCCAATATATCGTTAAAAATCGTTGAAAAACGCAATTTGCAATTTTGGCCAAATTTCAAATCGCTCTCACCACCTTATTTATTGCTCGATCGCGATCGAATAGACCTTTCTATATGCAGATTTTGTCTAAGAAACGAATGGAACAAGAACGAACGACCTATCTCTAATAGTTTTCGCGCTAGGACGAAATTATGGGAATTTTTATAACAAAATTTTTCAAATTTTAAACTACCATACCTCCGGAACGGTAAGACTTAGGGACCTGCGGTTTGCTTTATTTTAATCAGCTCCTCGAGTACTATAAACCTACCGAGTTTGAACTCGCTAGTGCTATCGGAAGTATGCTATCTCGAAAAACTGAAAAAAATTCTATGCCTTGAGGTAGAAATTCGTTTGGACAAAAATTTTTTTGCGTCCAATCGCGTCCAAAATATGCCTATCCGACTAATTTTGACCCGTAGATTCCAAATCTTCCATCCCCGACGCTCTATCTCTTACCGTTCTCGAGCCAAAGAAAACTTCGCCCGATTGCGTTCGAAATTAGCCTATCGGATAGGTCTCGACGAGTAGATTCCAAATATGGCATTATAAACGCTCTAGCTCCAACCGTTACGGAGATATGGACGATTTAAGTTTCCTTCGTCCTAGCGCGTTCATTTACATACCAATCGACGCGTCTTGACGCGCTGATTTCAACGGTATATAATTTGTTTAGATTATTTCAAACGGTTACCGAGAAAATGCAAGAAACCGCAAAAAAGTGCTAAAATGACATACCCCTTTTTCACTAATATCGGACTTAGGACGTTCAATCCTACACCAATCGATGCGTCTTGACGAGGCGAATTTAACGCCGTGCGATTTTTTTACTTTACTCCAACCGTTACCGAGAAAATCGCAAAAAACTGCAAAAAAATCGCAAAAAATCACTAAATTTCACCCTAACGGTGGATTTTTTCTAGTTACGACATTCTATCTTACACCATTCGAAAGAGCGTATTTTTCTGCTTCAGAATGGTCTAAGGATCGGCTTTCTATTATTAATAGTTTAGGCGCTACGAGCGCTTGAAGTATGCCCTGTTTCGCCCTATATTCACCCCTATATTCGGTCTATTTTAGGCCTTTTTCCCTAACTTCGAATGGCGTTTCCTCGAAATCTATGCGTTCCACGTCCGAACCGATATATTCTACGTAATTAGCGGCCCGAATATGTATATTCTAGGCCAAAATAACCGCGAAATTCGAACATGAAATTTTCGTCGAATATTCGAAAAAGCCTTATATATACCCTCTATTTTAGCCCGTTTTGACCCTAACTTCGTAAGGCGTTTTCTCGAAATCTATGCGTTCCACGTCGGAACCGATATATTCTACGTAATTAGCGGCCCGAATATGTATATTCTAGGCCAAAATAACCGCGAAATTCGAACATGAAATTTTCGTCGAATATTCGAAAAAAGCCTTATATACACCTCTATTTTAACCCCTTTTCCCCTAACTTCATAAGGCGTTGTCTCGAAACCTATGCCTTCTACGTCCGAACCGATATGTTTTACGTAATTACCGGTCCGAATATGTATATTTTGACGCAAAATAATTTCGAAATTTGAACATGACTTTTTCGTCAAATGGCCAATATATCGTTAAAAATCGTTGAAAAACGCAATTTGCAATTTTGGCCAAATTTCAAATCGCTCTCACCACCTTATTTATTGCTCGATCGCGATCGAATAGACCTTTCTATATGCAGATTTTGTCTAAGAAACGAATGGAACAAGAACGAACGACCTATCTCTAATAGTTTTCGCGCTAGGACGAAATTATGGGAATTTTTTATAACAAAATTTTTCAAATTTTAAACTACCATACCTCCGGAACGGTAAGACTTAGGGACCTGCGGTTTGCTTTATTTTAATCAGCTCCTCGAGTACTATAAACCTACCGAGTTTGAACTCGCTAGTGCTATCGGAAGTATGCTATCTCGAAAAACTGAAAAAATTCTATGCCTTGAGGTAGAAATTCGTTTGGACAAAAATTTTTTTGCGTCCAATCGCGTCCAAAATATGCCTATCCGACTAATTTTGACCCGTAGATTCCAAATCTTCCATCCCCGACGCTCTATCTCTTACCGTTCTCGAGCCAAAGAAAACTTCGCCCGATTGCGTTCGAAATTAGCCTATCGGATAGGTCTCGACGAGTAGATTCCAAATATGGCATTATAAACGCTCTAGCTCCAACCGTTACGGAGATATGGACGATTTAAGTTTCCTTCGTCCTAGCGCGTTCATTTACATACCAATCGACGCGTCTTGACGCGCTGATTTCAACGGTATATAATTTGTTTAGATTATTTCAAACGGTTACCGAGAAAATGCAAGAAACCGCAAAAAAGTGCTAAAATGACATACCCCTTTTTCACTAATATCGGACTTAGGACGTTCAATCCTACACCAATCGATGCGTCTTGACGAGGCGAATTTAACGCCGTGCGATTTTTTTACTTTACTCCAACCGTTACCGAGAAAATCGCAAAAAACTGCAAAAAAATCGCAAAAAATCACTAAATTTCACCCTAACGGTGGATTTTTTCTAGTTACGACATTCTATCTTACACCATTCGAAAGAGCGTATTTTTCTGCTTCAGAATGGTCTAAGGATCGGCTTTCTATTATTAATAGTTTAGGCGCTACGAGCGCTTGAAGTATGCCCTGTTTCGCCCTATATTCACCCCTATATTCGGTCTATTTTAGGCCTTTTTCCCTAACTTCGAATGGCGTTTCCTCGAAATCTATGCGTTCCACGTCCGAACCGATATATTCTACGTAATTAGCGGCCCGAATATGTATATTCTAGGCCAAAATAACCGCGAAATTCGAACATGAAATTTTCGTCGAATATTCGAAAAAGCCTTATATATACCCTCTATTTTAGCCCGTTTTGACCCTAACTTCGTAAGGCGTTTTCTCGAAATCTATGCGTTCCACGTCGGAACCGATATATTCTACGTAATTAGCGGCCCGAATATGTATATTCTAGGCCAAAATAACCGCGAAATTCGAACATGAAATTTTCGTCGAATATTCGAAAAAGCCTTATATACACCTCTATTTTAACCCCTTTTCCCCTAACTTCATAAGGCGTTGTCTCGAAACCTATGCCTTCTACGTCCGAACCGATATGTTTTACGTAATTACCGGTCCGAATATGTATATTTTGACGCAAAATAATTTCGAAATTTGAACATGACTTTTTCGTCAAATGGCCAATATATCGTTAAAAATCGTTGAAAAACGCAATTTGCAATTTTGGCCAAATTTCAAATCGCTCTCACCACCTTATTTATTGCTCGATCGCGATCGAATAGACCTTTCTATATGCAGATTTTGTCTAAGAAACGAATGGAACAAGAACGAACGACCTATCTCTAATAGTTTTCGCGCTAGGACGAAATTATGGGAATTTTTATAACAAAATTTTTCAAATTTTAAACTACCATACCTCCGGAACGGTAAGACTTAGGGACCTGCGGTTTGCTTTATTTTAATCAGCTCCTCGAGTACTATAAACCTACCGAGTTTGAACTCGCTAGTGCTATCGGAAGTATGCTATCTCGAAAAACTGAAAAAATTCTATGCCTTGAGGTAGAAATTCGTTTGGACAAAAATTTTTTGCGTCCAATCGCGTCCAAAATATGCCTATCCGACTAATTTTGACCCGTAGATTCCAAATCTTCCATCCCCGACGCTCTATCTCTTACCGTTCTCGAGCCAAAGAAAACTTCGCCCGATTGCGTTCGAAATTAGCCTATCGGATAGGTCTCGACGAGTAGATTCCAAATATGGCATTATAAACGCTCTAGCTCCAACCGTTACGGAGATATGGACGATTTAAGTTTCCTTCGTCCTAGCGCGTTCATTTACATACCAATCGACGCGTCTTGACGCGCTGATTTCAACGGTATATAATTTGTTTAGATTATTTCAAACGGTTACCGAGAAAATGCAAGAAACCGCAAAAAAGTGCTAAAATGACATACCCCTTTTTCACTAATATCGGACTTAGGACGTTCAATCCTACACCAATCGATGCGTCTTGACGAGGCGAATTTAACGCCGTGCGATTTTTTTACTTTACTCCAACCGTTACCGAGAAAATCGCAAAAAACTGCAAAAAAATCGCAAAAAATCACTAAATTTCACCCTAACGGTGGATTTTTTCTAGTTACGACATTCTATCTTACACCATTCGAAAGAGCGTATTTTTCTGCTTCAGAATGGTCTAAGGATCGGCTTTCTATTATTAATAGTTTAGGCGCTACGAGCGCTTGAAGTATGCCCTGTTTCGCCCTATATTCACCCCTATATTCGGTCTATTTTAGGCCTTTTTCCCTAACTTCGAATGGCGTTTCCTCGAAATCTATGCGTTCCACGTCCGAACCGATATATTCTACGTAATTAGCGGCCCGAATATGTATATTCTAGGCCAAAATAACCGCGAAATTCGAACATGAAATTTTCGTCGAATATTCGAAAAAGCCTTATATATACCCTCTATTTTAGCCCGTTTTGACCCTAACTTCGTAAGGCGTTTTCTCGAAATCTATGCGTTCCACGTCGGAACCGATATATTCTACGTAATTAGCGGCCCGAATATGTATATTCTAGGCCAAAATAACCGCGAAATTCGAACATGAAATTTTCGTCGAATATTCGAAAAAGCCTTATATACACCTCTATTTTAACCCCTTTTCCCCTAACTTCATAAGGCGTTGTCTCGAAACCTATGCCTTCTACGTCCGAACCGATATGTTTTACGTAATTACCGGTCCGAATATGTATATTTTGACGCAAAATAATTTCGAAATTTGAACATGACTTTTTCGTCAAATGGCCAATATATCGTTAAAAATCGTTGAAAAACGCAATTTGCAATTTTGGCCAAATTTCAAATCGCTCTCACCACCTTATTTATTGCTCGATCGCGATCGAATAGACCTTTCTATATGCAGATTTTGTCTAAGAAACGAATGGAACAAGAACGAACGACCTATCTCTAATAGTTTTCGCGCTAGGACGAAATTATGGGAATTTTTATAACAAAATTTTTCAAATTTTAAACTACCATACCTCCGGAACGGTAAGACTTAGGGACCTGCGGTTTGCTTTATTTTAATCAGCTCCTCGAGTACTATAAACCTACCGAGTTTGAACTCGCTAGTGCTATCGGAAGTATGCTATCTCGAAAAACTGAAAAAATTCTATGCCTTGAGGTAGAAATTCGTTTGGACAAAAATTTTTTTGCGTCCAATCGCGTCCAAAATATGCCTATCCGACTAATTTTGACCCGTAGATTCCAAATCTTCCATCCCCGACGCTCTATCTCTTACCGTTCTCGAGCCAAAGAAAACTTCGCCCGATTGCGTTCGAAATTAGCCTATCGGATAGGTCTCGACGAGTAGATTCCAAATATGGCATTATAAACGCTCTAGCTCCAACCGTTACGGAGATATGGACGATTTAAGTTTCCTTCGTCCTAGCGCGTTCATTTACATACCAATCGACGCGTCTTGACGCGCTGATTTCAACGGTATATAATTTGTTTAGATTATTTCAAACGGTTACCGAGAAAATGCAAGAAACCGCAAAAAAGTGCTAAAATGACATACCCCTTTTTCACTAATATCGGACTTAGGACGTTCAATCCTACACCAATCGATGCGTCTTGACGAGGCGAATTTAACGCCGTGCGATTTTTTTACTTTACTCCAACCGTTACCGAGAAAATCGCAAAAAACTGCAAAAAAATCGCAAAAAATCACTAAATTTCACCCTAACGGTGGATTTTTTCTAGTTACGACATTCTATCTTACACCATTCGAAAGAGCGTATTTTTCTGCTTCAGAATGGTCTAAGGATCGGCTTTCTATTATTAATAGTTTAGGCGCTACGAGCGCTTGAAGTATGCCCTGTTTCGCCCTATATTCACCCCTATATTCGGTCTATTTTAGGCCTTTTTCCCTAACTTCGAATGGCGTTTCCTCGAAATCTATGCGTTCCACGTCCGAACCGATATATTCTACGTAATTAGCGGCCCGAATATGTATATTCTAGGCCAAAATAACCGCGAAATTCGAACATGAAATTTTCGTCGAATATTCGAAAAAGCCTTATATATACCCTCTATTTTAGCCCGTTTTGACCCTAACTTCGTAAGGCGTTTTCTCGAAATCTATGCGTTCCACGTCGGAACCGATATATTCTACGTAATTAGCGGCCCGAATATGTATATTCTAGGCCAAAATAACCGCGAAATTCGAACATGAAATTTTCGTCGAATATTCGAAAAAGCCTTATATACACCTCTATTTTAACCCCTTTTCCCCTAACTTCATAAGGCGTTGTCTCGAAACCTATGCCTTCTACGTCCGAACCGATATGTTTTACGTAATTACCGGTCCGAATATGTATATTTTGACGCAAAATAATTTCGAAATTTGAACATGACTTTTTCGTCAAATGGCCAATATATCGTTAAAAATCGTTGAAAAACGCAATTTGCAATTTTGGCCAAATTTCAAATCGCTCTCACCACCTTATTTATTGCTCGATCGCGATCGAATAGACCTTTCTATATGCAGATTTTGTCTAAGAAACGAATGGAACAAGAACGAACGACCTATCTCTAATAGTTTTCGCGCTAGGACGAAATTATGGGAATTTTTTATAACAAAATTTTTCAAATTTTAAACTACCATACCTCCGGAACGGTAAGACTTAGGGACCTGCGGTTTGCTTTATTTTAATCAGCTCCTCGAGTACTATAAACCTACCGAGTTTGAACTCGCTAGTGCTATCGGAAGTATGCTATCTCGAAAAACTGAAAAAAATTCTATGCCTTGAGGTAGAAATTCGTTTGGACAAAAATTTTTTTGCGTCCAATCGCGTCCAAAATATGCCTATCCGACTAATTTTGACCCGTAGATTCCAAATCTTCCATCCCCGACGCTCTATCTCTTACCGTTCTCGAGCCAAAGAAAACTTCGCCCGATTGCGTTCGAAATTAGCCTATCGGATAGGTCTCGACGAGTAGATTCCAAATATGGCATTATAAACGCTCTAGCTCCAACCGTTACGGAGATATGGACGATTTAAGTTTCCTTCGTCCTAGCGCGTTCATTTACATACCAATCGACGCGTCTTGACGCGCTGATTTCAACGGTATATAATTTGTTTAGATTATTTCAAACGGTTACCGAGAAAATGCAAGAAACCGCAAAAAAGTGCTAAAATGACATACCCCTTTTTCACTAATATCGGACTTAGGACGTTCAATCCTACACCAATCGATGCGTCTTGACGAGGCGAATTTAACGCCGTGCGATTTTTTTACTTTACTCCAACCGTTACCGAGAAAATCGCAAAAAACTGCAAAAAAATCGCAAAAAATCACTAAATTTCACCCTAACGGTGGATTTTTTCTAGTTACGACATTCTATCTTACACCATTCGAAAGAGCGTATTTTTCTGCTTCAGAATGGTCTAAGGATCGGCTTTCTATTATTAATAGTTTAGGCGCTACGAGCGCTTGAAGTATGCCCTGTTTCGCCCTATATTCACCCCTATATTCGGTCTATTTTAGGCCTTTTTCCCTAACTTCGAATGGCGTTTCCTCGAAATCTATGCGTTCCACGTCCGAACCGATATATTCTACGTAATTAGCGGCCCGAATATGTATATTCTAGGCCAAAATAACCGCGAAATTCGAACATGAAATTTTCGTCGAATATTCGAAAAAGCCTTATATATACCCTCTATTTTAGCCCGTTTTGACCCTAACTTCGTAAGGCGTTTTCTCGAAATCTATGCGTTCCACGTCGGAACCGATATATTCTACGTAATTAGCGGCCCGAATATGTATATTCTAGGCCAAAATAACCGCGAAATTCGAACATGAAATTTTCGTCGAATATTCGAAAAAGCCTTATATACACCTCTATTTTAACCCCTTTTCCCCTAACTTCATAAGGCGTTGTCTCGAAACCTATGCCTTCTACGTCCGAACCGATATGTTTTACGTAATTACCGGTCCGAATATGTATATTTTGACGCAAAATAATTTCGAAATTTGAACATGACTTTTTCGTCAAATGGCCAATATATCGTTAAAAATCGTTGAAAAACGCAATTTGCAATTTTGGCCAAATTTCAAATCGCTCTCACCACCTTATTTATTGCTCGATCGCGATCGAATAGACCTTTCTATATGCAGATTTTGTCTAAGAAACGAATGGAACAAGAACGAACGACCTATCTCTAATAGTTTTCGCGCTAGGACGAAATTATGGGAATTTTTATAACAAAATTTTTCAAATTTTAAACTACCATATCTCCGGAACGGTAAGACTTAGGGACCTGCGGTTTGCTTTATTTTAATCAGCTCCTCGAGTACTATAAACCTACCGAGTTTGAACTCGCTAGTGCTATCGGAAGTATGCTATCTCGAAAAACTGAAAAAAATTCTATGCCTTGAGGTAGAAATTCGTTTGGACAAAAATTTTTTGCGTCCAATCGCGTCCAAAATATGCCTATCCGACTAATTTTGACCCGTAGATTCCAAATCTTCCATCCCCGACGCTCTATCTCTTACCGTTCTCGAGCCAAAGAAAACTTCGCCCGATTGCGTTCGAAATTAGCCTATCGGATAGGTCTCGACGAGTAGATTCCAAATATGGCATTATAAACGCTCTAGCTCCAACCGTTACGGAGATATGGACGATTTAAGTTTCCTTCGTCCTAGCGCGTTCATTTACATACCAATCGACGCGTCTTGACGCGCTGATTTCAACGGTATATAATTTGTTTAGATTATTTCAAACGGTTGCCGAGAAAATGCAAAAAACCGCAAAAAAGTGCTAAAATGACATACCCCTTTTTCACTAATATCGGACTTAGGACGTTCAATCCTACACCAATCGATGCGTCTTGACGAGGCGAATTCAACGCCGTGCGATTTTTTTACTTTACTCCAACCGTTACCGAGAAAATCGCAAAAAACTGCAAAAAAATCGCAAAAAATCACTAAATTTCACCCTAACGGTGGATTTTTTCTAGTTACGACATTCTATCTTACACCATTCGAAAGAGCGTATTTTTCTGCTTCAGAATGGTCTAAGGATCGGCTTTCTATTATTAATAGTTTAGGCGCTACGAGCGCTTGGAGTATGCCCTGTTTCGCCCTATATTCACCCCTATATTCGGTCTATTTTAGGCCTTTTTCCCTAACTTCGAATGGCGTTTCCTCGAAATCTATGCGTTCCACGTCCGAACCGATATATTCTACGTAATTAGCGGCCCGAATATGTATATTCTAGGCCAAAATAACCGCGAAATTCGAACATGAAATTTTCGTCGAATATTCGAAAAAGCCTTATATATACCCTCTATTTTAGCCCGTTTTGACCCTAACTTCGCAAGGCGTTTTCTCGAAATCTATGCGTTCCACGTCGGAACCGATATATTCTACGTAATTAGCGGCCCGAATATGTATATTCTAGGCCAAAATAACCGCGAAATTCGAACATGAAATTTTCGTCGAATATTCGAAAAAGCCTTATATACACCTCTATTTTAACCCCTTTTCCCCTAACTTCATAAGGCGTTATCTCGAAACCTATGCCTTCTACGTCCGAACCGATATGTTTTACGTAATTACCGGTCCGAATATGTATATTTTGACGCAAAATAATTTCGAAATTTGAACATGACTTTTTCGTCAAATGGCCAATATATCGTTAAAAATCGTTGAAAAACGCAATTTGCAATTTTGGCCAAATTTCAAATCGCTCTCACCACCTTATTTATTGCTCGATCGCGATCGAATAGACCTTTCTATATGCAGATTTTGTCTAAGAAACGAATGGAACAAGAACGAACGACCTATCTCTAATAGTTTTCGCGCTAGGACGAAATTATGGGAATTTTTATAACAAAATTTTTCAAATTTTAAACTACCATATCTCCGGAACGGTAAGACTTAGGGACCTGCGGTTTGCTTTATTTTAATCAGCTCCTCGAGTACTATAAACCTACCGAGTTTGAACTCGCTAGTGCTATCGGAAGTATGCTATCTCGAAAAACTGAAAAAAATTCTATGCCTTGAGGTAGAAATTCGTTTGGACAAAAATTTTTTTGCGTCCAATCGCGTCCAAAATATGCCTATCCGACTAATTTTGACCCGTAGATTCCAAATCTTCCATCCCCGACGCTCTATCTCTTACCGTTCTCGAGCCAAAGAAAACTTCGCCCGATTGCGTTCGAAATAGGCCTATCGGATAGGTCTCGACGAGTAGATTCCAAATATGGCATTATAAACGCTCTAGCTCCAACCGTTACGGAGATATGGACGATTTAAGTTTCCTTCGTCCTAGCGCGTTCATTTACATACCAATCGACGCGTCTTGACGCGCTGATTTCAACGGTATATAATTTGTTTAGATTATTTCAAACGGTTGCCGAGAAAATGCAAAAAACCGCAAAAAAGTGCTAAAATGACATACCCCTTTTTCACTAATATCGGACTTAGGACGTTCAATCCTACACCAATCGATGCGTCTTGACGAGGCGAATTCAACGCCGTGCGATTTTTTTACTTTACTCCAACCGTTACCGAGAAAATCGCAAAAAACTGCAAAAAAATCGCAAAAAATCACTAAATTTCACCCTAACGGTGGATTTTTTCTAGTTACGACATTCTATCTTACACCATTCGAAAGAGCGTATTTTTCTGCTTCAGAATGGTCTAAGGATCGGCTTTCTATTATTAATAGTTTAGGCGCTACGAGCGCTTGGAGTATGTCCTGTTTCGCCCTATATTCACCCCTATATTCGGTCTATTTTAGGCCTTTTTCCCTAACTTCGAATGGCGTTTCCTCGAAATCTATGCGTTCCACGTCCGAACCGATATATTCTACGTAATTAGCGGCCCGAATATGTATATTCTAGGCCAAAATAACCGCGAAATTCGAACATGAAATTTTCGTCGAATATTCGAAAAAGCCTTATATATACCCTCTATTTTAGCCCGTTTTGACCCTAACTTCGTAAGGCGTTTTCTCGAAATCTATGCGTTCCACGTCGGAACCGATATATTCTACGTAATTAGCGGCCCGAATATGTATATTCTAGGCCAAAATAACCGCGAAATTCGAACATGAAATTTTCGTCGAATATTCGAAAAAGCCTTATATACACCTCTATTTTAACCCCTTTTCCCTAACTTCATAAGGCGTTATCTCGAAACCTATGCCTTCTACGTCCGAACCGATATGTTTTACGTAATTACCGGTCCGAATATGTATATTTTGACGCAAAATAATTTCGAAATTTGAACATGACTTTTTCGTCAAATGGCCAATATATCGTTAAAAATCGTTGAAAAACGCAATTTGCAATTTTGGCCAAATTTCAAATCGCTCTCACCACCTTATTTATTGCTCGATCGCGATCGAATAGACCTTTCTATATGCAGATTTTGTCTAAGAAACGAATGGAACAAGAACGAACGACCTATCTCTAATAGTTTTCGCGCTAGGACGAAATTATGGGAATTTTTATAACAAAATTTTTCAAATTTTAAACTTCCATATCTCCGGAACGGTAAGACTTAGGGACCTGCGGTTTGCTTTATTTTAATCAGCTCCTCGAGTACTATAAACCTACCGAGTTTGAACTCGCTAGTGCTATCGGAAGTATGCTATCTCGAAAAACTGAAAAAAATTCTATGCCTTGAGGTAGAAATTCGTTTGGACAAAAATTTTTTGCGTCCAATCGCGTCCAAAATATGCCTATCCGACTAATTTTGACCCGTAGATTCCAAATCTTCCATCCCCGACGCTCTATCTCTTACCGTTCTCGAGCCAAAGAAAACTTCGCCCGATTGCGTTCGAAATAGGCCTATCGGATAGGTCTCGACGAGTAGATTCCAAATATGGCATTATAAACGCTCTAGCTCCAACCGTTACGGAGATATGGACGATTTAAGTTTCCTTCGTCCTAGCGCGTTCATTTACATACCAATCGACGCGTCTTGACGCGCTGATTTCAACGGTATATAATTTGTTTAGATTATTTCAAACGGTTGCCGAGAAAATGCAAAAAACCGCAAAAAAGTGCTAAAATGACATACCCCTTTTTCACTAATATCGGACTTAGGACGTTCAATCCTACACCAATCGATGCGTCTTGACGAGGCGAATTCAACGCCGTGCGATTTTTTTACTTTACTCCAACCGTTACCGAGAAAATCGCAAAAAACTGCAAAAAAATCGCAAAAAATCACTAAATTTCACCCTAACGGTGGATTTTTTCTAGTTACGACATTCTATCTTACACCATTCGAAAGAGCGTATTTTTCTGCTTCAGAATGGTCTAAGGATCGGCTTTCTATTATTAATAGTTTAGGCGCTACGAGCGCTTGGAGTATGTCCTGTTTCGCCCTATATTCACCCCTATATTCGGTCTATTTTAGGCCTTTTTCCCTAACTTCGAATGGCGTTTCCTCGAAATCTATGCGTTCCACGTCCGAACCGATATATTCTACGTAATTAGCGGCCCGAATATGTATATTCTAGGCCAAAATAACCGCGAAATTCGAACATGAAATTTTCGTCGAATATTCGAAAAAGCCTTATATATACCCTCTATTTTAGCCCGTTTTGACCCTAACTTCGTAAGGCGTTTTCTCGAAATCTATGCGTTCCACGTCGGAACCGATATATTCTACGTAATTAGCGGCCCGAATATGTATATTCTAGGCCAAAATAACCGCGAAATTCGAACATGAAATTTTCGTCGAATATTCGAAAAAGCCTTATATACACCTCTATTTTAACCCCTTTTCCCCTAACTTCATAAGGCGTTATCTCGAAACCTATGCCTTCTACGTCCGAACCGATATGTTTTACGTAATTACCGGTCCGAATATGTATATTTTGACGCAAAATAATTTCGAAATTTGAACATGACTTTTTCGTCAAATGGCCAATATATCGTTAAAAATCGTTGAAAAACGCAATTTGCAATTTTGGCCAAATTTCAAATCGCTCTCACCACCTTATTTATTGCTCGATCGCGATCGAATAGACCTTTCTATATGCAGATTTTGTCTAAGAAACGAATGGAACAAGAACGAACGACCTATCTCTAATAGTTTTCGCGCTAGGACGAAATTATGGGAATTTTTATAACAAAATTTTTCAAATTTTAAACTTCCATATCTCCGGAACGGTAAGACTTAGGGACCTGCGGTTTGCTTTATTTTAATCAGCTCCTCGAGTACTATAAACCTACCGAGTTTGAACTCGCTAGTGCTATCGGAAGTATGCTATCTCGAAAAACTGAAAAAAATTCTATGCCTTGAGGTAGAAATTCGTTTGGACAAAAATTTTTTTGCGTCCAATCGCGTCCAAAATATGCCTATCCGACTAATTTTGACCCGTAGATTCCAAATCTTCCATCCCCGACGCTCTATCTCTTACCGTTCTCGAGCCAAAGAAAACTTCGCCCGATTGCGTTCGAAATAGGCCTATCGGATAGGTCTCGACGAGTAGATTCCAAATATGGCATTATAAACGCTCTAGCTCCAACCGTTACGGAGATATGGACGATTTAAGTTTCCTTCGTCCTAGCGCGTTCATTTACATACCAATCGACGCGTCTTGACGCGCTGATTTCAACGGTATATAATTTGTTTAGATTATTTCAAACGGTTGCCGAGAAAATGCAAAAAACCGCAAAAAAGTGCTAAAATGACATACCCCTTTTTCACTAATATCGGACTTAGGACGTTCAATCCTACACCAATCGATGCGTCTTGACGAGGCGAATTCAACGCCGTGCGATTTTTTACTTTACTCCAACCGTTACCGAGAAAATCGCAAAAAACTGCAAAAAAATCGCAAAAAATCACTAAATTTCACCCTAACGGTGGATTTTTTCTAGTTACGACATTCTATCTTACACCATTCGAAAGAGCGTATTTTTCTGCTTCAGAATGGTCTAAGGATCGGCTTTCTATTATTAATAGTTTAGGCGCTACGAGCGCTTGGAGTATGCCCTGTTTCGCCCTATATTCACCCCTATATTCGGTCTATTTTAGGCCTTTTTCCCTAACTTCGAATGGCGTTTCCTCGAAATCTATGCGTTCCACGTCCGAACCGATATATTCTACGTAATTAGCGGCCCGAATATGTATATTCTAGGCCAAAATAACCGCGAAATTCGAACATGAAATTTTCGTCGAATATTCGAAAAAGCCTTATATATACCCTCTATTTTAGCCCGTTTTGACCCTAACTTCGTAAGGCGTTTTCTCGAAATCTATGCGTTCCACGTCGGAACCGATATATTCTACGTAATTAGCGGCCCGAATATGTATATTCTAGGCCAAAATAACCGCGAAATTCGAACATGAAATTTTCGTCGAATATTCGAAAAAGCCTTATATACACCTCTATTTTAACCCCTTTTCCCCTAACTTCATAAGGCGTTATCTCGAAACCTATGCCTTCTACGTCCGAACCGATATGTTTTACGTAATTACCGGTCCGAATATGTATATTTTGACGCAAAATAATTTCGAAATTTGAACATGACTTTTTCGTCAAATGGCCAATATATCGTTAAAAATCGTTGAAAAACGCAATTTGCAATTTTGGCCAAATTTCAAATCGCTCTCACCACCTTATTTATTGCTCGATCGCGATCGAATAGACCTTTCTATATGCAGATTTTGTCTAAGAAACGAATGGAACAAGAACGAACGACCTATCTCTAATAGTTTTCGCGCTAGGACGAAATTATGGGAATTTTTATAACAAAATTTTTCAAATTTTAAACTTCCATATCTCCGGAACGGTAAGACTTAGGGACCTGCGGTTTGCTTTATTTTAATCAGCTCCTCGAGTACTATAAACCTACCGAGTTTGAACTCGCTAGTGCTATCGGAAGTATGCTATCTCGAAAAACTGAAAAAATTCTATGCCTTGAGGTAGAAATTCGTTTGGACAAAAATTTTTTTGCGTCCAATCGCGTCCAAAATATGCCTATCCGACTAATTTTGACCCGTAGATTCCAAATCTTCCATCCCCGACGCTCTATCTCTTACCGTTCTCGAGCCAAAGAAAACTTCGCCCGATTGCGTTCGAAATAGGCCTATCGGATAGGTCTCGACGAGTAGATTCCAAATATGGCATTATAAACGCTCTAGCTCCAACCGTTACGGAGATATGGACGATTTAAGTTTCCTTCGTCCTAGCGCGTTCATTTACATACCAATCGACGCGTCTTGACGCGCTGATTTCAACGGTATATAATTTGTTTAGATTATTTCAAACGGTTGCCGAGAAAATGCAAAAAACCGCAAAAAAGTGCTAAAATGACATACCCCTTTTTCACTAATATCGGACTTAGGACGTTCAATCCTACACCAATCGATGCGTCTTGACGAGGCGAATTCAACGCCGTGCGATTTTTTTACTTTACTCCAACCGTTACCGAGAAAATCGCAAAAAACTGCAAAAAAATCGCAAAAAATCACTAAATTTCACCCTAACGGTGGATTTTTTCTAGTTACGACATTCTATCTTACACCATTCGAAAGAGCGTATTTTTCTGCTTCAGAATGGTCTAAGGATCGGCTTTCTATTATTAATAGTTTAGGCGCTACGAGCGCTTGGAGTATGCCCTGTTTCGCCCTATATTCACCCCTATATTCGGTCTATTTTAGGCCTTTTTCCCTAACTTCGAATGGCGTTTCCTCGAAATCTATGCGTTCCACGTCCGAACCGATATATTCTACGTAATTAGCGGCCCGAATATGTATATTCTAGGCCAAAATAACCGCGAAATTCGAACATGAAATTTTCGTCGAATATTCGAAAAAGCCTTATATATACCCTCTATTTTAGCCCGTTTTGACCCTAACTTCGTAAGGCGTTTTCTCGAAATCTATGCGTTCCACGTCGGAACCGATATATTCTACGTAATTAGCGGCCCGAATATGTATATTCTAGGCCAAAATAACCGCGAAATTCGAACATGAAATTTTCGTCGAATATTCGAAAAAGCCTTATATACACCTCTATTTTAACCCCTTTTCCCCTAACTTCATAAGGCGTTATCTCGAAACCTATGCCTTCTACGTCCGAACCGATATGTTTTACGTAATTACCGGTCCGAATATGTATATTTTGACGCAAAATAATTTCGAAATTTGAACATGACTTTTTCGTCAAATGGCCAATATATCGTTAAAAATCGTTGAAAAACGCAATTTGCAATTTTGGCCAAATTTCAAATCGCTCTCACCACCTTATTTATTGCTCGATCGCGATCGAATAGACCTTTCTATATGCAGATTTTGTCTAAGAAACGAATGGAACAAGAACGAACGACCTATCTCTAATAGTTTTCGCGCTAGGACGAAATTATGGGAATTTTTTATAACAAAATTTTTCAAATTTTAAACTTCCATATCTCCGGAACGGTAAGACTTAGGGACCTGCGGTTTGCTTTATTTTAATCAGCTCCTCGAGTACTATAAACCTACCGAGTTTGAACTCGCTAGTGCTATCGGAAGTATGCTATCTCGAAAAACTGAAAAAATTCTATGCCTTGAGGTAGAAATTCGTTTGGACAAAAATTTTTTTGCGTCCAATCGCGTCCAAAATATGCCTATCCGACTAATTTTGACCCGTAGATTCCAAATCTTCCATCCCCGACGCTCTATCTCTTACCGTTCTCGAGCCAAAGAAAACTTCGCCCGATTGCGTTCGAAATAGGCCTATCGGATAGGTCTCGACGAGTAGATTCCAAATATGGCATTATAAACGCTCTAGCTCCAACCGTTACGGAGATATGGACGATTTAAGTTTCCTTCGTCCTAGCGCGTTCATTTACATACCAATCGACGCGTCTTGACGCGCTGATTTCAACGGTATATAATTTGTTTAGATTATTTCAAACGGTTGCCGAGAAAATGCAAAAAACCGCAAAAAAGTGCTAAAATGACATACCCCTTTTTCACTAATATCGGACTTAGGACGTTCAATCCTACACCAATCGATGCGTCTTGACGAGGCGAATTCAACGCCGTGCGATTTTTTTACTTTACTCCAACCGTTACCGAGAAAATCGCAAAAAACTGCAAAAAAATCGCAAAAAATCACTAAATTTCACCCTAACGGTGGATTTTTTCTAGTTACGACATTCTATCTTACACCATTCGAAAGAGCGTATTTTTCTGCTTCAGAATGGTCTAAGGATCGGCTTTCTATTATTAATAGTTTAGGCGCTACGAGCGCTTGAAGTATGCCCTGTTTCGCCCTATATTCACCCCTATATTCGGTCTATTTTAGGCCTTTTTCCCTAACTTCGAATGGCGTTCTCTCGAAATCTATGCGTTCCACGTCCGAACCGATATATTCTACGTAATTAGCGGCCCGAATATGTATATTCTAGGCCAAAATAACCGCGAAATTCGAACATGAATTTTTCGTCGAATATTCGAAAAAGCCTTATATATACCCTCTATTTTAGACCGTTTTGACCCCAACTTCGTAAGGCGTTTTCTCGAAATCTATGCGTTCTACGTCCGAACCGATATATTCTACGTAATTAGCGGCCCGAATATGTATATTCTAGGCCAAAATAACCGCGAAATTCGAACATGAAATTTTCGTCAAATATTCGAAAAAGCCTTATATACACCCTTATTTTAACCCCTTTTCCCCTAACTTCGTAAGGCGTTTTCTCGAAACCTATGCCTTCTACGTCCGAACCGATATGTTTTACGTAATTACCGGTCCGAATATGTATATTTTGACGCAAAATAATTTCGAAATTTGAACATGACTTTTTCGTCAAATGACCAATATATCGTTAAAAATCGTTGAAAAACGCGATTTGCAATTTTGGCCAAATTTCAAATCGCTCTCACCACCTTATTTATTGCTCGATCGCGATCGAATAGACCTTTCTATATGCAGATTTTGTCTAAGAAACGAATGGAACAAGAACGAACGACCTATCTCTAATAGTTTTCGCGCTAGGACGAAATTATTGGAATTTTTATAACAAAATTTTTCAAACTTTAAACTACCATATCTCCGGAACGGTAAGACTTAGGGACCTGCGGTTTGCTTTATTTTAATCAGCTCCTCGAGTACTATAAACCTACCGAGTTTGAACTCGCTAGTGCTATCGGAAGTATGCTATCTCGAAAAATTGAAAAAATTCTATGCCTTGAGGTAGAAATTCGTTTGGACAAAAATTTTTTGCGTCCAATCGCGTCCAAAATATGCCTATCCGACTAATTTTGACCCGTAGATTCCAAATCTTCCATCCCCGACGCTCTATCTCTTACCGTTCTCGAGCCAAAGAAAACTTCGCCCGATTGCGTTCGAAATAGGCCTATCGGATAGGTCTCGACGAGTAGATTCCAAATATGGCATTATAAACGCTCTAGCTCCAACCGTTACGGAGATATGGACGATTTAAGTTTCCTTCGTCCTAGCGCGTTCATTCACATACCAATCGACGCGTCTTGACGCGCTGATTTCAACGGTATATAATTTGTTTAGATTATTTCAAACGGTTGCCGAGAAAATGCAAAAAACCGCAAAAAAGTGCTAAAATGACATACCCCTTTTTCACTAATATCGAACCTAGGACGTTCAATCCTACACCAATCGATGCGTCTTGACGAGGCGAATTCAACGCCGTGCGATTTTTTTACTTTACTCCAACGGTTACCGAGAAAATCGCAAAAAACTGCAAAAAAATCGCAAAAAATCACTAAATTTCACCCTAACGGTGGATTTTTTCTAGTTATGACATTCTATCTTACACCATTCGAAAGAGCGTATTTTTCTGCTTCAGAATGATCTAAGGATCGGCTTTCTATTATTAATAGTTTAGGCGCTACGAGCGCTTGAAGTATGCCCTGTTTCGCCCTATATTCATCCCTATATTCGGTCTATTTTAGGCCTTTTTCCCTAACTTCGAATGGCGTTCTCTCGAAATCTATGCGTTCCACGTCCGAACCGATATATTCTACGTAATTAGCGGCCCGAATATGTATATTCTAGGCCAAAATAACCGCGAAATTCGAACATGAAATTTTCGTCGAATATTCGAAAAAGCCTTATATACACCCTTATTTTAACCCCTTTTCCCTAACTTCGTAAGGCGTTTTCTCGAAACCTATGCCTTCTACGTCCGAACCGATATGTTTTACGTAATTACCGGTCCGAATATGTATATTTTGACGCAAAATAATTTCGAAGTTTGAACATGACTTTTTCGTCAAATGACCAATATATCGTTAAAAATCGTTGAAAAACGCGATTTGCAATTTTGGCCAAATTTCAAATCGCTCTCACCACTTTATTTATTGCTCGATCGCGATCGAATAGACCTTTCTATATGCAGATTTTGTCTAAGAAACGAATGGAACAAGAACGAACGACCTATCTCTAATAGTTTTCGCGCTAGGACGAAATTATTGGAATTTTTATAACAAAATTTTTCAAACTTTAAACTACCATATCTCCGGAACGGTAAGACTTAGGGACCTGCGGTTTGCTTTATTTTAATCAGCTCCTCGAGTACTATAAACCTACCGAGTTTGAACTCGCTAGTGCTATCGGAAGTATGCTATCTCGAAAAATTGAAAAAAATTCTATGCCTTGAGGTAGAAATTCGTTTGGACAAAAATTTTTTGCGTCCAATCGCGTCCAAAATATGCCTATCCGACTAATTTTGACCCGTAGATTCCAAATCTTCCATCCCCGACGCTCTATCTCTTACCGTTCTCGAGCCAAAGAAAACTTCGCCCGATTGCGTTCGAAATAGGCCTATCGGATAGGTCTCGACGAGTAGATTCCAAATATGGCATTATAAACGCTCTAGCTCCAACCGTTACGGAGATATGGACGATTTAAGTTTCCTTCGTCCTAGCGCGTTCATTCACATACCAATCGACGCGTCTTGACGCGCTGATTTCAACGGTATATAATTTGTTTAGATTATTTCAAACGGTTGCCGAGAAAATGCAAAAAACCGCAAAAAGTGCTAAAATGACATACCCCTTTTTCACTAATATCGAACCTAGGACGTTCAATCCTACACCAATCGATGCGTCTTGACGAGGCGAATTCAACGCCGTGCGATTTTTTTACTTTACTCCAACGGTTACCGAGAAAATCGCAAAAAACTGCAAAAAAATCGCAAAAAATCACTAAATTTCACCCTAACGGTGGATTTTTTCTAGTTATGACATTCTATCTTACACCATTCGAAAGAGCGTATTTTTCTGCTTCAGAATGATCTAAGGATCGGCTTTCTATTATTAATAGTTTAGGCGCTACGAGCGCTTGAAGTATGCCCTGTTTCGCCCTATATTCATCCCTATATTCGGTCTATTTTAGGCCTTTTTCCCTAACTTCGAATGGCGTTCTCTCGAAATCTATGCGTTCCACGTCCGAACCGATATATTCTACGTAATTAGCGGCCCGAATATGTATATTCTAGGCCAAAATAACCGCGAAATTCGAACATGAATTTTTCGTCGAATATTCGAAAAAGCCTTATATATACCCTCTATTTTAGACCGTTTTGACCCCAACTTCGTAAGGCGTTTTCTCGAAATCTATGCGTTCTACGTCCGAACCGATATATTCTACGTAATTAGCGGCCCGAATATGTATATTCTAGGCCAAAATAACCGCGAAATTCGAACATGAAATTTTCGTCAAATATTCGAAAAAGCCTTATATACACCCTTATTTTAACCCCTTTTCCCTAACTTCGTAAGGCGTTTTCTCGAAACCTATGCCTTCTACGTCCGAACCGATATGTTTTACGTAATTACCGGTCCGAATATGTATATTTTGACGCAAAATAATTTCGAAGTTTGAACATGACTTTTTCGTCAAATGACCAATATATCGTTAAAAATCGTTGAAAAACGCGATTTGCAATTTTGGCCAAATTTCAAATCGCTCTCACCACTTTATTTATTGCTCGATCGCGATCGAATAGACCTTTCTATATGCAGATTTTGTCTAAGAAACGAATGGAACAAGAACGAACGACCTATCTCTAATAGTTTTCGCGCTAGGACGAAATTATTGGAATTTTTATAACAAAATTTTTCAAACTTTAAACTACCATATCTCCGGAACGGTAAGACTTAGGGACCTGCGGTTTGCTTTATTTTAATCAGCTCCTCGAGTACTATAAACCTACCGAGTTTGAACTCGCTAGTGCTATCGGAAGTATGCTATCTCGAAAAATTGAAAAAAATTCTATGCCTTGAGGTAGAAATTCGTTTGGACAAAAATTTTTTGCGTCCAATCGCGTCCAAAATATGCCTATCCGACTAATTTTGACCCGTAGATTCCAAATCTTCCATCCCCGACGCTCTATCTCTTACCGTTCTCGAGCCAAAGAAAACTTCGCCCGATTGCGTTCGAAATAGGCCTATCGGATAGGTCTCGACGAGTAGATTCCAAATATGGCATTATAAACGCTCTAGCTCCAACCGTTACGGAGATATGGACGATTTAAGTTTCCTTCGTCCTAGCGCGTTCATTCACATACCAATCGACGCGTCTTGACGCGCTGATTTCAACGGTATATAATTTGTTTAGATTATTTCAAACGGTTGCCGAGAAAATGCAAAAAACCGCAAAAAAGTGCTAAAATGACATACCCCTTTTTCACTAATATCGAACCTAGGACGTTCAATCCTACACCAATCGATGCGTCTTGACGAGGCGAATTCAACGCCGTGCGATTTTTTTACTTTACTCCAACGGTTACCGAGAAAATCGCAAAAAACTGCAAAAAAATCGCAAAAAATCACTAAATTTCACCCTAACGGTGGATTTTTTCTAGTTATGACATTCTATCTTACACCATTCGAAAGAGCGTATTTTTCTGCTTCAGAATGATCTAAGGATCGGCTTTCTATTATTAATAGTTTAGGCGCTACGAGCGCTTGAAGTATGCCCTGTTTCGCCCTATATTCATCCCTATATTCGGTCTATTTTAGGCCTTTTTCCCTAACTTCGAATGGCGTTCTCTCGAAATCTATGCGTTCCACGTCCGAACCGATATATTCTACGTAATTAGCGGCCCGAATATGTATATTCTAGGCCAAAATAACCGCGAAATTCGAACATGAATTTTTCGTCGAATATTCGAAAAAGCCTTATATATACCCTCTATTTTAGACCGTTTTGACCCCAACTTCGTAAGGCGTTTTCTCGAAATCTATGCGTTCTACGTCCGAACCGATATATTCTACGTAATTAGCGGCCCGAATATGTATATTCTAGGCCAAAATAACCGCGAAATTCGAACATGAAATTTTCGTCAAATATTCGAAAAAAGCCTTATATACACCCTTATTTTAACCCCTTTTCCCCTAACTTCGTAAGGCGTTTTCTCGAAACCTATGCCTTCTACGTCCGAACCGATATGTTTTACGTAATTACCGGTCCGAATATGTATATTTTGACGCAAAATAATTTCGAAGTTTGAACATGACTTTTTCGTCAAATGACCAATATATCGTTAAAAATCGTTGAAAAACGCGATTTGCAATTTTGGCCAAATTTCAAATCGCTCTCACCACTTTATTTATTGCTCGATCGCGATCGAATAGACCTTTCTATATGCAGATTTTGTCTAAGAAACGAATGGAACAAGAACGAACGACCTATCTCTAATAGTTTTCGCGCTAGGACGAAATTATTGGAATTTTTATAACAAAATTTTTCAAACTTTAAACTACCATATCTCCGGAACGGTAAGACTTAGGGACCTGCGGTTTGCTTTATTTTAATCAGCTCCTCGAGTACTATAAACCTACCGAGTTTGAACTCGCTAGTGCTATCGGAAGTATGCTATCTCGAAAAATTGAAAAAAATTCTATGCCTTGAGGTAGAAATTCGTTTGGACAAAAATTTTTTGCGTCCAATCGCGTCCAAAATATGCCTATCCGACTAATTTTGACCCGTAGATTCCAAATCTTCCATCCCCGACGCTCTATCTCTTACCGTTCTCGAGCCAAAGAAAACTTCGCCCGATTGCGTTCGAAATAGGCCTATCGGATAGGTCTCGACGAGTAGATTCCAAATATGGCATTATAAACGCTCTAGCTCCAACCGTTACGGAGATATGGACGATTTAAGTTTCCTTCGTCCTAGCGCGTTCATTCACATACCAATCGACGCGTCTTGACGCGCTGATTTCAACGGTATATAATTTGTTTAGATTATTTCAAACGGTTGCCGAGAAAATGCAAAAAACCGCAAAAAAGTGCTAAAATGACATACCCCTTTTTCACTAATATCGAACCTAGGACGTTCAATCCTACACCAATCGATGCGTCTTGACGAGGCGAATTCAACGCCGTGCGATTTTTTACTTTACTCCAACGGTTACCGAGAAAATCGCAAAAAACTGCAAAAAAATCGCAAAAAATCACTAAATTTCACCCTAACGGTGGATTTGTTTCTAGTTATGACATTCTATCTTACACCATTCGAAAGAGCGTATTTTTCTGCTTCAGAATGATCTAAGGATCGGCTTTCTATTATTAATAGTTTAGGCGCTACGAGCGCTTGAAGTATGCCCTGTTTCGCCCTATATTCATCCCTATATTCGGTCTATTTTAGGCCTTTTTCCCTAACTTCGAATGGCGTTCTCTCGAAATCTATGCGTTCCACGTCCGAACCGATATATTCTACGTAATTAGCGGCCCGAATATGTATATTCTAGGCCAAAATAACCGCGAAATTCGAACATGAATTTTTCGTCGAATATTCGAAAAAGCCTTATATATACCCTCTATTTTAGACCGTTTTGACCCCAACTTCGTAAGGCGTTTTCTCGAAATCTATGCGTTCTACGTCCGAACCGATATATTCTACGTAATTAGCGGCCCGAATATGTATATTCTAGGCCAAAATAACCGCGAAATTCGAACATGAAATTTTCGTCAAATATTCGAAAAAAGCCTTATATACACCCTTATTTTAACCCCTTTTCCCCTAACTTCGTAAGGCGTTTTCTCGAAACCTATGCCTTCTACGTCCGAACCGATATGTTTTACGTAATTACCGGTCCGAATATGTATATTTTGACGCAAAATAATTTCGAAGTTTGAACATGACTTTTTCGTCAAATGACCAATATATCGTTAAAAATCGTTGAAAAACGCGATTTGCAATTTTGGCCAAATTTCAAATCGCTCTCACCACTTTATTTATTGCTCGATCGCGATCGAATAGACCTTTCTATATGCAGATTTTGTCTAAGAAACGAATGGAACAAGAACGAACGACCTATCTCTAATAGTTTTCGCGCTAGGACGAAATTATTGGAATTTTTATAACAAAATTTTTCAAACTTTAAACTACCATATCTCCGGAACGGTAAGACTTAGGGACCTGCGGTTTGCTTTATTTTAATCAGCTCCTCGAGTACTATAAACCTACCGAGTTTGAACTCGCTAGTGCTATCGGAAGTATGCTATCTCGAAAAATTGAAAAAATTCTATGCCTTGAGGTAGAAATTCGTTTGGACAAAAATTTTTTGCGTCCAATCGCGTCCAAAATATGCCTATCCGACTAATTTTGACCCGTAGATTCCAAATCTTCCATCCCCGACGCTCTATCTCTTACCGTTCTCGAGCCAAAGAAAACTTCGCCCGATTGCGTTCGAAATAGGCCTATCGGATAGGTCTCGACGAGTAGATTCCAAATATGGCATTATAAACGCTCTAGCTCCAACCGTTACGGAGATATGGACGATTTAAGTTTCCTTCGTCCTAGCGCGTTCATTCACATACCAATCGACGCGTCTTGACGCGCTGATTTCAACGGTATATAATTTGTTTAGATTATTTCAAACGGTTGCCGAGAAAATGCAAAAAACCGCAAAAAAGTGCTAAAATGACATACCCCTTTTTCACTAATATCGAACCTAGGACGTTCAATCCTACACCAATCGATGCGTCTTGACGAGGCGAATTCAACGCCGTGCGATTTTTTTACTTTACTCCAACGGTTACCGAGAAAATCGCAAAAAACTGCAAAAAAATCGCAAAAAATCACTAAATTTCACCCTAACGGTGGATTTGTTTCTAGTTATGACATTCTATCTTACACCATTCGAAAGAGCGTATTTTTCTGCTTCAGAATGATCTAAGGATCGGCTTTCTATTATTAATAGTTTAGGCGCTACGAGCGCTTGAAGTATGCCCTGTTTCGCCCTATATTCATCCCTATATTCGGTCTATTTTAGGCCTTTTTCCCTAACTTCGAATGGCGTTCTCTCGAAATCTATGCGTTCCACGTCCGAACCGATATATTCTACGTAATTAGCGGCCCGAATATGTATATTCTAGGCCAAAATAACCGCGAAATTCGAACATGAATTTTTCGTCGAATATTCGAAAAAGCCTTATATATACCCTCTATTTTAGACCGTTTTGACCCCAACTTCGTAAGGCGTTTTCTCGAAATCTATGCGTTCTACGTCCGAACCGATATATTCTACGTAATTAGCGGCCCGAATATGTATATTCTAGGCCAAAATAACCGCGAAATTCGAACATGAAATTTTCGTCAAATATTCGAAAAAAGCCTTATATACACCCTTATTTTAACCCCTTTTCCCCTAACTTCGTAAGGCGTTTTCTCGAAACCTATGCCTTCTACGTCCGAACCGATATGTTTTACGTAATTACCGGTCCGAATATGTATATTTTGACGCAAAATAATTTCGAAGTTTGAACATGACTTTTTCGTCAAATGACCAATATATCGTTAAAAATCGTTGAAAAACGCGATTTGCAATTTTGGCCAAATTTCAAATCGCTCTCACCACTTTATTTATTGCTCGATCGCGATCGAATAGACCTTTCTATATGCAGATTTTGTCTAAGAAACGAATGGAACAAGAACGAACGACCTATCTCTAATAGTTTTCGCGCTAGGACGAAATTATTGGAATTTTTATAACAAAATTTTTCAAACTTTAAACTACCATATCTCCGGAACGGTAAGACTTAGGGACCTGCGGTTTGCTTTATTTTAATCAGCTCCTCGAGTACTATAAACCTACCGAGTTTGAACTCGCTAGTGCTATCGGAAGTATGCTATCTCGAAAAATTGAAAAAAATTCTATGCCTTGAGGTAGAAATTCGTTTGGACAAAAATTTTTGCGTCCAATCGCGTCCAAAATATGCCTATCCGACTAATTTTGACCCGTAGATTCCAAATCTTCCATCCCCGACGCTCTATCTCTTACCGTTCTCGAGCCAAAGAAAACTTCGCCCGATTGCGTTCGAAATAGGCCTATCGGATAGGTCTCGACGAGTAGATTCCAAATATGGCATTATAAACGCTCTAGCTCCAACCGTTACGGAGATATGGACGATTTAAGTTTCCTTCGTCCTAGCGCGTTCATTCACATACCAATCGACGCGTCTTGACGCGCTGATTTCAACGGTATATAATTTGTTTAGATTATTTCAAACGGTTGCCGAGAAAATGCAAAAAACCGCAAAAAGTGCTAAAATGACATACCCCTTTTTCACTAATATCGAACCTAGGACGTTCAATCCTACACCAATCGATGCGTCTTGACGAGGCGAATTCAACGCCGTGCGATTTTTACTTTACTCCAACGGTTACCGAGAAAATCGCAAAAAACTGCAAAAAAATCGCAAAAAATCACTAAATTTCACCCTAACGGTGGATTTTTTCTAGTTATGACATTCTATCTTACACCATTCGAAAGAGCGTATTTTTCTGCTTCAGAATGATCTAAGGATCGGCTTTCTATTATTAATAGTTTAGGCGCTACGAGCGCTTGAAGTATGCCCTGTTTCGCCCTATATTCATCCCTATATTCGGTCTATTTTAGGCCTTTTTCCCTAACTTCGAATGGCGTTCTCTCGAAATCTATGCGTTCCACGTCCGAACCGATATATTCTACGTAATTAGCGGCCCGAATATGTATATTCTAGGCCAAAATAACCGCGAAATTCGAACATGAATTTTTCGTCGAATATTCGAAAAAGCCTTATATATACCCTCTATTTTAGACCGTTTTGACCCCAACTTCGTAAGGCGTTTTCTCGAAATCTATGCGTTCTACGTCCGAACCGATATATTCTACGTAATTAGCGGCCCGAATATGTATATTCTAGGCCAAAATAACCGCGAAATTCGAACATGAAATTTTCGTCAAATATTCGAAAAAAGCCTTATATACACCCTTATTTTAACCCCTTTTCCCTAACTTCGTAAGGCGTTTTCTCGAAACCTATGCCTTCTACGTCCGAACCGATATGTTTTACGTAATTACCGGTCCGAATATGTATATTTTGACGCAAAATAATTTCGAAGTTTGAACATGACTTTTTCGTCAAATGACCAATATATCGTTAAAAATCGTTGAAAAACGCGATTTGCAATTTTGGCCAAATTTCAAATCGCTCTCACCACTTTATTTATTGCTCGATCGCGATCGAATAGACCTTTCTATATGCAGATTTTGTCTAAGAAACGAATGGAACAAGAACGAACGACCTATCTCTAATAGTTTTCGCGCTAGGACGAAATTATTGGAATTTTTATAACAAAATTTTTCAAACTTTAAACTACCATATCTCCGGAACGGTAAGACTTAGGGACCTGCGGTTTGCTTTATTTTAATCAGCTCCTCGAGTACTATAAACCTACCGAGTTTGAACTCGCTAGTGCTATCGGAAGTATGCTATCTCGAAAAATTGAAAAAAATTCTATGCCTTGAGGTAGAAATTCGTTTGGACAAAAATTTTTTGCGTCCAATCGCGTCCAAAATATGCCTATCCGACTAATTTTGACCCGTAGATTCCAAATCTTCCATCCCCGACGCTCTATCTCTTACCGTTCTCGAGCCAAAGAAAACTTCGCCCGATTGCGTTCGAAATAGGCCTATCGGATAGGTCTCGACGAGTAGATTCCAAATATGGCATTATAAACGCTCTAGCTCCAACCGTTACGGAGATATGGACGATTTAAGTTTCCTTCGTCCTAGCGCGTTCATTCACATACCAATCGACGCGTCTTGACGCGCTGATTTCAACGGTATATAATTTGTTTAGATTATTTCAAACGGTTGCCGAGAAAATGCAAAAAACCGCAAAAAGTGCTAAAATGACATACCCCTTTTTCACTAATATCGAACCTAGGACGTTCAATCCTACACCAATCGATGCGTCTTGACGAGGCGAATTCAACGCCGTGCGATTTTTTACTTTACTCCAACGGTTACCGAGAAAATCGCAAAAAACTGCAAAAAAATCGCAAAAAATCACTAAATTTCACCCTAACGGTGGATTTTTTTCTAGTTATGACATTCTATCTTACACCATTCGAAAGAGCGTATTTTTCTGCTTCAGAATGATCTAAGGATCGGCTTTCTATTATTAATAGTTTAGGCGCTACGAGCGCTTGAAGTATGCCCTGTTTCGCCCTATATTCATCCCTATATTCGGTCTATTTTAGGCCTTTTTCCCTAACTTCGAATGGCGTTCTCTCGAAATCTATGCGTTCCACGTCCGAACCGATATATTCTACGTAATTAGCGGCCCGAATATGTATATTCTAGGCCAAAATAACCGCGAAATTCGAACATGAATTTTTCGTCGAATATTCGAAAAAGCCTTATATATACCCTCTATTTTAGACCGTTTTGACCCCAACTTCGTAAGGCGTTTTCTCGAAATCTATGCGTTCTACGTCCGAACCGATATATTCTACGTAATTAGCGGCCCGAATATGTATATTCTAGGCCAAAATAACCGCGAAATTCGAACATGAAATTTTCGTCAAATATTCGAAAAAAGCCTTATATACACCCTTATTTTAACCCCTTTTCCCCTAACTTCGTAAGGCGTTTTCTCGAAACCTATGCCTTCTACGTCCGAACCGATATGTTTTACGTAATTACCGGTCCGAATATGTATATTTTGACGCAAAATAATTTCGAAGTTTGAACATGACTTTTTCGTCAAATGACCAATATATCGTTAAAAATCGTTGAAAAACGCGATTTGCAATTTTGGCCAAATTTCAAATCGCTCTCACCACTTTATTTATTGCTCGATCGCGATCGAATAGACCTTTCTATATGCAGATTTTGTCTAAGAAACGAATGGAACAAGAACGAACGACCTATCTCTAATAGTTTTCGCGCTAGGACGAAATTATTGGAATTTTTATAACAAAATTTTTCAAACTTTAAACTACCATATCTCCGGAACGGTAAGACTTAGGGACCTGCGGTTTGCTTTATTTTAATCAGCTCCTCGAGTACTATAAACCTACCGAGTTTGAACTCGCTAGTGCTATCGGAAGTATGCTATCTCGAAAAATTGAAAAAAATTCTATGCCTTGAGGTAGAAATTCGTTTGGACAAAAATTTTTTGCGTCCAATCGCGTCCAAAATATGCCTATCCGACTAATTTTGACCCGTAGATTCCAAATCTTCCATCCCCGACGCTCTATCTCTTACCGTTCTCGAGCCAAAGAAAACTTCGCCCGATTGCGTTCGAAATAGGCCTATCGGATAGGTCTCGACGAGTAGATTCCAAATATGGCATTATAAACGCTCTAGCTCCAACCGTTACGGAGATATGGACGATTTAAGTTTCCTTCGTCCTAGCGCGTTCATTCACATACCAATCGACGCGTCTTGACGCGCTGATTTCAACGGTATATAATTTGTTTAGATTATTTCAAACGGTTGCCGAGAAAATGCAAAAAACCGCAAAAAAGTGCTAAAATGACATACCCCTTTTTCACTAATATCGAACCTAGGACGTTCAATCCTACACCAATCGATGCGTCTTGACGAGGCGAATTCAACGCCGTGCGATTTTTTTACTTTACTCCAACGGTTACCGAGAAAATCGCAAAAAACTGCAAAAAAATCGCAAAAAATCACTAAATTTCACCCTAACGGTGGATTTTTTCTAGTTATGACATTCTATCTTACACCATTCGAAAGAGCGTATTTTTCTGCTTCAGAATGATCTAAGGATCGGCTTTCTATTATTAATAGTTTAGGCGCTACGAGCGCTTGAAGTATGCCCTGTTTCGCCCTATATTCATCCCTATATTCGGTCTATTTTAGGCCTTTTTCCCTAACTTCGAATGGCGTTCTCTCGAAATCTATGCGTTCCACGTCCGAACCGATATATTCTACGTAATTAGCGGCCCGAATATGTATATTCTAGGCCAAAATAACCGCGAAATTCGAACATGAATTTTTCGTCGAATATTCGAAAAAGCCTTATATATACCCTCTATTTTAGACCGTTTTGACCCCAACTTCGTAAGGCGTTTTCTCGAAATCTATGCGTTCCACGTCGGAAC
>JAYRCI010000021.1:0-75743 GCA_038088585.1 Chrysina gloriosa
AATAGCAAGAAAAAGGAAATGAAATAACATAATGAACAAAAATGACATATAAGAAGATTACTACAGTATCAGCAAGAATAGGAAAACCATACAAAACCCGACGGTTTGAAAATAGTTTAATAAATAATACGATAGAGTAATTACGGAATAGTAGGAGTAATAGCATGAAGGACATGAAGATAATAGCAGAACATCGGGAGATATGTATATACATACATGTTGCGATCTGATAAGTAAGGACCGGACTAAAACAAACAGAAAAACGTACTTAAAAAGACAGAAAATTATGACAAAAATAGCATTAAAAATGCATACAAATTAGATAAATAAGATAAAAATTACTATACCTAACTAACAACATTTTGTTCTCTAGACAAATTTATATAAAGAGAACTATTAATTACGACAACCAGTGATCTTATGACACTTTATTTTCATCAAAAATATATTTCCAAACCAAACTTTTATAAAGAAAACTACTAACCTCGAAAACAACTGATTATTAAATGCTGTTCTAAATGTTTCATTGTAAATTCTTTTATCACTTAATATATTCTTGTAAGCGAAAAACCTTCTCTCTACGTCGGCACTTGTAATTGGTACATATTTGAATTTTGTAATTAATACGAGATCCATAATAAAATCAGTAACAGTTTCACCATTTAAAATTAATGCATTTTTTTGTAATGTGTGGAATCCTTCATTTTTACACAGAACGTCGTTTAATTTATATACATATAATTGATTGACCAATATGTTATGGTACAATATACGAACTGTCCTGAAAATTTCTAATCATCTGCACTGCAGTAACTAAGGGTAAAATGACGCTGAAGCTAGCAGAACATTCAGCAGAACATTCGCGGCAGCACATTCGGGAAAGAAGCGTCGATTAACCTCATTACTATCTTCGTAATATAATGCCGTAAAACAAGAAATTTAAGAACTAAATATACATGCAGCGATCAGTAACAAGTAATAAGAAGTAATAAAGCATAAAATTGCATAATCACTTGCACAAATAACAAATCCTTCAATATAAACAAATAAATGAATAAAACACTGTATACAGCACAGAACACGAGGTAAATGTCTAAAACTTTTTAGGTGTCTTTTTTAATGATGCTCACATTAACCTACCAAGTTTCGTAGTGAAACGCGCCATAGTTGCAAAATAGGGAATATTTAAATAAATACATGATGCATCTTTTCTATCGTATAATATTGCACAAGCTAGGGAACACGAACAAACTGAACAAAATTCTGTACACACACTCTCTAAGGATCATCTGATATAACTAAAAATAACTCGAAGTGAAACGCGCCATAGTTGCTAAATGACAAATGTTTAAATAAATAGTCCGTCATCTGTAGGATTAAAGTGCTGTACAAGGCAGAGAACATTAGCAAACTAAATAAAATTTCGTACACACACTCCTTAAAGCTCATCTAATACAACTAAAAAATTTGAGGTGAAGCGCGCCATAGTTACTAAATGACAAATGTTTAAATAAATAGTCCGTTAGCTCTAGGATTAAAGTGCTATACAAGGCAGAGAACATTACCAAGCTATAGCGCGAAATAATTAGATAGCACGTTCGTTCTTATTCCATTCGATTTCGAGCCATAAATAAAGCGGTGAAGAGCGATTCGATATTTGGCTCTTAACGAAAATCACGATTTCTAACGTAATATTGCTCATTTGCCGAAAAATTCATGTTCGAATTTCGAAGTTATTTTGCGCCAGAATATACATATTCGGACCGGTAATAACGTAGAACATTTCGGTTCGAACGTAGAACGCATAGATTTCGAGAAAACGCCATTCGAAGTTGGGATCAAAACCGGCTAAAATAGGGGTGTATATAAGGCTTGTTCGAATATTCGACGAAAAATTCATGTTCGAATTTCGCGGTTATTTTGCGCCAGAATATACATATTCGGGCCGCTAATTACGTAAAACATATCGGTTCGGACGTGGAACGCATAGATTTCGAGAAAACGCCTTTCGAAGATAGGCTCAAAACGGGCTAAAATAGGGGTGTATAAAAGGCTTTTTCGAATATTCGACGAAAAATTCATGTTCGAATTTCGCGGTTATTTTGTGCCAGAATATACATATTCGGACCGGTAATAACGTAGAACATTTCGGTTCGAACGTAGAACGCATAGATTTCGAAAAAACGCCATTCGAAGTTGGGATCAAAACCGGCTAAAATAGGGGTGTATATAAGGCTTGTTCGAATATTCGACGAAAAATTCATGTTCGAAATTCGCGGTTATTTTGCGTCAGAATATACATATTCGGGCCGCTAATTAGGTAAAACATATCGGTTCGGACGTGGAACGCATAGATTTCAAGAAAACGCCTTTCGAAGATAGGGTCAAAACGGGCTAAAATAGGGGTGTATATAAGGCTTTTTTCGAATATTCGACGAAAAATTCATGTTCGAATTTCGCGGTTATTTTGCGCCAGAATATACATATTTGGGCCGTTGATTACGTAGAAAATATCGGTTCGGACGTGGAACGCATAGATTTCGAGAAAACGCCTTACGAAGATAGGGTCAAAACGGGCTAAAATAGGGGTGTATATAAGGCTTTTTCGAATATTCGACGAAAAATTCATGTTCGAATTTCGCGGTTATTTTGCGCCAGAATATACATATTTGGGCCGTTGATTACGTAGAAAATATCGGTTCGGACGTGGAACGCATAGATTTCGAGAAAACGCCTTACGAAGTTTAGATAAAAGGCCTAAAATCGACCATATATAGGGGTGAATATAGGGCGAAACAGGGCATACTTCAAGCGCTCGTAGCGCCTAAACTATTAACGATAGAAAGCCAAATCGGGGGTGATTCTAAATCAGAAAAGACGTTCTTTCGAATGGTGTGGGAGAAAATATCGTAGCTTGAAATAAATCCTTCCTTAGGGTGAATTTTAGTTATTTTTTACGAATTTTTCGCGGTTTTTCGCGATTTTCTCGGTAACCGTTGGAGTAAAGCAAAAATCCTACGCCGTTGAATTCGCCTCGTCAAAACGCATCGATTGGTGTAGGATTGAACGTCCTAAGTCCCGTATTAGTGAAAAAGGGGTATGTCATTTTAGCACTTTTTGCGGTTTTTTGCATTTTCTGGGCAACCGTTTGAAATAATCTAAATAAATTATATACCGTTGAAATCAGCGCGTCAAGACGCGTCGATTGGTATATGAATGAACGCGATAGGACAAACGAAACTTAAATCGTCCATATCTCCCTAACGGTTGGAGCTAGAGCGTTTATAATGCCATATTTGGAATCTACTCGTCGAGACCTATCCGATAGACCTATTTCGAACGCAATCGGGCGAAGTTTTCTTTGCCTCGAGAACGGTAAGAGATAGAGCGTCTGGGATGGAAGATTTGGAATCTACGGGTCAAAATTAGTCGGATAGGCATATTTCGAACGCGATTGGACGCAAAAAATATTTTTGTCGTAGTGAATTTCTACCTCAAAGCATAGAAATTTTTTTAGCTTTTCGAGATAGCATACTTCCGATAGAGCTAGCCAGTTCAAACTCGGTACGCTTATAGTACTCGACGAGACGATTAAAATGAAACAAATCGGAGGTCCCTAACTCTTACCGTTCCGGAGATGTGGTACTTTGAAGCTTGAAAAATTTTGTTATCAAAAATTACCATAATTTCGTTCTAGCGCGAAAACTATTAGAGATAGGTCGTTCGTTCTTATTCCATTCGATTCCTAAGGAAAATCTACATATAGGAAGGTCCACTCGATCGCGATCGAGCAATAAATAAAGCCGTGAGAGCGATTTGAAATTTAGCCCTTAACGAAAATCGCGATTTTTAACGTAATATTGGTCATTCGACGAAAAATTCATGTTCGAAATTCGCGGTTATTTTGCGTCAGAATATACATATTCGGGCCGCTAATTACGTAAAACATATCGGTTCGGACGTGGAACGCATAGATTTCAAGAAAACGCCTTTCGAAGATAGGGTCAAAACGGGCTAAAATAGGGGTGTATATAAGGCTTTTTCGAATATTCGACGAAAAATTCATGTTCGAATTTCGCGGTTATTTTGCGCCAGAATATACATATTTGGGCCGCTGATTACGTAGAAAATATCGGTTCGGACGTGGAACGCATAGATTTCGAGAAAACGCCTTACGAAGTTTAGATAAAAGGCCTAAAATAGACCATATATAGGGGTGAATATAGGGCGAAACAGGGCATACTTCAAGCGCTCGTAGCGCCTAAACTATTAACGATAGAAAGCCAAATCGGGGGTGATTCTAAATCAGAAAAAGACGTTCTTTCGAATGGTGTGGGAGAAAATATCGTAGCTTGAAATAAATCCTTCCTTAGGGTGAATTTTAGTTATTTTTTACGAATTTTTCGCGGTTTTTCGCGATTTTCTCGGTAACCGTTGGAGTAAAGCAAAAATCCTACGCCGTTGAATTCGCCTCGTCAAAACGCATCGATTGGTGTAGGATTGAACGTCCTAAGTCCCGTATTAGTGAAAAAGGGGTATGTCATTTTAGCACTTTTTGCGGTTTTTGCATTTTCTGGGCAACCGTTTGAAATAATCTAAATAAATTATATACCGTTGAAATCAGCGCGTCAAGACGCGTCGATTGGTATATGAATGAACGCGATAGGACAAACGAAACTTAAATCGTCCATATCTCCCTAACGGTTGGAGCTAGAGCGTTTATAATGCCATATTTGGAATCTACTCGTCGAGACCTATCCGATAGACCTATTTCGAACGCAATCGGGCGAAGTTTTCTTTGCCTCGAGAACGGTAAGAGATAGAGCGTCTGGGATGGAAGATTTGGAATCTACGGGTCAAAATTAGTCGGATAGGCATATTTCGAACGCGATTGGACGCAAAAAATATTTTTGTCGTAGTGAATTTCTACCTCAAAGCATAGAAATTTTTTAGCTTTTCGAGATAGCATACTTCCGATAGAGCTAGCCAGTTCAAACTCGGTACGCTTATAGTACTCGACGAGACGATTAAAATGAAACAAATCGGAGGTCCCTAACTCTTACCGTTCCGGAGATGTGGTACTTTGAAACTTGAAAAATTTTGTTATCAAAAATTACCATAATTTCGTTCTAGCGCGAAAACTATTAGAGATAGGTCGTTCGTTCTTATTCCATTCGATTCCTAAGGAAAATCTACATATAGGAAGGTCCACTCGATCGCGATCGAGCAATAAATAAAGCCGTGAGAGCGATTTGAAATTTAGCCCTTAACGAAAATCGCGATTTTTAACGTAATATTGGTCATTCGACGAAAAATTCATGTTCGAAATTCGCGGTTATTTTGCGTCAGAATATACATATTCGGGCCGCTAATTACGTAAAACATATCGGTTCGGACGTGGAACGCATAGATTTCAAGAAAACGCCTTTCGAAGATAGGGTCAAAACGGGCTAAAATAGGGGTGTATATAAGGCTTTTTTCGAATATTCGACGAAAAATTCATGTTCGAATTTCGCGGTTATTTTGCGCCAGAATATACATATTTGGGCCGCTGATTACGTAGAAAATATCGGTTCGGACGTGGAACGCATAGATTTCGAGAAAACGCCTTACGAAGATAGGGTCAAAACGGGCTAAAATAGGGGTGTATATAAGGCTTTTTCGAATATTCGACGAAAAATTCATGTTCGAATTTCGCGGTTATTTTGCGCCAGAATATACATATTTGGGCCGTTGATTACGTAGAAAATATCGGTTCGGACGTGGAACGCATAGATTTCGAGAAAACGCCTTACGAAGTTTAGATAAAAGGCCTAAAATCGACCATATATAGGGGTGAATATAGGGCGAAACAGGGCATACTTCAAGCGCTCGTAGCGCCTAAACTATTAACGATAGAAAGCCAAATCGGGGGTGATTCTAAATCAGAAAAAGACGTTCTTTCGAATGGTGTGGGAGAAAATATCGTAGCTTGAAATAAATCCTTCCTTAGGGTGAATTTTAGTTATTTTTTACGAATTTTTCGCGGTTTTTCGCGATTTTCTCGGTAACCGTTGGAGTAAAGCAAAAAATCCTACGCCGTTGAATTCGCCTCGTCAAAACGCATCGATTGGTGTAGGATTGAACGTCCTAAGTCCCGTATTAGTGAAAAAGGGGTATGTCATTTTAGCACTTTTTGCGGTTTTTTGCATTTTCTGGGCAACCGTTTGAAATAATCTAAATAAATTATATACCGTTGAAATCAGCGCGTCAAGACGCGTCGATTGGTATATGAATGAACGCGATAGGACAAACGAAACTTAAATCGTCCATATCTCCCTAACGGTTGGAGCTAGAGCGTTTATAATGCCATATTTGGAATCTACTCGTCGAGACCTATCCGATAGACCTATTTCGAACGCAATCGGGCGAAGTTTTCTTTGCCTCGAGAACGGTAAGAGATAGAGCGTCTGGGATGGAAGATTTGGAATCTACGGGTCAAAATTAGTCGGATAGGCATATTTCGAACGCGATTGGACGCAAAAAATATTTTTGTCGTAGTGAATTTCTACCTCAAAGCATAGAAATTTTTAGCTTTTCGAGATAGCATACTTCCGATAGAGCTAGCCAGTTCAAACTCGGTACGCTTATAGTACTCGACGAGACGATTAAAATGAAACAAATCGGAGGTCCCTAACTCTTACCGTTCCGGAGATGTGGTACTTTGAAACTTGAAAAATTTTGTTATCAAAAATTACCATAATTTCGTTCTAGCGCGAAAACTATTAGAGATACGTCGTTCGTTCTTATTCCATTCGATTCCTAAGGAAAATCTACATATAGGAAGGTCCACTCGATCGCGATCGAGCAATAAATAAAGCCGTGAGAGCGATTTGAAATTTAGCCCTTAACGAAAATCGCGATTTTTAACGTAATATTGGTCATTCGACGAAATATTCATGTTCGAAATTCGCGGTTATTTTGCGTCAGAATATACATATTCGGGCCGCTAATTACGTAAAACATATCGGTTCGGACGTGGAACGCATAGATTTCAAGAAAACGCCTTTCGAAGATAGGCTCAAAACGGGCTAAAATAGGGGTGTATATAAGGCTTTTTCGAATATTCGACGAAAAATTCATGTTCGAATTTCGCGGTTATTTTGCGCCAGAATATACATATTTGGGCCGCTGATTACGTAGAAAATATCGGTTCGGACGTGGAACGCATAGATTTCGAGAAAACGCCTTACGAAGATAGGGTCAAAACGGGCTAAAATAGGGGTGTATATAAGGCTTTTTCGAATATTCGACGAAAAATTCATGTTCGAATTTCGCGGTTATTTTGCGCCAGAATATACATATTTGGGCCGTTGGTTACGTAGAAAATATCGGTTCGGACGTGGAACGCATAGATTTCGAGAAAACGCCTTACGAAGTTTAGATAAAAGGCCTAAAATCGACCATATATAGGGGTGAATATAGGGCGAAACAGGGCATACTTCAAGCGCTCGTAGCGCCTAAACTATTAACGATAGAAAGCCAAATCGGGGGTGATTCTAAATCAGAAAAGACGTTCTTTCGAATGGTGTGGGAGAAAATATCGTAGCTTGAAATAAATCCTTCCTTAGGGTGAATTTTAGTTATTTTTACGAATTTTTCGCGGTTTTTCGCGATTTTCTCGGTAACCGTTGGAGTAAAGCAAAAAAATCCTACGCCGTTGAATTCGCCTCGTCAAAACGCATCGATTGGTGTAGGATTGAACGTCCTAAGTCCCGTATTAGTGAAAAAGGGGTATGTCATTTTAGCACTTTTTGCGGTTTTTGCATTTTCTGGGCAACCGTTTGAAATAATCTAAATAAATTATATACCGTTGAAATCAGCGCGTCAAGACGCGTCGATTGGTATATGAATGAACGCGATAGGACAAACGAAACTTAAATCGTCCATATCTCCCTAACGGTTGGAGCTAGAGCGTTTATAATGCCATATTTGGAATCTACTCGTCGAGACCTATCCGATAGACCTATTTCGAACGCAATCGGGCGAAGTTTTCTTTGCCTCGAGAACGGTAAGAGATAGAGCGTCTGGGATGGAAGATTTGGAATCTACGGGTCAAAATTAGTCGGATAGGCATATTTCGAACGCGATTGGACGCAAAAAATATTTTTGTCGTAGTGAATTTCTACCTCAAAGCATAGAAATTTTTAGCTTTTCGAGATAGCATACTTCCGATAGAGCTAGCCAGTTCAAACTCGGTACGCTTATAGTACTCGACGAGACGATTAAAATGAAACAAATCGGAGGTCCCTAACTCTTACCGTTCCGGAGATGTGGTACTTTGAAACTTGAAAAATTTTGTTATCAAAAATTACCATAATTTCGTTCTAGCGCGAAAACTATTAGAGATAGGTCGTTCGTTCTTATTCCATTCGATTCCTAAGGAAAATCTACATATAGGAAGGTCCACTCGATCGCGATCGAGCAATAAATAAAGCCGTGAGAGCGATTTGAAATTTAGCCCTTAACGAAAATCGCGATTTTTAACGTAATATTGGTCATTCGACGAAAAATTCATGTTCGAAATTCGCGGTTATTTTGCGTCAGAATATACATATTCGGGCCGCTAATTACGTAAAACATATCGGTTCGGACGTGGAACGCATAGATTTCAAGAAAACGCCTTTCGAAGATAGGGTCAAAACGGGCTAAAATAGGGGTGTATATAAGGCTTTTTCGAATATTCGACGAAAAATTCATGTTCGAATTTCGCGGTTATTTTGCGCCAGAATATACATATTTGGGCCGCTGATTACGTAGAAAATATCGGTTCGGACGTGGAACGCATAGATTTCGAGAAAACGCCTTACGAAGATAGGGTCAAAACGGGCTAAAATAGGGGTGTATATAAGGCTTTTTCGAATATTCGACGAAAAATTCATGTTCGAATTTCGCGGTTATTTTGCGCCAGAATATACATATTTGGGCCGTTGATTACGTAGAAAATATCGGTTCGGACGTGGAACGCATAGATTTCGAGAAAACGCCTTACGAAGTTTAGATAAAAGGCCTAAAATCGACCATATATAGGGGTGAATATAGGGCGAAACAGGGCATACTTCAAGCGCTCGTAGCGCCTAAACTATTAACGATAGAAAGCCAAATCGGGGGTGATTCTAAATCAGAAAAAGACGTTCTTTCGAATGGTGTGGGAGAAAATATCGTAGCTTGAAATAAATCCTTCCTTAGGGTGAATTTTAGTTATTTTTACGAATTTTTCGCGGTTTTTCGCGATTTTCTCGGTAACCGTTGGAGTAAAGCAAAAAAATCCTACGCCGTTGAATTCGCCTCGTCAAAACGCATCGATTGGTGTAGGATTGAACGTCCTAAGTCCCGTATTAGTGAAAAAGGGGTATGTCATTTTAGCACTTTTTGCGGTTTTTGCATTTTCTGGGCAACCGTTTGAAATAATCTAAATAAATTATATACCGTTGAAATCAGCGCGTCAAGACGCGTCGATTGGTATATGAATGAACGCGATAGGACAAACGAAACTTAAATCGTCCATATCTCCCTAACGGTTGGAGCTAGAGCGTTTATAATGCCATATTTGGAATCTACTCGTCGAGACCTATCCGATAGACCTATTTCGAACGCAATCGGGCGAAGTTTTCTTTGCCTCGAGAACGGTAAGAGATAGAGCGTCTGGGATGGAAGATTTGGAATCTACGGGTCAAAATTAGTCGGATAGGCATATTTCGAACGCGATTGGACGCAAAAAATATTTTTGTCGTAGTGAATTTCTACCTCAAAGCATAGAAATTTTTAGCTTTTCGAGATAGCATACTTCCGATAGAGCTAGCCAGTTCAAACTCGGTACGCTTATAGTACTCGACGAGACGATTAAAATGAAACAAATCGGAGGTCCCTAACTCTTACCGTTCCGGAGATGTGGTACTTTGAAACTTGAAAAATTTTGTTATCAAAAATTACCATAATTTCGTTCTAGCGCGAAAACTATTAGAGATAGGTCGTTCGTTCTTATTCCATTCGATTCCTAAGGAAAATCTACATATAGGAAGGTCCACTCGATCGCGATCGAGCAATAAATAAAGCCGTGAGAGCGATTTGAAATTTAGCCCTTAACGAAAATCGCGATTTTTAACGTAATATTGGTCATTCGACGAAAAATTCATGTTCGAAATTCGCGGTTATTTTGCGTCCAGAATATACATATTCGGGCCGCTAATTACGTAAAACATATCGGTTCGGACGTGGAACGCATAGATTTCAAGAAAACGCCTTTCGAAGATAGGGTCAAAACGGGCTAAAATAGGGGTGTATATAAGGCTTTTTCGAATATTCGACGAAAAATTCATGTTCGAATTTCGCGGTTATTTTGCGCCAGAATATACATATTTGGGCCGCTGATTACGTAGAAAATATCGGTTCGGACGTGGAACGCATAGATTTCGAGAAAACGCCTTACGAAGTTTAGATAAAAGGCCTAAAATAGACCATATATAGGGGTGAATATAGGGCGAAACAGGGCATACTTCAAGCGCTCGTAGCGCCTAAACTATTAACGATAGAAAGCCAAATCGGGGGTGATTCTAAATCAGAAAAGACGTTCTTTCGAATGGTGTGGGAGAAAATATCGTAGCTTGAAATAAATCCTTCCTTAGGGTGAATTTTAGTTATTTTTACGAATTTTTCGCGGTTTTTCGCGATTTTCTCGGTAACCGTTGGAGTAAAGCAAAAAAATCCTACGCCGTTGAATTCGCCTCGTCAAAACGCATCGATTGGTGTAGGATTGAACGTCCTAAGTCCCGTATTAGTGAAAAAGGGGTATGTCATTTTAGCACTTTTTTGCGGTTTTTGCATTTTCTGGGCAACCGTTTGAAATAATCTAAATAAATTATATACCGTTGAAATCAGCGCGTCAAGACGCGTCGATTGGTATATGAATGAACGCGATAGGACAAACGAAACTTAAATCGTCCATATCTCCCTAACGGTTGGAGCTAGAGCGTTTATAATGCCATATTTGGAATCTACTCGTCGAGACCTATCCGATAGACCTATTTCGAACGCAATCGGGCGAAGTTTTCTTTGCCTCGAGAACGGTAAGAGATAGAGCGTCTGGGATGGAAGATTTGGAATCTACGGGTCAAAATTAGTCGGATAGGCATATTTCGAACGCGATTGGACGCAAAAAATATTTTTGTCGTAGTGAATTTCTACCTCAAAGCATAGAAATTTTTTAGCTTTTCGAGATAGCATACTTCCGATAGAGCTAGCCAGTTCAAACTCGGTACGCTTATAGTACTCGACGAGACGATTAAAATGAAACAAATCGGAGGTCCCTAACTCTTACCGTTCCGGAGATGTGGTACTTTGAAACTTGAAAAATTTTGTTATCAAAAATTACCATAATTTCGTTCTAGCGCGAAAACTATTAGAGATAGGTCGTTCGTTCTTATTCCATTCGATTCCTAAGGAAAATCTACATATAGGAAGGTCCACTCGATCGCGATCGAGCAATAAATAAAGCCGTGAGAGCGATTTGAAATTTAGCCCTTAACGAAAATCGCGATTTTTAACGTAATATTGGTCATTCGACGAAAAATTCATGTTCGAAATTCGCGGTTATTTTGCGTCAGAATATACATATTCGGGCCGCTAATTACGTAAAACATATCGGTTCGGACGTGGAACGCATAGATTTCAAGAAAACGCCTTTCGAAGATAGGGTCAAAACGGGCTAAAATAGGGGTGTATATAAGGCTTTTTCGAATATTCGACGAAAAATTCATGTTCGAATTTCGCGGTTATTTTGCGCCAGAATATACATATTTGGGCCGCTGATTACGTAGAAAATATCGGTTCGGACGTGGAACGCATAGATTTCGAGAAAACGCCTTACGAAGTTTAGATAAAAGGCCTAAAATAGACCATATATAGGGGTGAATATAGGGCGAAACAGGGCATACTTCAAGCGCTCGTAGCGCCTAAACTATTAACGATAGAAAGCCAAATCGGGGGTGATTCTAAATCAGAAAAAGACGTTCTTTCGAATGGTGTGGGAGAAAATATCGTAGCTTGAAATAAATCCTTCCTTAGGGTGAATTTTAGTTATTTTTTACGAATTTTTCGCGGTTTTTCGCGATTTTCTCGGTAACCGTTGGAGTAAAGCAAAAAAATCCTACGCCGTTGAATTCGCCTCGTCAAAACGCATCGATTGGTGTAGGATTGAACGTCCTAAGTCCCGTATTAGTGAAAAAGGGGTATGTCATTTTAGCACTTTTTTGCGGTTTTTTGCATTTTCTGGGCAACCGTTTGAAATAATCTAAATAAATTATATACCGTTGAAATCAGCGCGTCAAGACGCGTCGATTGGTATATGAATGAACGCGATAGGACAAACGAAACTTAAATCGTCCATATCTCCCTAACGGTTGGAGCTAGAGCGTTTATAATGCCATATTTGGAATCTACTCGTCGAGACCTATCCGATAGACCTATTTCGAACGCAATCGGGCGAAGTTTTCTTTGCCTCGAGAACGGTAAGAGATAGAGCGTCTGGGATGGAAGATTTGGAATCTACGGGTCAAAATTAGTCGGATAGGCATATTTCGAACGCGATTGGACGCAAAAAATATTTTTGTCGTAGTGAATTTCTACCTCAAAGCATAGAAATTTTTTTAGCTTTTCGAGATAGCATACTTCCGATAGAGCTAGCCAGTTCAAACTCGGTACGCTTATAGTACTCGACGAGACGATTAAAATGAAACAAATCGGAGGTCCCTAACTCTTACCGTTCCGGAGATGTGGTACTTTGAAACTTGAAAAATTTTGTTATCAAAAATTACCATAATTTCGTTCTAGCGCGAAAACTATTAGAGATAGGTCGTTCGTTCTTATTCCATTCGATTCCTAAGGAAAATCTACATATAGGAAGGTCCACTCGATCGCGATCGAGCAATAAATAAAGCCGTGAGAGCGATTTGAAATTTAGCCCTTAACGAAAATCGCGATTTTTAACGTAATATTGGTCATTCGACGAAAAATTCATGTTCGAAATTCGCGGTTATTTTGCGTCAGAATATACATATTCGGGCCGCTAATTACGTAAAACATATCGGTTCGGACGTGGAACGCATAGATTTCAAGAAAACGCCTTTCGAAGATAGGGTCAAAACGGGCTAAAATAGGGGTGTATATAAGGCTTTTTTCGAATATTCGACGAAAAATTCATGTTCGAATTTCGCGGTTATTTTGCGCCAGAATATACATATTTGGGCCGCTGATTACGTAGAAAATATCGGTTCGGACGTGGAACGCATAGATTTCGAGAAAACGCCTTACGAAGATAGGGTCAAAACGGGCTAAAATAGGGGTGTATATAAGGCTTTTTCGAATATTCGACGAAAAATTCATGTTCGAATTTCGCGGTTATTTTGCGCCAGAATATACATATTTGGGCCGCTGATTACGTAGAAAATATCGGTTCGGACGTGGAACGCATAGATTTCGAGAAAACGCCTTACGAAGTTTAGATAAAAGGCCTAAAATCGACCATATATAGGGGTGAATATAGGGCGAAACAGGGCATACTTCAAGCGCTCGTAGCGCCTAAACTATTAACGATAGAAAGCCAAATCGGGGGTGATTCTAAATCAGAAAAAGACGTTCTTTCGAATGGTGTGGGAGAAAATATCGTAGCTTGAAATAAATCCTTCCTTAGGGTGAATTTTAGTTATTTTTTACGAATTTTTCGCGGTTTTTCGCGATTTTCTCGGTAACCGTTGGAGTAAAGCAAAAATCCTACGCCGTTGAATTCGCCTCGTCAAAACGCATCGATTGGTGTAGGATTGAACGTCCTAAGTCCCGTATTAGTGAAAAAGGGGTATGTCATTTTAGCACTTTTTGCGGTTTTTTGCATTTTCTGGGCAACCGTTTGAAATAATCTAAATAAATTATATACCGTTGAAATCAGCGCGTCAAGACGCGTCGATTGGTATATGAATGAACGCGATAGGACAAACGAAACTTAAATCGTCCATATCTCCCTAACGGTTGGAGCTAGAGCGTTTATAATGCCATATTTGGAATCTACTCGTCGAGACCTATCCGATAGACCTATTTCGAACGCAATCGGGCGAAGTTTTCTTTGCCTCGAGAACGGTAAGAGATAGAGCGTCTGGGATGGAAGATTTGGAATCTACGGGTCAAAATTAGTCGGATAGGCATATTTCGAACGCGATTGGACGCAAAAAATATTTTTGTCGTAGTGAATTTCTACCTCAAAGCATAGAAATTTTTTTAGCTTTTCGAGATAGCATACTTCCGATAGAGCTAGCCAGTTCAAACTCGGTACGCTTATAGTACTCGACGAGACGATTAAAATGAAACAAATCGGAGGTCCCTAACTCTTACCGTTCCGGAGATGTGGTACTTTGAAACTTGAAAAATTTTGTTATCAAAAATTACCATAATTTCGTTCTAGCGCGAAAACTATTAGAGATAGGTCGTTCGTTCTTATTCCATTCGATTCCTAAGGAAAATCTACATATAGGAAGGTCCACTCGATCGCGATCGAGCAATAAATAAAGCCGTGAGAGCGATTTGAAATTTAGCCCTTAACGAAAATCGCGATTTTTAACGTAATATTGGTCATTCGACGAAATATTCATGTTCGAAATTCGCGGTTATTTTGCGTCAGAATATACATATTCGGGCCGCTAATTACGTAAAACATATCGGTTCGGACGTGGAACGCATAGATTTCAAGAAAACGCCTTTCGAAGATAGGGTCAAAACGGGCTAAAATAGGGGTGTATATAAGGCTTTTTCGAATATTCGACGAAAAATTCATGTTCGAATTTCGCGGTTATTTTGCGCCAGAATATACATATTTGGGCCGCTGATTACGTAGAAAATATCGGTTCGGACGTGGAACGCATAGATTTCGAGAAAACGCCTTACGAAGATAGGGTCAAAACGGGCTAAAATAGGGGTGTATATAAGGCTTTTTCGAATATTCGACGAAAAATTCATGTTCGAATTTCGCGGTTATTTTGCGCCAGAATATACATATTTGGGCCGCTGATTACGTAGAAAATATCGGTTCGGACGTGGAACGCATAGATTTCGAGAAAACGCCTTACGAAGTTTAGATAAAAGGCCTAAAATCGACCATATATAGGGGTGAATATAGGGCGAAACAGGGCATACTTCAAGCGCTCGTAGCGCCTAAACTATTAACGATAGAAAGCCAAATCGGGGGTGATTCTAAATCAGAAAAAGACGTTCTTTCGAATGGTGTGGGAGAAAATATCGTAGCTTGAAATAAATCCTTCCTTAGGGTGAATTTTAGTTATTTTTACGAATTTTTCGCGGTTTTTCGCGATTTTCTCGGTAACCGTTGGAGTAAAGCAAAAATCCTACGCCGTTGAATTCGCCTCGTCAAAACGCATCGATTGGTGTAGGATTGAACGTCCTAAGTCCCGTATTAGTGAAAAAGGGGTATGTCATTTTAGCACTTTTTGCGGTTTTTTGCATTTTCTGGGCAACCGTTTGAAATAATCTAAATAAATTATATACCGTTGAAATCAGCGCGTCAAGACGCGTCGATTGGTATATGAATGAACGCGATAGGACAAACGAAACTTAAATCGTCCATATCTCCCTAACGGTTGGAGCTAGAGCGTTTATAATGCCATATTTGGAATCTACTCGTCGAGACCTATCCGATAGACCTATTTCGAACGCAATCGGGCGAAGTTTTCTTTGCCTCGAGAACGGTAAGAGATAGAGCGTCTGGGATGGAAGATTTGGAATCTACGGGTCAAAATTAGTCGGATAGGCATATTTCGAACGCGATTGGACGCAAAAAATATTTTTGTCGTAGTGAATTTCTACCTCAAAGCATAGAAATTTTTTAGCTTTTCGAGATAGCATACTTCCGATAGAGCTAGCCAGTTCAAACTCGGTACGCTTATAGTACTCGACGAGACGATTAAAATGAAACAAATCGGAGGTCCCTAACTCTTACCGTTCCGGAGATGTGGTACTTTGAAACTTGAAAAATTTTGTTATCAAAAATTACCATAATTTCGTTCTAGCGCGAAAACTATTAGAGATAGGTCGTTCGTTCTTATTCCATTCGATTCCTAAGGAAAATCTACATATAGGAAGGTCCACTCGATCGCGATCGAGCAATAAATAAAGCCGTGAGAGCGATTTGAAATTTAGCCCTTAACGAAAATCGCGATTTTTAACGTAATATTGGTCATTCGACGAAAAATTCATGTTCGAAATTCGCGGTTATTTTGCGTCAGAATATACATATTCGGGCCGCTAATTACGTAAAACATATCGGTTCGGACGTGGAACGCATAGATTTCAAGAAAACGCCTTTCGAAGATAGGGTCAAAACGGGCTAAAATAGGGGTGTATATAAGGCTTTTTCGAATATTCGACGAAAAATTCATGTTCGAATTTCGCGGTTATTTTGCGCCAGAATATACATATTTGGGCCGCTGATTACGTAGAAAATATCGGTTCGGACGTGGAACGCATAGATTTCGAGAAAACGCCTTACGAAGTTTAGATAAAAGGCCTAAAATAGACCATATATAGGGGTGAATATAGGGCGAAACAGGGCATACTTCAAGCGCTCGTAGCGCCTAAACTATTAACGATAGAAAGCCAAATCGGGGGTGATTCTAAATCAGAAAAAGACGTTCTTTCGAATGGTGTGGGAGAAAATATCGTAGCTTGAAATAAATCCTTCCTTAGGGTGAATTTTAGTTATTTTTTACGAATTTTTCGCGGTTTTTCGCGATTTTCTCGGTAACCGTTGGAGTAAAGCAAAAAATCCTACGCCGTTGAATTCGCCTCGTCAAAACGCATCGATTGGTGTAGGATTGAACGTCCTAAGTCCCGTATTAGTGAAAAAGGGGTATGTCATTTTAGCACTTTTTGCGGTTTTTTGCATTTTCTGGGCAACCGTTTGAAATAATCTAAATAAATTATATACCGTTGAAATCAGCGCGTCAAGACGCGTCGATTGGTATATGAATGAACGCGATAGGACAAACGAAACTTAAATCGTCCATATCTCCCTAACGGTTGGAGCTAGAGCGTTTATAATGCCATATTTGGAATCTACTCGTCGAGACCTATCCGATAGACCTATTTCGAACGCAATCGGGCGAAGTTTTCTTTGCCTCGAGAACGGTAAGAGATAGAGCGTCTGGGATGGAAGATTTGGAATCTACGGGTCAAAATTAGTCGGATAGGCATATTTCGAACGCGATTGGACGCAAAAAATATTTTTGTCGTAGTGAATTTCTACCTCAAAGCATAGAAATTTTTTAGCTTTTCGAGATAGCATACTTCCGATAGAGCTAGCCAGTTCAAACTCGGTACGCTTATAGTACTCGACGAGACGATTAAAATGAAACAAATCGGAGGTCCCTAACTCTTACCGTTCCGGAGATGTGGTACTTTGAAACTTGAAAAATTTTGTTATCAAAAATTACCATAATTTCGTTCTAGCGCGAAAACTATTAGAGATAGGTCGTTCGTTCTTATTCCATTCGATTCCTAAGGAAAATCTACATATAGGAAGGTCCACTCGATCGCGATCGAGCAATAAATAAAGCCGTGAGAGCGATTTGAAATTTAGCCCTTAACGAAAATCGCGATTTTTAACGTAATATTGGTCATTCGACGAAATATTCATGTTCGAAATTCGCGGTTATTTTGCGTCAGAATATACATATTCGGGCCGCTAATTACGTAAAACATATCGGTTCGGACGTGGAACGCATAGATTTCAAGAAAACGCCTTTCGAAGATAGGGTCAAAACGGGCTAAAATAGGGGTGTATATAAGGCTTCTTTCGAATATACGACGAAAAATTCATGTTCGAATTTCGCGGTTATTTTGCGCCAGAATATACATATTTGGGCCGCTGATTACGTAGAAAATATCGGTTCGGACGTGGAACGCATAGATTTCGAGAAAACGCCTTACGAAGATAGGGTCAAAACGGGCTAAAATAGGGGTGTATATAAGGCTTTTTTCGAATATTCGACGAAAAATTCATGTTCGAATTTCGCGGTTATTTTGCGCCAGAATATACATATTTGGGCCGCTGATTACGTAGAAAATATCGGTTCGGACGTGGAACGCATAGATTTCGAGAAAACGCCTTACGAAGTTTAGATAAAAGGCCTAAAATCGACCATATATAGGGGTGAATATAGGGCGAAACAGGGCATACTTCAAGCGCTCGTAGCGCCTAAACTATTAACGATAGAAAGCCAAATCGGGGGTGATTCTAAATCAGAAAAAGACGTTCTTTCGAATGGTGTGGGAGAAAATATCGTAGCTTGAAATAAATCCTTCCTTAGGGTGAATTTTAGTTATTTTTTACGAATTTTTCGCGGTTTTTCGCGATTTTCTCGGTAACCGTTGGAGTAAAGCAAAAAAATCCTACGCCGTTGAATTCGCCTCGTCAAAACGCATCGATTGGTGTAGGATTGAACGTCCTAAGTCCCGTATTAGTGAAAAAGGGGTATGTCATTTTAGCACTTTTTGCGGTTTTTTGCATTTTCTGGGCAACCGTTTGAAATAATCTAAATAAATTATATACCGTTGAAATCAGCGCGTCAAGACGCGTCGATTGGTATATGAATGAACGCGATAGGACAAACGAAACTTAAATCGTCCATATCTCCCTAACGGTTGGAGCTAGAGCGTTTATAATGCCATATTTGGAATCTACTCGTCGAGACCTATCCGATAGACCTATTTCGAACGCAATCGGGCGAAGTTTTCTTTGCCTCGAGAACGGTAAGAGATAGAGCGTCTGGGATGGAAGATTTGGAATCTACGGGTCAAAATTAGTCGGATAGGCATATTTCGAACGCGATTGGACGCAAAAAATATTTTTGTCGTAGTGAATTTCTACCTCAAAGCATAGAAATTTTTTTAGCTTTTCGAGATAGCATACTTCCGATAGAGCTAGCCAGTTCAAACTCGGTACGCTTATAGTACTCGACGAGACGATTAAAATGAAACAAATCGGAGGTCCCTAACTCTTACCGTTCCGGAGATGTGGTACTTTGAAACTTGAAAAATTTTGTTATCAAAAATTACCATAATTTCGTTCTAGCGCGAAAACTATTAGAGATAGGTCGTTCGTTCTTATTCCATTCGATTCCTAAGGAAAATCTACATATAGGAAGGTCCACTCGATCGCGATCGAGCAATAAATAAAGCCGTGAGAGCGATTTGAAATTTAGCCCTTAACGAAAATCGCGATTTTTAACGTAATATTGGTCATTCGACGAAAAATTCATGTTCGAAATTCGCGGTTATTTTGCGTCAGAATATACATATTCGGGCCGCTAATTACGTAAAACATATCGGTTCGGACGTGGAACGCATAGATTTCAAGAAAACGCCTTTCGAAGATAGGGTCAAAACGGGCTAAAATAGGGGTGTATATAAGGCTTTTTCGAATATTCGACGAAAAATTCATGTTCGAATTTCGCGGTTATTTTGCGCCAGAATATACATATTTGGGCCGCTGATTACGTAGAAAATATCGGTTCGGACGTGGAACGCATAGATTTCGAGAAAACGCCTTACGAAGATAGGGTCAAAACGGGCTAAAATAGGGGTGTATATAAGGCTTTTTCGAATATTCGACGAAAAATTCATGTTCGAATTTCGCGGTTATTTTGCGCCAGAATATACATATTTGGGCCGTTGGATTACGTAGAAAATATCGGTTCGGACGTGGAACGCATAGATTTCGAGAAAACGCCTTACGAAGTTTAGATAAAAGGCCTAAAATCGACCATATATAGGGGTGAATATAGGGCGAAACAGGGCATACTTCAAGCGCTCGTAGCGCCTAAACTATTAACGATAGAAAGCCAAATCGGGGGTGATTCTAAATCAGAAAAGACGTTCTTTCGAATGGTGTGGGAGAAAATATCGTAGCTTGAAATAAATCCTTCCTTAGGGTGAATTTTAGTTATTTTTTACGAATTTTTCGCGGTTTTTCGCGATTTTCTCGGTAACCGTTGGAGTAAAGCAAAAAAATCCTACGCCGTTGAATTCGCCTCGTCAAAACGCATCGATTGGTGTAGGATTGAACGTCCTAAGTCCCGTATTAGTGAAAAAGGGGTATGTCATTTTAGCACTTTTTGCGGTTTTTTGCATTTTCTGGGCAACCGTTTGAAATAATCTAAATAAATTATATACCGTTGAAATCAGCGCGTCAAGACGCGTCGATTGGTATATGAATGAACGCGATAGGACAAACGAAACTTAAATCGTCCATATCTCCCTAACGGTTGGAGCTAGAGCGTTTATAATGCCATATTTGGAATCTACTCGTCGAGACCTATCCGATAGACCTATTTCGAACGCAATCGGGCGAAGTTTTCTTTGCCTCGAGAACGGTAAGAGATAGAGCGTCTGGGATGGAAGATTTGGAATCTACGGGTCAAAATTAGTCGGATAGGCATATTTCGAACGCGATTGGACGCAAAAAATATTTTTGTCGTAGTGAATTTCTACCTCAAAGCATAGAAATTTTTTTAGCTTTTCGAGATAGCATACTTCCGATAGAGCTAGCCAGTTCAAACTCGGTACGCTTATAGTACTCGACGAGACGATTAAAATGAAACAAATCGGAGGTCCCTAACTCTTACCGTTCCGGAGATGTGGTACTTTGAAACTTGAAAAATTTTGTTATCAAAAATTACCATAATTTCGTTCTAGCGCGAAAACTATTAGAGATACGTCGTTCGTTCTTATTCCATTCGATTCCTAAGGAAAATCTACATATAGGAAGGTCCACTCGATCGCGATCGAGCAATAAATAAAGCCGTGAGAGCGATTTGAAATTTAGCCCTTAACGAAAATCGCGATTTTTAACGTAATATTGGTCATTCGACGAAAAATTCATGTTCGAAATTCGCGGTTATTTTGCGTCAGAATATACATATTCGGGCCGCTAATTACGTAAAACATATCGGTTCGGACGTGGAACGCATAGATTTCAAGAAAACGCCTTTCGAAGATAGGGTCAAAACGGGCTAAAATAGGGGTGTATATAAGGCTTTTTCGAATATTCGACGAAAAATTCATGTTCGAATTTCGCGGTTATTTTGCGCCAGAATATACATATTTGGGCCGCTGATTACGCTGATCGGTTCGGACGTGGAAAATATCGGTTACGCATAGATTTCGAGAAAACGCCTTACGAAGATAGGGTCAAAACGGGCTAAAATAGGGGTGTATATAAGGCTTTTTCGAATATTCGACGAAAAATTCATGTTCGAATTTCGCGGTTATTTTGCGCCAGAATATACATATTTGGGCCGTTGATTACGTAGAAAATATCGGTTCGGACGTGGAACGCATAGATTTCGAGAAAACGCCTTACGAAGTTTAGATAAAAGGCCTAAAATCGACCATATATAGGGGTGAATATAGGGCGAAACAGGGCATACTTCAAGCGCTCGTAGCGCCTAAACTATTAACGATAGAAAGCCAAATCGGGGGTGATTCTAAATCAGAAAAAGACGTTCTTTCGAATGGTGTGGGAGAAAATATCGTAGCTTGAAATAAATCCTTCCTTAGGGTGAATTTTAGTTATTTTTTACGAATTTTTCGCGGTTTTTCGCGATTTTCTCGGTAACCGTTGGAGTAAAGCAAAAATCCTACGCCGTTGAATTCGCCTCGTCAAAACGCATCGATTGGTGTAGGATTGAACGTCCTAAGTCCCGTATTAGTGAAAAAGGGGTATGTCATTTTAGCACTTTTTGCGGTTTTTTGCATTTTCTGGGCAACCGTTTGAAATAATCTAAATAAATTATATACCGTTGAAATCAGCGCGTCAAGACGCGTCGATTGGTATATGAATGAACGCGATAGGACAAACGAAACTTAAATCGTCCATATCTCCCTAACGGTTGGAGCTAGAGCGTTTATAATGCCATATTTGGAATCTACTCGTCGAGACCTATCCGATAGACCTATTTCGAACGCAATCGGGCGAAGTTTTCTTTGCCTCGAGAACGGTAAGAGATAGAGCGTCTGGGATGGAAGATTTGGAATCTACGGGTCAAAATTAGTCGGATAGGCATATTTCGAACGCGATTGGACGCAAAAAATATTTTTGTCGTAGTGAATTTCTACCTCAAAGCATAGAAATTTTTTAGCTTTTCGAGATAGCATACTTCCGATAGAGCTAGCCAGTTCAAACTCGGTACGCTTATAGTACTCGACGAGACGATTAAAATGAAACAAATCGGAGGTCCCTAACTCTTACCGTTCCGGAGATGTGGTACTTTGAAACTTGAAAAATTTTGTTATCAAAAATTACCATAATTTCGTTCTAGCGCGAAAACTATTAGAGATACGTCGTTCGTTCTTATTCCATTCGATTCCTAAGGAAAATCTACATATAGGAAGGTCCACTCGATCGCGATCGAGCAATAAATAAAGCCGTGAGAGCGATTTGAAATTTAGCCCTTAACGAAAATCGCGATTTTTAACGTAATATTGGTCATTCGACGAAATATTCATGTTCGAAATTCGCGGTTATTTTGCGTCAGAATATACATATTCGGGCCGCTAATTACGTAAAACATATCGGTTCGGACGTGGAACGCATAGATTTCAAGAAAACGCCTTTCGAAGATAGGCTCAAAACGGGCTAAAATAGGGGTGTATATAAGGCTTTTTTCGAATATTCGACGAAAAATTCATGTTCGAATTTCGCGGTTATTTTGCGCCAGAATATACATATTTGGGCCGCTGATTACGTAGAAAATATCGGTTCGGACGTGGAACGCATAGATTTCGAGAAAACGCCTTACGAAGATAGGGTCAAAACGGGCTAAAATAGGGGTGTATATAAGGCTTTTTCGAATATTCGACGAAAAATTCATGTTCGAATTTCGCGGTTATTTTGCGCCAGAATATACATATTTGGGCCGCTGATTACGTAGAAAATATCGGTTCGGACGTGGAACGCATAGATTTCGAGAAAACGCCTTACGAAGTTTAGATAAAAGGCCTAAAATCGACCATATATAGGGGTGAATATAGGGCGAAACAGGGCATACTTCAAGCGCTCGTAGCGCCTAAACTATTAACGATAGAAAGCCAAATCGGGGGTGATTCTAAATCAGAAAAAGACGTTCTTTCGAATGGTGTGGGAGAAAATATCGTAGCTTGAAATAAATCCTTCCTTAGGGTGAATTTTAGTTATTTTTTACGAATTTTTCGCGGTTTTTCGCGATTTTCTCGGTAACCGTTGGAGTAAAGCAAAAAATCCTACGCCGTTGAATTCGCCTCGTCAAAACGCATCGATTGGTGTAGGATTGAACGTCCTAAGTCCCGTATTAGTGAAAAAGGGGTATGTCATTTTAGCACTTTTTTGCGGTTTTTTGCATTTTCTGGGCAACCGTTTGAAATAATCTAAATAAATTATATACCGTTGAAATCAGCGCGTCAAGACGCGTCGATTGGTATATGAATGAACGCGATAGGACAAACGAAACTTAAATCGTCCATATCTCCCTAACGGTTGGAGCTAGAGCGTTTATAATGCCATATTTGGAATCTACTCGTCGAGACCTATCCGATAGACCTATTTCGAACGCAATCGGGCGAAGTTTTCTTTGCCTCGAGAACGGTAAGAGATAGAGCGTCTGGGATGGAAGATTTGGAATCTACGGGTCAAAATTAGTCGGATAGGCATATTTCGAACGCGATTGGACGCAAAAAATATTTTTGTCGTAGTGAATTTCTACCTCAAAGCATAGAAATTTTTTTAGCTTTTCGAGATAGCATACTTCCGATAGAGCTAGCCAGTTCAAACTCGGTACGCTTATAGTACTCGACGAGACGATTAAAATGAAACAAATCGGAGGTCCCTAACTCTTACCGTTCCGGAGATGTGGTACTTTGAAACTTGAAAAATTTTGTTATCAAAAATTACCATAATTTCGTTCTAGCGCGAAAACTATTAGAGATACGTCGTTCGTTCTTATTCCATTCGATTCCTAAGGAAAATCTACATATAGGAAGGTCCACTCCATCGCGATCGAGCAATAAATAAAGCCGTGAGAGCGATTTAAAATTTAGCCCTTAACGAAAATCGCGATTTTTAACGTAATATTGGTCATTCGACGAAATATTCATGTTCGAAATTCGCGGTTATTTTGCGTCAGAATATACATATTCGGGCCGCTAATTACGTAAAACATATCGGTTCGGACGTGGAACGCATAGATTTCAAGAAAACGCCTTTCGAAGATAGGCTCAAAACGGGCTAAAATAGGGGTGTATATAAGGCTTTTTTCGAATATTCGACGAAAAATTCATGTTCGAATTTCGCGGTTATTTTGCGCCAGAATATACATATTTGGGCCGCTGATTACGTAGAAAATATCGGTTCGGACGTGGAACGCATAGATTTCGAGAAAACGCCTTACGAAGATAGGGTCAAAACGGGCTAAAATAGGGGTGTATATAAGGCTTTTTCGAATATTCGACGAAAAATTCATGTTCGAATTTCGCGGTTATTTTGCGCCAGAATATACATATTTGGGCCGTTGATTACGTAGAAAATATCGGTTCGGACGTGGAACGCATAGATTTCGAGAAAACGCCTTACGAAGTTTAGATAAAAGGCCTAAAATCGACCATATATAGGGGTGAATATAGGGCGAAACAGGGCATACTTCAAGCGCTCGTAGCGCCTAAACTATTAACGATAGAAAGCCAAATCGGGGGTGATTCTAAATCAGAAAAAGACGTTCTTTCGAATGGTGTGGGAGAAAATATCGTAGCTTGAAATAAATCCTTCCTTAGGGTGAATTTTAGTTATTTTTACGAATTTTTCGCGGTTTTTCGCGATTTTCTCGGTAACCGTTGGAGTAAAGCAAAAAATCCTACGCCGTTGAATTCGCCTCGTCAAAACGCATCGATTGGTGTAGGATTGAACGTCCTAAGTCCCGTATTAGTGAAAAAGGGGTATGTCATTTTAGCACTTTTTGCGGTTTTTTGCATTTTCTGGGCAACCGTTTGAAATAATCTAAATAAATTATATACCGTTGAAATCAGCGCGTCAAGACGCGTCGATTGGTATATGAATGAACGCGATAGGACAAACGAAACTTAAATCGTCCATATCTCCCTAACGGTTGGAGCTAGAGCGTTTATAATGCCATATTTGGAATCTACTCGTCGAGACCTATCCGATAGACCTATTTCGAACGCAATCGGGCGAAGTTTTCTTTGCCTCGAGAACGGTAAGAGATAGAGCGTCTGGGATGGAAGATTTGGAATCTACGGGTCAAAATTAGTCGGATAGGCATATTTCGAACGCGATTGGACGCAAAAAATATTTTTGTCGTAGTGAATTTCTACCTCAAAGCATAGAAATTTTTTTAGCTTTTCGAGATAGCATACTTCCGATAGAGCTAGCCAGTTCAAACTCGGTACGCTTATAGTACTCGACGAGACGATTAAAATGAAACAAATCGGAGGTCCCTAACTCTTACCGTTCCGGAGATGTGGTACTTTGAAACTTGAAAAATTTTGTTATCAAAAATTACCATAATTTCGTTCTAGCGCGAAAACTATTAGAGATACGTCGTTCGTTCTTATTCCATTCGATTCCTAAGGAAAATCTACATATAGGAAGGTCCACTCCATCGCGATCGAGCAATAAATAAAGCCGTGAGAGCGATTTAAAATTTAGCCCTTAACGAAAATCGCGATTTTTAACGTAATATTGGTCATTCGACGAAATATTCATGTTCGAAATTCGCGGTTATTTTGCGTCAGAATATACATATTCGGGCCGCTAATTACGTAAAACATATCGGTTCGGACGTGGAACGCATAGATTTCAAGAAAACGCCTTTCGAAGATAGGCTCAAAACGGGCTAAAATAGGGGTGTATATAAGGCTTTTTTCGAATATTCGACGAAAAATTCATGTTCGAATTTCGCGGTTATTTTGCGCCAGAATATACATATTTGGGCCGCTGATTACGTAGAAAATATCGGTTCGGACGTGGAACGCATAGATTTCGAGAAAACGCCTTACGAAGATAGGGTCAAAACGGGCTAAAATAGGGGTGTATATAAGGCTTTTTCGAATATTCGACGAAAAATTCATGTTCGAATTTCGCGGTTATTTTGCGCCAGAATATACATATTTGGGCCGCTGATTACGTAGAAAATATCGGTTCGGACGTGGAACGCATAGATTTCGAGAAAACGCCTTACGAAGTTTAGATAAAAGGCCTAAAATCGACCATATATAGGGGTGAATATAGGGCGAAACAGGGCATACTTCAAGCGCTCGTAGCGCCTAAACTATTAACGATAGAAAGCCAAATCGGGGGTGATTCTAAATCAGAAAAAGACGTTCTTTCGAATGGTGTGGGAGAAAATATCGTAGCTTGAAATAAATCCTTCCTTAGGGTGAATTTTAGTTATTTTTTACGAATTTTTCGCGGTTTTTCGCGATTTTCTCGGTAACCGTTGGAGTAAAGCAAAAAAATCCTACGCCGTTGAATTCGCCTCGTCAAAACGCATCGATTGGTGTAGGATTGAACGTCCTAAGTCCCGTATTAGTGAAAAAGGGGTATGTCATTTTAGCACTTTTTGCGGTTTTTTGCATTTTCTGGGCAACCGTTTGAAATAATCTAAATAAATTATATACCGTTGAAATCAGCGCGTCAAGACGCGTCGATTGGTATATGAATGAACGCGATAGGACAAACGAAACTTAAATCGTCCATATCTCCCTAACGGTTGGAGCTAGAGCGTTTATAATGCCATATTTGGAATCTACTCGTCGAGACCTATCCGATAGACCTATTTCGAACGCAATCGGGCGAAGTTTTCTTTGCCTCGAGAACGGTAAGAGATAGAGCGTCTGGGATGGAAGATTTGGAATCTACGGGTCAAAATTAGTCGGATAGGCATATTTCGAACGCGATTGGACGCAAAAATATTTTTGTCGTAGTGAATTTCTACCTCAAAGCATAGAAATTTTTTAGCTTTTCGAGATAGCATACTTCCGATAGAGCTAGCCAGTTCAAACTCGGTACGCTTATAGTACTCGACGAGACGATTAAAATGAAACAAATCGGAGGTCCCTAACTCTTACCGTTCCGGAGATGTGGTACTTTGAAACTTGAAAAATTTTGTTATCAAAAATTACCATAATTTCGTTCTAGCGCGAAAACTATTAGAGATACGTCGTTCGTTCTTATTCCATTCGATTCCTAAGGAAAATCTACATATAGGAAGGTCCACTCCATCGCGATCGAGCAATAAATAAAGCCGTGAGAGCGATTTAAAATTTAGCCCTTAACGAAAATCGCGATTTTTAACGTAATATTGGTCATTCGACGAAATATTCATGTTCGAAATTCGCGGTTATTTTGCGTCAGAATATACATATTCGGGCCGCTAATTACGTAAAACATATCGGTTCGGACGTGGAACGCATAGATTTCAAGAAAACGCCTTTCGAAGATAGGGTCAAAACGGGCTAAAATAGGGGTGTATATAAGGCTTTTTCGAATATTCGACGAAAAATTCATGTTCGAATTTCGCGGTTATTTTGCGCCAGAATATACATATTTGGGCCGCTGATTACGTAGAAAATATCGGTTCGGACGTGGAACGCATAGATTTCGAGAAAACGCCTTACGAAGATAGGGTCAAAACGGGCTAAAATAGGGGTGTATATAAGGCTTTTTCGAATATTCGACGAAAAATTCATGTTCGAATTTCGCGGTTATTTTGCGCCAGAATATACATATTTGGGCCGCTGATTACGTAGAAAATATCGGTTCGGACGTGGAACGCATAGATTTCGAGAAAACGCCTTACGAAGTTTAGATAAAAGGCCTAAAATCGACCATATATAGGGGTGAATATAGGGCGAAACAGGGCATACTTCAAGCGCTCGTAGCGCCTAAACTATTAACGATAGAAAGCCAAATCGGGGGTGATTCTAAATCAGAAAAAGACGTTCTTTCGAATGGTGTGGGAGAAAATATCGTAGCTTGAAATAAATCCTTCCTTAGGGTGAATTTTAGTTATTTTTACGAATTTTTCGCGGTTTTTCGCGATTTTCTCGGTAACCGTTGGAGTAAAGCAAAAATCCTACGCCGTTGAATTCGCCTCGTCAAAACGCATCGATTGGTGTAGGATTGAACGTCCTAAGTCCCGTATTAGTGAAAAAGGGGTATGTCATTTTAGCACTTTTTGCGGTTTTTTGCATTTTCTGGGCAACCGTTTGAAATAATCTAAATAAATTATATACCGTTGAAATCAGCGCGTCAAGACGCGTCGATTGGTATATGAATGAACGCGATAGGACAAACGAAACTTAAATCGTCCATATCTCCCTAACGGTTGGAGCTAGAGCGTTTATAATGCCATATTTGGAATCTACTCGTCGAGACCTATCCGATAGACCTATTTCGAACGCAATCGGGCGAAGTTTTCTTTGCCTCGAGAACGGTAAGAGATAGAGCGTCTGGGATGGAAGATTTGGAATCTACGGGTCAAAATTAGTCGGATAGGCATATTTCGAACGCGATTGGACGCAAAAAATATTTTTGTCGTAGTGAATTTCTACCTCAAAGCATAGAAATTTTTTTAGCTTTTCGAGATAGCATACTTCCGATAGAGCTAGCCAGTTCAAACTCGGTACGCTTATAGTACTCGACGAGACGATTAAAATGAAACAAATCGGAGGTCCCTAACTCTTACCGTTCCGGAGATGTGGTACTTTGAAACTTGAAAAATTTTGTTATCAAAAATTACCATAATTTCGTTCTAGCGCGAAAACTATTAGAGATACGTCGTTCGTTCTTATTCCATTCGATTCCTAAGGAAAATCTACATATAGGAAGGTCCACTCCATCGCGATCGAGCAATAAATAAAGCCGTGAGAGCGATTTAAAATTTAGCCCTTAACGAAAATCGCGATTTTTAACGTAATATTGGTCATTCGACGAAATATTCATGTTCGAAATTCGCGGTTATTTTGCGTCAGAATATACATATTCGGGCCGCTAATTACGTAAAACATATCGGTTCGGACGTGGAACGCATAGATTTCAAGAAAACGCCTTTCGAAGATAGGGTCAAAACGGGCTAAAATAGGGGTGTATATAAGGCTTCTTTCGAATATACGACGAAAAATTCATGTTCGAATTTCGCGGTTATTTTGCGCCAGAATATACATATTTGGGCCGCTGATTACGTAGAAAATATCGGTTCGGACGTGGAACGCATAGATTTCGAGAAAACGCCTTACGAAGATAGGGTCAAAACGGGCTAAAATAGGGGTGTATATAAGGCTTTTTCGAATATTCGACGAAAAATTCATGTTCGAATTTCGCGGTTATTTTGCGCCAGAATATACATATTTGGGCCGTTGGTTACGTAGAAAATATCGGTTCGGACGTGGAACGCATAGATTTCGAGAAAACGCCTTACGAAGTTTAGATAAAAGGCCTAAAATCGACCATATATAGGGGTGAATATAGGGCGAAACAGGGCATACTTCAAGCGCTCGTAGCGCCTAAACTATTAACGATAGAAAGCCAAATCGGGGTGATTCTAAATCAGAAAAAGACGTTCTTTCGAATGGTGTGGGAGAAAATATCGTAGCTTGAAATAAATCCTTCCTTAGGGTGAATTTTAGTTATTTTTTACGAATTTTTCGCGGTTTTTCGCGATTTTCTCGGTAACCGTTGGAGTAAAGCAAAAATCCTACGCCGTTGAATTCGCCTCGTCAAAACGCATCGATTGGTGTAGGATTGAACGTCCTAAGTCCCGTATTAGTGAAAAAGGGGTATGTCATTTTAGCACTTTTTGCGGTTTTTTGCATTTTCTGGGCAACCGTTTGAAATAATCTAAATAAATTATATACCGTTGAAATCAGCGCGTCAAGACGCGTCGATTGGTATATGAATGAACGCGATAGGACAAACGAAACTTAAATCGTCCATATCTCCCTAACGGTTGGAGCTAGAGCGTTTATAATGCCATATTTGGAATCTACTCGTCGAGACCTATCCGATAGACCTATTTCGAACGCAATCGGGCGAAGTTTTCTTTGCCTCGAGAACGGTAAGAGATAGAGCGTCTGGGATGGAAGATTTGGAATCTACGGGTCAAAATTAGTCGGATAGGCATATTTCGAACGCGATTGGACGCAAAAAATATTTTTGTCGTAGTGAATTTCTACCTCAAAGCATAGAAATTTTTTTAGCTTTTCGAGATAGCATACTTCCGATAGAGCTAGCCAGTTCAAACTCGGTACGCTTATAGTACTCGACGAGACGATTAAAATGAAACAAATCGGAGGTCCCTAACTCTTACCGTTCCGGAGATGTGGTACTTTGAAACTTGAAAAATTTTGTTATCAAAAATTACCATAATTTCGTTCTAGCGCGAAAACTATTAGAGATACGTCGTTCGTTCTTATTCCATTCGATTCCTAAGGAAAATCTACATATAGGAAGGTCCACTCCATCGCGATCGAGCAATAAATAAAGCCGTGAGAGCGATTTAAAATTTAGCCCTTAACGAAAATCGCGATTTTTAACGTAATATTGGTCATTCGACGAAATATTCATGTTCGAAATTCGCGGTTATTTTGCGTCAGAATATACATATTCGGGCCGCTAATTACGTAAAACATATCGGTTCGGACGTGGAACGCATAGATTTCAAGAAAACGCCTTTCGAAGATAGGGTCAAAACGGGCTAAAATAGGGGTGTATATAAGGCTTCTTTCGAATATACGACGAAAAATTCATGTTCGAATTTCGCGGTTATTTTGCGCCAGAATATACATATTTGGGCCGCTGATTACGTAGAAAATATCGGTTCGGACGTGGAACGCATAGATTTCGAGAAAACGCCTTACGAAGATAGGGTCAAAACGGGCTAAAATAGGGGTGTATATAAGGCTTTTTCGAATATTCGACGAAAAATTCATGTTCGAATTTCGCGGTTATTTTGCGCCAGAATATACATATTTGGGCCGCTGATTACGTAGAAAATATCGGTTCGGACGTGGAACGCATAGATTTCGAGAAAACGCCTTACGAAGTTTAGATAAAAGGCCTAAAATCGACCATATATAGGGGTGAATATAGGGCGAAACAGGGCATACTTCAAGCGCTCGTAGCGCCTAAACTATTAACGATAGAAAGCCAAATCGGGGGTGATTCTAAATCAGAAAAAGACGTTCTTTCGAATGGTGTGGGAGAAAATATCGTAGCTTGAAATAAATCCTTCCTTAGGGTGAATTTTAGTTATTTTTTACGAATTTTTCGCGGTTTTTCGCGATTTTCTCGGTAACCGTTGGAGTAAAGCAAAAATCCTACGCCGTTGAATTCGCCTCGTCAAAACGCATCGATTGGTGTAGGATTGAACGTCCTAAGTCCCGTATTAGTGAAAAAGGGGTATGTCATTTTAGCACTTTTTGCGGTTTTTTGCATTTTCTGGGCAACCGTTTGAAATAATCTAAATAAATTATATACCGTTGAAATCAGCGCGTCAAGACGCGTCGATTGGTATATGAATGAACGCGATAGGACAAACGAAACTTAAATCGTCCATATCTCCCTAACGGTTGGAGCTAGAGCGTTTATAATGCCATATTTGGAATCTACTCGTCGAGACCTATCCGATAGACCTATTTCGAACGCAATCGGGCGAAGTTTTCTTTGCCTCGAGAACGGTAAGAGATAGAGCGTCTGGGATGGAAGATTTGGAATCTACGGGTCAAAATTAGTCGGATAGGCATATTTCGAACGCGATTGGACGCAAAAAATATTTTTGTCGTAGTGAATTTCTACCTCAAAGCATAGAAATTTTTTTAGCTTTTCGAGATAGCATACTTCCGATAGAGCTAGCCAGTTCAAACTCGGTACGCTTATAGTACTCGACGAGACGATTAAAATGAAACAAATCGGAGGTCCCTAACTCTTACCGTTCCGGAGATGTGGTACTTTGAAACTTGAAAAATTTTGTTATCAAAAATTACCATAATTTCGTTCTAGCGCGAAAACTATTAGAGATACGTCGTTCGTTCTTATTCCATTCGATTCCTAAGGAAAATCTACATATAGGAAGGTCCACTCCATCGCGATCGAGCAATAAATAAAGCCGTGAGAGCGATTTAAAATTTAGCCCTTAACGAAAATCGCGATTTTTAACGTAATATTGGTCATTCGACGAAATATTCATGTTCGAAATTCGCGGTTATTTTGCGTCAGAATATACATATTCGGGCCGCTAATTACGTAAAACATATCGGTTCGGACGTGGAACGCATAGATTTCAAGAAAACGCCTTTCGAAGATAGGCTCAAAACGGGCTAAAATAGGGGTGTATATAAGGCTTTTTTCGAATATTCGACGAAAAATTCATGTTCGAATTTCGCGGTTATTTTGCGCCAGAATATACATATTTGGGCCGCTGATTACGTAGAAAATATCGGTTCGGACGTGGAACGCATAGATTTCGAGAAAACGCCTTACGAAGATAGGGTCAAAACGGGCTAAAATAGGGGTGTATATAAGGCTTTTTCGAATATTCGACGAAAAATTCATGTTCGAATTTCGCGGTTATTTTGCGCCAGAATATACATATTTGGGCCGCTGATTACGTAGAAAATATCGGTTCGGACGTGGAACGCATAGATTTCGAGAAAACGCCTTACGAAGTTTAGATAAAAGGCCTAAAATCGACCATATATAGGGGTGAATATAGGGCGAAACAGGGCATACTTCAAGCGCTCGTAGCGCCTAAACTATTAACGATAGAAAGCCAAATCGGGGGTGATTCTAAATCAGAAAAAGACGTTCTTTCGAATGGTGTGGGAGAAAATATCGTAGCTTGAAATAAATCCTTCCTTAGGGTGAATTTTAGTTATTTTTTACGAATTTTTCGCGGTTTTTCGCGATTTTCTCGGTAACCGTTGGAGTAAAGCAAAAAATCCTACGCCGTTGAATTCGCCTCGTCAAAACGCATCGATTGGTGTAGGATTGAACGTCCTAAGTCCCGTATTAGTGAAAAAGGGGTATGTCATTTTAGCACTTTTTGCGGTTTTTTGCATTTTCTGGGCAACCGTTTGAAATAATCTAAATAAATTATATACCGTTGAAATCAGCGCGTCAAGACGCGTCGATTGGTATATGAATGAACGCGATAGGACAAACGAAACTTAAATCGTCCATATCTCCCTAACGGTTGGAGCTAGAGCGTTTATAATGCCATATTTGGAATCTACTCGTCGAGACCTATCCGATAGACCTATTTCGAACGCAATCGGGCGAAGTTTTCTTTGCCTCGAGAACGGTAAGAGATAGAGCGTCTGGGATGGAAGATTTGGAATCTACGGGTCAAAATTAGTCGGATAGGCATATTTCGAACGCGATTGGACGCAAAAATATTTTTGTCGTAGTGAATTTCTACCTCAAAGCATAGAAATTTTTTAGCTTTTCGAGATAGCATACTTCCGATAGAGCTAGCCAGTTCAAACTCGGTACGCTTATAGTACTCGACGAGACGATTAAAATGAAACAAATCGGAGGTCCCTAACTCTTACCGTTCCGGAGATGTGGTACTTTGAAACTTGAAAAATTTTGTTATCAAAAATTACCATAATTTCGTTCTAGCGCGAAAACTATTAGAGATACGTCGTTCGTTCTTATTCCATTCGATTCCTAAGGAAAATCTACATATAGGAAGGTCCACTCGATCGCGATCGAGCAATAAATAAAGCCGTGAGAGCGATTTAAAATTTAGCCCTTAACGAAAATCGCGATTTTTAACGTAATATTGGTCATTCGACGAAATATTCATGTTCGAAATTCGCGGTTATTTTGCGTCAGAATATACATATTCGGGCCGCTAATTACGTAAAACATATCGGTTCGGACGTGGAACGCATAGATTTCAAGAAAACGCCTTTCGAAGATAGGGTCAAAACGGGCTAAAATAGGGGTGTATATAAGGCTTCTTTCGAATATACGACGAAAAATTCATGTTCGAATTTCGCGGTTATTTTGCGCCAGAATATACATATTTGGGCCGCTGATTACGTAGAAAATATCGGTTCGGACGTGGAACGCATAGATTTCGAGAAAACGCCTTACGAAGATAGGGTCAAAACGGGCTAAAATAGGGGTGTATATAAGGCTTTTTCGAATATTCGACGAAAAATTCATGTTCGAATTTCGCGGTTATTTTGCGCCAGAATATACATATTTGGGCCGTTGGTTACGTAGAAAATATCGGTTCGGACGTGGAACGCATAGATTTCGAGAAAACGCCTTACGAAGTTTAGATAAAAGGCCTAAAATCGACCATATATAGGGGTGAATATAGGGCGAAACAGGGCATACTTCAAGCGCTCGTAGCGCCTAAACTATTAACGATAGAAAGCCAAATCGGGGTGATTCTAAATCAGAAAAAGACGTTCTTTCGAATGGTGTGGGAGAAAATATCGTAGCTTGAAATAAATCCTTCCTTAGGGTGAATTTTAGTTATTTTTTACGAATTTTTCGCGGTTTTTCGCGATTTTCTCGGTAACCGTTGGAGTAAAGCAAAAAATCCTACGCCGTTGAATTCGCCTCGTCAAAACGCATCGATTGGTGTAGGATTGAACGTCCTAAGTCCCGTATTAGTGAAAAAGGGGTATGTCATTTTAGCACTTTTTGCGGTTTTTTGCATTTTCTGGGCAACCGTTTGAAATAATCTAAATAAATTATATACCGTTGAAATCAGCGCGTCAAGACGCGTCGATTGGTATATGAATGAACGCGATAGGACAAACGAAACTTAAATCGTCCATATCTCCCTAACGGTTGGAGCTAGAGCGTTTATAATGCCATATTTGGAATCTACTCGTCGAGACCTATCCGATAGACCTATTTCGAACGCAATCGGGCGAAGTTTTCTTTGCCTCGAGAACGGTAAGAGATAGAGCGTCTGGGATGGAAGATTTGGAATCTACGGGTCAAAATTAGTCGGATAGGCATATTTCGAACGCGATTGGACGCAAAAATATTTTTGTCGTAGTGAATTTCTACCTCAAAGCATAGAAATTTTTTAGCTTTTCGAGATAGCATACTTCCGATAGAGCTAGCCAGTTCAAACTCGGTACGCTTATAGTACTCGACGAGACGATTAAAATGAAACAAATCGGAGGTCCCTAACTCTTACCGTTCCGGAGATGTGGTACTTTGAAACTTGAAAAATTTTGTTATCAAAAATTACCATAATTTCGTTCTAGCGCGAAAACTATTAGAGATACGTCGTTCGTTCTTATTCCATTCGATTCCTAAGGAAAATCTACATATAGGAAGGTCCACTCCATCGCGATCGAGCAATAAATAAAGCCGTGAGAGCGATTTAAAATTTAGCCCTTAACGAAAATCGCGATTTTTAACGTAATATTGGTCATTCGACGAAATATTCATGTTCGAAATTCGCGGTTATTTTGCGTCAGAATATACATATTCGGGCCGCTAATTACGTAAAACATATCGGTTCGGACGTGGAACGCATAGATTTCAAGAAAACGCCTTTCGAAGATAGGGTCAAAACGGGCTAAAATAGGGGTGTATATAAGGCTTCTTTCGAATATTCGACGAAAAATTCATGTTCGAATTTCGCGGTTATTTTGCGCCAGAATATACATATTTGGGCCGCTGATTACGTAGAAAATATCGGTTCGGACGTGGAACGCATAGATTTCGAGAAAACGCCTTACGAAGATAGGGTCAAAACGGGCTAAAATAGGGGTGTATATAAGGCTTTTTCGAATATTCGACGAAAAATTCATGTTCGAATTTCGCGGTTATTTTGCGCCAGAATATACATATTTGGGCCGCTGATTACGTAGAAAATATCGGTTCGGACGTGGAACGCATAGATTTCGAGAAAACGCCTTACGAAGTTTAGATAAAAGGCCTAAAATCGACCATATATAGGGGTGAATATAGGGCGAAACAGGGCATACTTCAAGCGCTCGTAGCGCCTAAACTATTAACGATAGAAAGCCAAATCGGGGGTGATTCTAAATCAGAAAAAGACGTTCTTTCGAATGGTGTGGGAGAAAATATCGTAGCTTGAAATAAATCCTTCCTTAGGGTGAATTTTAGTTATTTTTTACGAATTTTTCGCGGTTTTTCGCGATTTTCTCGGTAACCGTTGGAGTAAAGCAAAAAATCCTACGCCGTTGAATTCGCCTCGTCAAAACGCATCGATTGGTGTAGGATTGAACGTCCTAAGTCCCGTATTAGTGAAAAAGGGGTATGTCATTTTAGCACTTTTTGCGGTTTTTTGCATTTTCTGGGCAACCGTTTGAAATAATCTAAATAAATTATATACCGTTGAAATCAGCGCGTCAAGACGCGTCGATTGGTATATGAATGAACGCGATAGGACAAACGAAACTTAAATCGTCCATATCTCCCTAACGGTTGGAGCTAGAGCGTTTATAATGCCATATTTGGAATCTACTCGTCGAGACCTATCCGATAGACCTATTTCGAACGCAATCGGGCGAAGTTTTCTTTGCCTCGAGAACGGTAAGAGATAGAGCGTCTGGGATGGAAGATTTGGAATCTACGGGTCAAAATTAGTCGGATAGGCATATTTCGAACGCGATTGGACGCAAAAAATATTTTTGTCGTAGTGAATTTCTACCTCAAAGCATAGAAATTTTTTTAGCTTTTCGAGATAGCATACTTCCGATAGAGCTAGCCAGTTCAAACTCGGTACGCTTATAGTACTCGACGAGACGATTAAAATGAAACAAATCGGAGGTCCCTAACTCTTACCGTTCCGGAGATGTGGTACTTTGAAACTTGAAAAATTTTGTTATCAAAAATTACCATAATTTCGTTCTAGCGCGAAAACTATTAGAGATAGGTCGTTCGTTCTTATTCCATTCGATTCCTAAGGAAAATCTACATATAGGAAGGTCCACTCGATCGCGATCGAGCAATAAATAAAGCCGTGAGAGCGATTTGAAATTTAGCCCTTAACGAAAATCGCGATTTTTAACGTAATATTGGTCATTCGACGAAATATTCATGTTCGAAATTCGCGGTTATTTTGCGTCAGAATATACATATTCGGGCCGCTAATTACGTAAAACATATCGGTTCGGACGTGGAACGCATAGATTTCAAGAAAACGCCTTTCGAAGATAGGCTCAAAACGGGCTAAAATAGGGGTGTATATAAGGCTTTTTCGAATATTCGACGAAAAATTCATGTTCGAATTTCGCGGTTATTTTGCGCCAGAATATACATATTTGGGCCGCTGATTACGTAGAAAATATCGGTTCGGACGTGGAACGCATAGATTTCGAGAAAACGCCTTACGAAGTTTAGATAAAAGGCCTAAAATCGACCATATATAGGGGTGAATATAGGGCGAAACAGGGCATACTTCAAGCGCTCGTAGCGCCTAAACTATTAACGATAGAAAGCCAAATCGGGGGTGATTCTAAATCAGAAAAAGACGTTCTTTCGAATGGTGTGGGAGAAAATATCGTAGCTTGAAATAAATCCTTCCTTAGGGTGAATTTTAGTTATTTTTTACGAATTTTTCGCGGTTTTTCGCGATTTTCTCGGTAACCGTTGGAGTAAAGCAAAAAATCCTACGCCGTTGAATTCGCCTCGTCAAAACGCATCGATTGGTGTAGGATTGAACGTCCTAAGTCCCGTATTAGTGAAAAAGGGGTATGTCATTTTAGCACTTTTTGCGGTTTTTTGCATTTTCTGGGCAACCGTTTGAAATAATCTAAATAAATTATATACCGTTGAAATCAGCGCGTCAAGACGCGTCGATTGGTATATGAATGAACGCGATAGGACAAACGAAACTTAAATCGTCCATATCTCCCTAACGGTTGGAGCTAGAGCGTTTATAATGCCATATTTGGAATCTACTCGTCGAGACCTATCCGATAGACCTATTTCGAACGCAATCGGGCGAAGTTTTCTTTGCCTCGAGAACGGTAAGAGATAGAGCGTCTGGGATGGAAGATTTGGAATCTACGGGTCAAAATTAGTCGGATAGGCATATTTCGAACGCGATTGGACGCAAAAATATTTTTGTCGTAGTGAATTTCTACCTCAAAGCATAGAAATTTTTTTAGCTTTTCGAGATAGCATACTTCCGATAGAGCTAGCCAGTTCAAACTCGGTACGCTTATAGTACTCGACGAGACGATTAAAATGAAACAAATCGGAGGTCCCTAACTCTTACCGTTCCGGAGATGTGGTACTTTGAAACTTGAAAAATTTTGTTATCAAAAATTACCATAATTTCGTTCTAGCGCGAAAACTATTAGAGATAGGTCGTTCGTTCTTATTCCATTCGATTCCTAAGGAAAATCTACATATAGGAAGGTCCACTCGATCGCGATCGAGCAATAAATAAAGCCGTGAGAGCGATTTGAAATTTAGCCCTTAACGAAAATCGCGATTTTTAACGTAATATTGGTCATTCGACGAAAAATTCATGTTCGAAATTCGCGGTTATTTTGCGTCAGAATATACATATTCGGGCCGCTAATTACGTAAAACATATCGGTTCGGACGTGGAACGCATAGATTTCAAGAAAACGCCTTTCGAAGATAGGGTCAAAACGGGCTAAAATAGGGGTGTATATAAGGCTTCTTTCGAATATTCGACGAAAAATTCATGTTCGAATTTCGCGGTTATTTTGCGCCAGAATATACATATTTGGGCCGCTGATTACGTAGAAAATATCGGTTCGGACGTGGAACGCATAGATTTCGAGAAAACGCCTTACGAAGATAGGGTCAAAACGGGCTAAAATAGGGGTGTATATAAGGCTTTTTTCGAATATTCGACGAAAAATTCATGTTCGAACGGTTATTTTGCGCCAGAATATACATATTTGGGCCGCTGGTTACGTAGAAAATATCGGTTCGGACGTGGAACGCATAGATTTCGAGAAAACGCCTTACGAAGTTTAGATAAAAGGCCTAAAATCGACCATATATAGGGGTGAATATAGGGCGAAACAGGGCATACTTCAAGCGCTCGTAGCGCCTAAACTATTAACGATAGAAAGCCAAATCGGGGGTGATTCTAAATCAGAAAAAGACGTTCTTTCGAATGGTGTGGGAGAAAATATCGTAGCTTGAAATAAATCCTTCCTTAGGGTGAATTTTAGTTATTTTTTACGAAATTTTCGCGGTTTTTCGCGGTATTTCGCGATTTTCTCGGTAACCGTTGGAGTAAAGCAAAAATCCTACGCCGTTGAATTCGCCTCGTCAAAACGCATCGATTGGTGTAGGATTGAACGTCCTAAGTCCCGTATTAGTGAAAAAGGGGTATGTCATTTTAGCACTTTTTTGCGGTTTTTTGCATTTTCTGGGCAACCGTTTGAAATAATCTAAATAAATTATATACCGTTGAAATCAGCGCGTCAAGACGCGTCGATTGGTATATGAATGAACGCGATAGGACAAACGAAACTTAAATCGTCCATATCTCCCTAACGGTTGGAGCTAGAGCGTTTATAATGCCATATTTGAAATCTACTCGTCGAGACCTATCCGATAGACCTATTTCGAACGCAATCGGGCGAAGTTTTCTTTGCCTCGAGAACGGTAAGAGATAGAGCGTCTGGGATGGAAGATTTGGAATCTACGGGTCAAAATTAGTCGGATAGGCATATTTCGAACGCGATTGGACGCAAAAATATTTTTGTCGTAGTGAATTTCTACCTCAAAGCATAGAAATTTTTTTAGCTTTTCGAGATAGCATACTTCCGATAGAGCTAGCCAGTTCAAACTCGGTACGCTTATAGTACTCGACGAGACGATTAAAATGAAACAAATCGGAGGTCCCTAACTCTTACCGTTCCGGAGATGTGGTACTTTGAAACTTGAAAAATTTTGTTATCAAAAATTACCATAATTTCGTTCTAGCGCGAAAACTATTAGAGATACGTCGTTCGTTCTTATTCCATTCGATTCCTAAGGAAAATCTACATATAGGAAGGTCCACTCGATCGCGATCGAGCAATAAATACAGCCGTGAGAGCGATTTAAAATTTAGCCCTTAACGAAAATCGCGATTTTTAACGTAATATTGGTCATTCGACGAAATATTCATGTTCGAAATTCGCGGTTATTTTGCGTCAGAATATACATATTCGGGCCGCTAATTACGTAAAACATATCGGTTCGGACGTGGAACGCATAGATTTCAAGAAAACGCCTTTCGAAGATAGGCTCAAAACGGGCTAAAATAGGGGTGTATATAAGGCTTTTTCGAATATTCGACGAAAAATTCATGTTCGAATTTCGCGGTTATTTTGCGCCAGAATATACATATTTGGGCCGCTGATTACGTAGAAAATATCGGTTCGGACGTGGAACGCATAGATTTACGCCTTACGAAGATAGGGTCAAAACGGGCTAAATATAAGGCTTTTTTCGAATATTCGACGAAAAATTCATGTTCGAATTTCGCGGTTGCGCCAGAATATACATATTTGATTACGTAGAAAATATCGGTTCGGACGTGGAACGCATAGATTTCGAGAAAACGCCTTACGAAGTTTAGATAAAAGGCCTAAAATCGACCATATATAGGGGTGAATATAGGGCGAAACAGGGCATACTTCAAGCGCTCGTAGCGCCTAAACTATTAACGATAGAAAGCCAAATCGGGGTGATTCTAAATCAGAAAAAGACGTTCTTTCGAATGGTGTGGGAGAAAATATCGTAGCTTGAAATAAATCCTTCCTTAGGGTGAATTTTAGTTATTTTTTACGAATTTTTCGCGGTTTTTCGCGGTTTTTCGCGATTTTCTCGGTAACCGTTGGAGTAAAGCAAAAATCCTACGCCGTTGAATTCGCCTCGTCAAAACGCATCGATTGGTGTAGGATTGAACGTCCTAAGTCCCGTATTAGTGAAAAAGGGGTATGTCATTTTAGCACTTTTTGCGGTTTTTTGCATTTTCTGGGCAACCGTTTGAAATAATCTAAATAAATTATATACCGTTGAAATCAGCGCGTCAAGACGCGTCGATTGGTATATGAATGAACGCGATAGGACAAACGAAACTTAAATCGTCCATATCTCCCTAACGGTTGGAGCTAGAGCGTTTATAATGCCATATTTGAAATCTACTCGTCGAGACCTATCCGATAGACCTATTTCGAACGCAATCGGGCGAAGTTTTCTTTGCCTCGAGAACGGTAAGAGATAGAGCGTCTGGGATGGAAGATTTGGAATCTACGGGTCAAAATTAGTCGGATAGGCATATTTCGAACGCGATTGGACGCAAAAATATTTTTGTCGTAGTGAATTTCTACCTCAAAGCATAGAAATTTTTTTAGCTTTTCGAGATAGCATACTTCCGATAGAGCTAGCCAGTTCAAACTCGGTACGCTTATAGTACTCGACGAGACGATTAAAATGAAACAAATCGGAGGTCCCTAACTCTTACCGTTCCGGAGATGTGGTACTTTGAAACTTGAAAAATTTTGTTATCAAAAATTACCATAATTTCGTTCTAGCGCGAAAACTATTAGAGATAGGTCGTTCGTTCTTATTCCATTCGATTCCTAAGGAAAATCTACATATAGGAAGGTCCACTCGATCGCGATCGAGCAATAAATAAAGCCGTGAGAGCGATTTGAAATTTAGCCCTTAACGAAAATCGCGATTTTTAACGTAATATTGGTCATTCGACGAAATATTCATGTTCGAAATTCGCGGTTATTTTGCGTCAGAATATACATATTCGGGCCGCTAATTACGTAAAACATATCGGTTCGGACGTGGAACGCATAGATTTCAAGAAAACGCCTTTCGAAGATAGGCTCAAAACGGGCTAAAATAGGGGTGTATATAAGGCTTTTTCGAATATTCGAATATTCGACGAAAAATTCATGTTCGAATTTCGCGGTTATTTTGCGCCAGAATATACATATTTGGGCCGGTAATTACGTAAAACATATCGGTTCGGACGTGGAACGCATAGATTTCGAGAAAACGCCTTACGAAGTTTAGATAAAAGGCCTAAAATAGACCATATATAGGGGTGAATATAGGGCGAAACAGGGCATACTTCAAGCGCTCGTAGCGCCTAAACTATTAACGATAGAAAGCCAAATCGGGGGTGATTCTAAATCAGAAAAAGACGTTCTTTCGAATGGTGTGGGAGAAAATATCGTAGCTTGAAATAAATCCTTCCTTAGGGTGAATTTAGTTATTTTTACGAATTTTTCGCGGTTTTTCGCGATTTCCTCGGTAACCGTTGGAGTAAAGCAAAAGAATCCTACGCCGTTGAATTCGCCTCGTCAAAACGCATCGATTGGTGTAGGATTGAACGTCCTAAGTCCCGTATTAGTGAAAAAGAGGTATGTCATTTTAGCACTTTTTGCGGTATTTTGCATTTTCTGGGCAACCGTTTGAAATAATCTAAATAAATTATATACCGTTGAAATCAGCGCGTCAGGACGCGTCGATTGGTATATGAATGGACGCGATAGGACAAACGAAACTTAAATCGTCCATATCTCCCTAACGGTTGGAGCTAGAGCGTTTATAATGCCATATTTCGAATCTACTCGTCGAGACCTATCCGATAGACCTATTTCGAACGCAATCGGGCGAAATTTTCTTTGCCTCGAGAACGGTAAGGGATAGGGCGTCTGGGATGGAAGATTTGGAATCTACGGGTCAAAATTAGTCGGATAGGCATATTTCGAACGCGATTGGACGCAAAATATATTTTTGTCGTAGTGAATTTCTACCTCAAAGCATAGAAATTTTTTTAGCTTTTCGAGATAGCATACTTCCGATAGAGCTAGCCAGTTCAAACTCGGTACGCTTATAGTACTCGACGAGACGATTAAAATGAAACAAATCGGAGGTCCCTAACTCTTACCGTTCCGGAGATGTGGTACTTTGAAACTTGAAAAATTTTGTTATCAAAAGTTACCATAATTTCGTTCGCTTGAAAAATTCATTCGACGAACGGGTCACCAATAGGGTGTATATAAGGCTTTTTTCGAATATTTGACGGAAAATTCATGTTCGAATTTCGCAGTTATTTTGCGCCAGAGTATACATACATATATGGAGCGGTAATAACGTAGAATATATCGGTTCGGACGTGGAACGCATAGATTTGGAGAAAACTCCATTCGAAGTTAGGGTAAAACGTCGAAAATAGACCGAATATAGGGGTGAATATAGGGCGAAACAGGGCAAACTTCAAGCGCTGGTAGCGCCTAAACTATTAACGATAGAAAGTCGATTAGGGATGATCCTGAATCAGAAAAAGGAGCTCTCTCGAATGGTGGTGGAGAAAATGTCGTAGCTTGAAGAAGATCCGTTTCCTAGGGTGGAATTTAGCTATTTTTTACAATTTTTTCACGGTTTCTCACGATTTTCTCGGTAACGGTTGAAATAAAGTAAAAATCCTACGCTGTTGAATTCGCCCCACCAAAGCGCATCGATTGATGTAGGATTGAACGTCCTAAGTCTAAGCCTATTTAGGGGAGCACAAGCAGAAACAGACCATTATCTAGTGGTGGCAACAATACAAGGCATAAACAAGAAGAGCCAACGCTGAAAAAGTAAGAACACAAAGAAATGGGAGGTGGATTTAGTAGAAAACGAAGAAACAAGGCGAAAATTAGAAGAAACAGTTACAAACAGTTTACAAAGTGCAACAATAGGTATACAGGAAATAGAGCAGATATGGCAGGGACTGAAGAAAAATATAACCAAAGCAGCTGAAGAAACACTCAAAACAACGAAGCAAAAGGCAGAGACGAAGAAGTGGTTTGATGGAGAATGTGAAAAAAAAGCAAGAAAACGAAAGAATGTGGCCACAATGGATTGGATTAATACAAAGAAAACAGGAGGACAGCAAGACATATGAAACGGAGAGAAACAAAGCAAACACGATATATAAAAGCAAGAAGAATCAGTGGATAAATTCAAAGCTGGAAGAGATAGAACATTCAAGTCGATGTCACAATACAAGACAATTCTATAGAAATATGAGACAAGTAAACAATAAAGCAGTTAGAACAAGATGCGTGAAAGATATAAACGGGGAAGCAGAACAGGATCCAGATAAAATAGGAAACATATGGAGAGAATACAACAAAGAGGCCATGTACATATACGGAAGGAAAAGAAAGAACACAAGAGGAGGATGAACAAATAACTAAAAATCAAGATGAGAAAGGAGAACCCCCCAACGAGAAGGAGATACTGCAGGAAATCAGCAGGCTAAGAAATAAGAAAGCACACGGTAAAGATGAAATAGAAGCGGAATTAATCAAGTACGGAGGACATAAACTACAAACACAAATGAGCGATTTGATTAAGGAAATTTGGAAGCAAAACAACATGCCCGAAGAATGATGCACCGGAGTAATAGTGCCTATCTATAAAAAAGAAGATAGAGAAAATTGCAGGAACTACAAACCAATAACGCTGCTAAACGTCATTTACAAAATACTGGCCAATCTGGTGAATACACGATTGAAAGAACAGGCAGAGAAAATCCTTGGTGATTATCAAAATTGCTTCAGACCCAACCGCTCGACGATAAATGCTATACATACAGTAGAGCAAATAATACAAAAGATATGAGAACATGGCAGCCTTCATTGATTTTGAGGGAGCCTTTGACACCGTCAACAGGAATGAAATGATAGAGGCATTGAAATCAATGGGAATATCAGAAAAATTGGGGGCGCCGGTAAAAATGAGTCTTAAAAACACAAAAGCTAAAGTGAGATACATGCGAACAACGACAGATTCGTTCGAAGTAAACAAAGGAGTAAAACAAGGAGACCCACTATCTCCAACAATATTCAATTTAGTTTTAGAAAGTGCCATTAGAAAAGCCAAATTAGACAAAAAGAATATAATGGTTGATGGATTGCAAATAATAGCGTATGCAGACGATGTCACAATAATTGGAAGCACAAGCACAGGAATGACACTAGCCCTGGAACGTCTGGAGAGGGAAGCACGAAAACTGGGTATGGAAATCAATGAAGCCAAAACAAAATACATGAAGATAGGAAGAACTGAGACCAATACACGAGGCTACCTGAGAACATAGAAACACAAATTTGAGGAAGTTTCATCGTTCAACTACCTAGGTGTAATAATGGACAGGAATGGGAAAGAGAGGGTGAGACAGAGAATTTTAAAAGGGCTACAAGCGTTTGGATGAAATAGGTTGATTGTGATTGTGATATTCCTTGTCGTGAACCCCCTTTTACCTTGGGTCTCTGCCAATTTGATAGTACTGCCACCCTATAATTATGCCACTCCGTCGAAGTTAAATGCAATATTTAGCTAACGTTAGCCCACAGCATCAACCTGCGGAAAGTGATTTAGGTACAATACCATATATTTCTAAAGTTGACAAATTGTCACAGGAAATTGAAATATATTTAAATTTTGATGATGGAGGATCACATGAATGGACAATTTTCCATTGGTAATGTGAATTCATACCAATCTCAGCGACATCAAGTATCATCAACGATGTGACATAGCTAGATTAGGACATTCCCAACCATTTTAAAGACCACAATCTAGAAAATTAGTTTCCCGTCTGATATCCTATTTTTAATTCAAGAGCAGAAAGTGTTTTGCGTCAATTTGTGCTAAAAAGCTGAGCTGGTTAAATAACGAAAGTTAAGAGAATCTTTATAGCATTGTGTGTAGTGATAAAATATATATGTCTTCCTATGAACTCGAGAATAGACTTTTTCCGTTGCTTGGTAGTTTCGAGACTAGAAACAGCAAACGTCGTTCGTTCCAGACATCCAACGAAGATGGTCGCCAGGTTTGTCTTGAAAGCAGGTCATGTAGCTATAATTCCCTACAACACTGAAGAAATTTGTCAGAAGTAATCGGTATACTCCAAGAAACTAACTCAGAACGACCAATCACCATCCACTTCTTGAAATACGAAAATATCGAACATTCGCACAATTTCAACCTTTGTCCTAAGAATTCTTTTATACTCCAAGAGATGAAGAGATGAATGCATTACATGGTCAGCGGTTTTAATCGCCGGAAGCAGCAGTCGATACCTTCAAAATGGTAATTTGGCTATCCCAAAATGAAGAGTAAGTAATTGTTTCAACGTTTAGTTCCAACGAATACAAAAGTATACCGATTTTTGTTGACCGATATTTCGAAAACCAATAAAGCAGTCTCAATCGACGTAGTGTTTGCTTTTTCTGATCAGAGTTCGGCAAGAGCGCAAGGGATGAGTTATTCTATTGGCCGCTAAGTGCATATAACTCATTGATACTTGTGTCTCAGTAACACGCACAAGTGCACATATGCACTTAACAGCCAGTGGAATGACCCATTCCATACGCTCTTGTCGAACAACCCTCATCCCTTGCGCATCTTTCCCCATTAAATAAAAACGTGTTTCAGGTTACTGCTCTAATCTAGAAAATACTGTTGTCCGACCTCCATATATGCAAATTTTGGTAATATATTTTCGCTGTATAGCCAGCCTTGAACTCGCAATAATTACAATGAATCTTTTGTATGCCTTTCATTTTGGTTAAGCTGTCATTATCTTATATTAACGTGCACGTTTTTGTATTTTTTGTTTGTAATTAAAATAGGATTAGACACACGCGGCCATAACTCTTAGGATTTTCCAAAGAAACGGCGATATTCGCTGCTGGAAGCGAGTTATATCTGTAGCAAATATTCTCTCAAACCTTTCATTAACGTCATCATTAATTCCAGATAAAATATACAATACCTACATGACCCTCCGGTGCGTTTGTACGTTGTGCAAACCCGGAATGGAAAATACGAATTCATTTGCTTCGGTTTGAACGATGTGGGTCGTGATCTGTGAAACCGCAAATCTCAGATTACTCCCGGGGATTAGTTCTTTCAAACCGCTCACTGCTGGTTTGCCTGCATGTGTAGTACACGTATTATTAAGTCTACGTATTTGTAACGTTTGTGTGTGTGTATCGTTAGTCAGTTTATTCTGTGCTGGTAACAAATATGGGGCCATGATTGTAATGCCAATTTACAAACATTCCGGTTGTTCTGCTGGGGAACCTTTTTACTTAGGCAGGAGGGTATTTAGTTGTAAATAGCTTTTGTATACATTTTTCTTTTTGTTTGGATTCTTTTATACTTAAAAATATTCTTGTAAAAAACGAAAAGGGAACGTGAAAATTAAGCATCGTATTTTAGATTATTATCGTAGAAACTTCTCTATCCTTGTGAACGCAACAGAGATATTTTTTTCCTGTAGAATTTGCGTTTTTATATTCTTTAAAAAAATCCTTTTGTCATTTATTTAGTGCATTACATGTAACCTTTATACCGCAATCTGCTGAAAATATATGCACTTTCATATTTCATATGACTTAGGAATCCTCTCTTCCCCAAAATTGGTGTTCAGCTTATTGAAAGTTCAGTTAAATGTAAGAAAATACATATGAATTTCCATACTCAACATGACTCGAGAAAGAGCAAATGCATACATAATTTTATAAAGAACAATTAATAACAGAGGATAATTATAGCTGAAGAAAGTATATATGTATTTACTGAAGGCACTGATGGAAAACAGAACTAAATTCGAAGGCCAGTTCCTCCACCAAATCAAATATTTGTAGAAAAGTACAAAGTTAGTTTTAACACAAATATTGACAAGTTTTGAAATATGTTAATAAAATGAAGTAAAATAATCATCACACCTATGTAGTTTATGAAAAATCTGAATACGTATTTCGACATGTCATCTACACTGCTTCGCATGAACCAGCAAAATTGACACTGTCAATTGTGTAGTGATGTTGTCATTGTCAGTTTTGTAACGATATGTTGTCATTGTGCGGTGTTCTGCTGAGTACAGTATTTGCCCAAAGTTTGTGCATAAACTGAATCCTGTGGTTTTTCTATTGAAGATGATAATAGAGTTGTCGCATTACGTGTTTGAATTTCTGCCGAGTTAAATGTGGTAAGGATTGTTTCAGTTTACTTTACTGGTCTCTAAATCACCGTCTTCAGCAAATACGTATTTGAATAGTAAGGTATTATTCGCAGTAATGAAGCGGTGCACATCAAACATTTTACAAAGTTGCGGCTAACACTGTGGATCTATCTTGTGCAGTATTTATGTAGCTAAAAACGATTCTTTCGACACGCAATTGCTTTATGCATTACTAAGGATAAGTATTTAGTTGTTGAAACATGTAGTTATCAATTTAACGATGTTGATATAGTAATACTTTTCTTTATGTTTTCTAAATCGTAGTAATAAAGATAACATAAATCTAGATCTAGGTGTTATTTAAACTCAAAATATATAACACACATTCTTAATAATGATAATCACTTCATTTAACTTTTATGGCTACAATTCCGCCTTTGGTTTCTATCCAAATCATTTACAACCTAAAATTTTTTCGCCTGCTAATATGTACATATGTTGTCCTTCCACACTAAACTGACGTGAACTAAAAATTTGTAGAATTCAATATGTTATAACAAATTTATTTTTAAAAACGGTTTTGGACGTATTAACGTAAGAGTTTGCATATATTTTGCAATGTTGAATGTCGTACGTTAGTCAACCCTATTAGGGTTATCAACAGATTGTTTGATCAATTGTGCTGTACAATCGTATACATAATAAATTTCGAGGAAAATTCGAAATATTAAGAAACAATTTAAAAGGAAATGTCTACTGTTACAGGTTTATTATCTGTGCATTTCAATAAACCAGACTTATGTTCACAATCAGTAAGCTTCATGGGAGAAACTGACGATTATATGCTCTGATTTTATATTTATTTTTTGTACGATTTTCAATTTTCGTCTGTAGTTTTGAAATGCAACTGAAAGAAGTGAAAGAAAAATACATTCTCTTGTCACATAACTCCTCTTAAACAACGAACTTTGTTCTGTTATATAGAAACGACCAATCTCAATTTACACAACGGAGTTAAATAAAATATAATTAAAATTGCGAAATTTTTCCGCTTATAATCTGACCATCAAATGTCTTCGATCGAATTTTCTCTGTCATTAATAAAAATATTGCTGACTGTAAAGTGAGCAAGTCATCTCATTTCTTATTATGATTTCATCTGTGTGGCAGTGCTATCTGAAAGTGAATATCAACCGAAATATATATTTTCGGATACTTACTAATTCTCAGGATAAAAATTTGCAAATGTCATAGGAAGTAATGATATCATGTATCTGCATTCCATTCGGGCGATGCACAGTAATTTTCGAATTTGCACATTTTTTGTGGGTACGGTCCTGAGAACACATATGATCCGTTATTCGGAAGCCGTAATTGGAGATGACCATATGTTTTTTCCCAATCATTTTCTACCGTACGATTGTACCTATTGAGAGCTGCTGTTACATTGTTGCGTTTTGCTACAATTTGCGAATGAATCACATGTCCAGAGAAAGTCGGTACACTTATATTTGTTATTATCTAGTTTCTTACTATTCCGAATACAAAAGAATAGAAAATAAGTGTATCATTATGATAGCTATGTTTTGTAACATGCAATAAATTGGTTGACGTGCTAATTTGACTAAAAATTGTTCGTGAAATGTTCTAAAAAGTTCAGTTTAAAATGATTTCTAAATTTAATTATCGTCTCCATTTGGTTTTAGAGATTTTCTTATATTTCATATAATTATTATACTATCGAATTGTCAAGTTACGTTGTATCCTGTATTATAACTACTGCAAAGTCAATTGAGAAAAATTGATCAAATTTAGATAACAATTTTTAGCTAAAATTTCATTTCTATTGAAAATTATATACAATGAGTTGATGCTTCATAGGACTTGAAATTTTGTGCCTGAATACCGCGCTGTATTATTATTTAACGCCTAGAAGCGGTACGCTATTAGTTACATGCGTTATTAATATATTGCGGTTAATTAGTAGTTAGATTTATCATTTTACTTTATGCAATACTATATCATTACAAATTAATATAACGTGAAAGTGTACCGTAGCGTAAAAATGTCGTCCGTTATGTTATATTTATGATGAAGCGATTTGCATGTATCGAAGAATCTGCATAATTTATTAGTTAATAAATTGGGCTTTTACCTGTTTCATAACGTTCCGAGTGTGTGTTTTCTATGATTTCATTTTCTTTAAATAAATTGCTTACATAAAAGGATGTTAATGGTAATAGGAAAGCAACATTAAGATTTCAACTTAATGGATACTACTATGATTAAGTTTCTGATTTACGATAGAGAAATTAATGTGCGTTCTCAGAAAAGTCGAAATAAATTAAAACTACATTAAACAGGACATGGCGACTGTAATCCTCAGTACCTCTTGTAAAGTGAAATTCAAAATTATATAGATATTAAACAAATGTTTTTTCATTTCCGCATTTTAGTCCACTTTGACACCTTTAACGAACATTGATACATAAAATACTTCATATAAAACTAATTCTCGCATCCTTTATTCTAAATCAAGTTATTCCGAACTAAGAATGGATGATTCAGGTCGTTAAGCAGTAACTTCCTTGTTTTACTTTAGTTCTATTTATAATCATTTATAACGACAGATCAAATTTTGAAAGTATTATCTGAAATGTGCTTATAAACTCACTGGCGTTTTTTAACATTTTGTAAGAGAAATAATGACGTTGTTGAGTCTGGGATGTCATAAGATGTGCATTGGAGAGTTTACGTGGATGAGCATGAAGCTGGTTGGTCTTTTGGGGATAGGTACTAGCTCCCCGAGGGAGTAAGATCCTTTGATGCGACAGCGATGGTTCAGAATCTTCTGTAGAGCAGTTATAGGTGGCAAAAAGTGTGCATAAATGTAAATATCATCAGCATAGAAGGCGGTACTGCTATTTATGAATTTGGTTATACCACAGTTAAACAATGTAGATCCTAGTACAGAGTTTTGCTAGACGCCGGCTTGGAGTATCATAAATTCAGAATACTGATTGTTGATTTCAACAGCAAGTTTCGTTTCACTCAAATAATTGTGTAGAAGCTTTATCAGTACCTGCGAGAATTCTTGGTAGTGCCAAACTCGATCAAATACTCTCTCGAGGTAGGTTGTGACTACAGCTGTGTAGTTCCTTTTGTTGAAGGCGTTTCTCAGTCCGTAATAACCCTGGCTATCTGATAATTAGCACCTTAGCTTATTTGGGAGAATAGCCGTCTAGTGCGGTGTTAATGTGTACTTCATGTTAGTTTTCGGTATACGGTGCTCTATGGAAGTCATAAGAACGTAGACCACCGATCCATCCACGCATCGAGCCAACACTGTTTTCAGTTTTGTTGTCAATGAAAATACCGCTAAGAAGGGTTTCCACTGTCTCCCTCTCGCCATGCCATCTCTTCAACGCCCAATTACTTAAAAATAATGAGCGCAATCCACAAGAGTCTTATCTTCCCGACAATGGTTAAAATTAGTTATACAAGGCTTTAATCTTCGCCGGGCGAAAAGTAGCTTAGAGCAACGTTGGAAAAAGAAGAGGCAACGACACACGGCTTTCCAAAGCGCTCAAGCATCTGACCGCGGTACTGACCGCGCCCGACACAGTTTGACTGCGGTGATCGAACGGGAACTGGTGGTTTCAGTGTGGTATGGCAGTTTCCGACGAAAATTCCGCTAGCAAGGCATTAGTCTCCTTCTACCCACGTCATCTGTTATATTTCCATTTGCTTATAAGAAGGTGGTCTATCTATAGGGGTCTAACCTTAAGTAGCCCTTAACTGTGTTGTGAAAATAGCTGATGACCTAGAATAGGTGATTGTTTTCAATCTAAGTAGTTAGGAAGCTTGTGTTTCGTAGGCAAGTTTTAGCTCTTGTTGAATTCTTGTAATAATTATCTTTCGTAGAATTTCGTGTTGCTGTAAAACGAGTTAGCAATTCCACCAGTTCGTGTTCCGTTTTTTGTTTGCTATACATATCTTCTTATGTCAATTGCTTTTATACCTATGTGAGAAAGAAGGTATCACCCACTAAAAGTTTATATTTTTTAGTAGAGAGAGATGGCCGGTTCTGGAACCCCCGCTCCCCGCTCAGTCGCTCAGTCACAACCCCGACCGTGTATACTGGAAGGTAGTCACAACCCCGACTGCCCGCGTATGGAAATGGGGCCACAACCCCGGTTGGAGGGTTAAAAATGGGCAACAACCCCTCCCCGGAAAATTCAAAACTCCCGCCCCTCTGGTCGGTAAGGTAGATAACTGGGCAGTGCCGGTAATACAGGTGGCTGTATGTAGTACCGCTTTTAACCGGTAGGTGTCGCTGTTCGGTAGATGCCGGTAATACAGGTGACTGTATGTAGTACCGCTTTTGACCGGTAGTTGTCGCTGTTCGGTAGGACGCCTGTAATGGCAGTAGTACAGGGGCTGTATGTAGTATCGCTTTCGACCGGTAGGTGTCGTTGTTCGGTAGGGTGGCCTACGTAGTATGTAGTGCCGCTTTTGACCGGGAGGTGGCGCTGTTCGATAGGGCGCTTATGTAATACAGGTGGCTGTATGTAGTACCGCTTTCGACCGGAAGGTGTCGCTGCTGCTCAGAGTACAGTGAGCTGTAGGTGGTAACAGGCCTAATTAGGAAATTAGGCATTTCACCAGAAGATGGAGGATCAGGAGACGTTGGCCGGAAGATTTGTAAAGTTAACAGATTACGTAATACCATGACGTCACAAACCGGTTTCGACGATACACCATCCATGTACTGACCGCGCTCGACGCTGTTTGACTTCGGTGAAAGGAGGAGAACGGCTATTGTCAACGTGCTATGACTGTTGCATTTTTAATTACACATACGGTACACCATCCAAGTACTGATCGCGCGTGTCGCTGTTTGACTTAGGTGATCGCATGAGGGTCGCTATTGCCAACATGCTGGTTGTTGCGGATATGTTCCTATATATTACGTAATATTACGCAATACTATTACATTACAAACAGGTTTAGATGATAATTTTAGATGCAAGGAATATGTTAGAACTTCGCTCTTAGTCAGAAGATGTTGATAAAACAGATAATTATGTATAGATCCCTAATAAGATATTACGTAATACCATCATGGCATAAACATGGTGAATGTTAGATGGGAAGAGCGTTCTCATTCATGATATCATAGAAAATACCGCGTTCTGATTGGTCGCATCCTATACAATGCCACGCTCTGATTGGTTACCAACTCGAAATTCAAAATTCTCCGATATGTATAGGAAGGTAGTTCACCAACAACATCCTTAACATTGATTAAGGTGTTTAACGTCAGACAGTAAGTAATAAAGTCACTCGACATGCGCAAGTTAGTCCTGGTGAACACTACATACTATTGATCGGTCATCAGTAAGGTGAAGAACCGGTTTATATGTTTAAATGTAAACTACACCAAACTGAGGAATCGGGAGATGGCCCGAATTTCGTACCATTGATCGACCACCAATCGCAGTACGACACATCATCAGACATCACAAACAGGTTTCAACGTTATATTTTAATATGAACAGGATGAATGTTATGCTATATATAGGAAGGTAGTTCCCCAACAACTTCCTTAACACTGATCAAGGTGTTTAACGTCACACAGTAAGTGATGGCGTCACTGCGCATGCACAAGTTGGTCCTGCTGAACACTGTACACTTTCGATCGCTCATCAGTATCGTGAAGAATCGGTTTATATGTTTGAACGTAAAATACACCGAACTGAGGAATCGGGAGATGACCCGAGCTTCATACGATTGACCGACCACTAATCACAGTACGCTACATCATTAGACATCACAAATAGGTTTAGATATTATACTGTAATACGATATTATAAGGAAATGGAACGTAAGTCAATTAGTTAGTAAATTATTAAAACGTATCACATAGGCTTATGTTTAACTGGAACACTTATACCAATAGTAATCGATTGTAAATCAACAAAGTCAAACATATCAGGCTCGGTCAGGTCGTAGACGGATAGAAATCAGTATCTTTCAGTAAGATATGTGGATTTTCTATAACGATCCTATACAGTCGGCATCTAATAAAATTACGTAATACAAGGCTCCTTTGTCTATTGATACGAGCATGTAACGTCACAAACAGGATTCAACGACAGTTCTGTGTTAAATGTGTAAGTTAATATAAAATCAAATTTAATGAAACTCAGTCCATTATTTATTAATATATTAAGATACACGTAGAAAAACACTTACAAAGTTTAATTGATCGCATCATATGAAATATCGCATTCTGATTGAATATCGATAAATCATATAAAAGCTAGTTCATTTACCGACAGCTTTCTAACAGCTAGGTCGTGAACTTCAACATCTTTACCTCCAGTATATAGTTTTAGTGTTTATAGTTAGGCGTTGATTTCCTACTGGTTTAGCGTTTCATTATCACTTAGTATTCGTCGTGATTGGACAGGCATATTTTAGGTAAGTTATTTAAATTTCACCGCATACTTTCCCTAATAGACTGCAATATTATAGTTTAAGATGGAGTGTGAGATATGCCACAAAACATTTGCAAGAAAAGATGGATTGAACAGACATCCCTGCTTAAATAATAAATCTTACACATGCACCATATGTGAGGAAATCTTTACGACATAAGAAAACGCATAATATCGATTCCATAACCAAAAACGAGATGTTTCAGAAGAGAAGCAGCCACCAAGTAAAATGAACCATGCGGCGAATAGCATGTCGGAACAGGATTTTCGATGCCGCGACCAAACCTTACCGACGGCTACATTACACAATGAACACCTTTGTTTCCATGCGCATCTGAACAGCAATTCTCTTAAACTTGAAGAGGATATGTTCATCATAAAAATCACCCGGAACAATAATGTAAAAATAATGATAAAGCAGGCACCCCATGATGTAATACAACCTACAACATGAAAATTTGCATAAATATAGGATATTCCAACAGTATTATCCGGCGTGAAGATAATATCGATGGACCGACGTTTTCCAAGAAACAGTGCAGCGAGTGAAATATAATAACGGAGTAAAATAATTTTATACATATTATACTGAATAAAAGATATCATCATAAAGTTTACGAATTTTATTTAAAGGGTGGAACAATATTTATAATAAGTATGCAGTAATAGAATAATGCAATCTTACTAATAAGTAAGTATAGCAAAACAGAGTAAAAATGTTTATCCAACTGCTGTGGAAGTTATAAAATCCAACTGATTCGATCTCATTTTGTAGGTAAAACTCCTTCGAGGGAGTATACGTTCTCATATTTGAATTTCTGCTATTTCTGTTTATAGGAACACCCCAGAATCGGTTTCTCGTTTACATCTTCAATTAAATATGCGTTGGGATTACCCACCTTACTTAAACACGTAAGAATACGGGATTTAACCTGAATGGATCGATGTTTCGTATGATTGTATTCATCGATTATTTTAGACAAAATATTCATCTACCTATATAAATCTCTCAAACGAAATAAATGTACAATGTGAAGCTACCAGCATTATTCGACAGTCCTAACTTCGCAAGGAACCGAGTTGCTGGTGAAATTAAAAGGTATTGGTCACATCAAATACATCTCTATACAAACGTATACAGACTTGACTTCAATACAGAAACAAAAACTCACGAAGTTGTATGAACCGTGTATTTAATAAGGGGTGGAAAAGGATACATATGTATATCTATATACTGTTGGCATAATAATATAATATAAAATAAATATAATAATAATCATTCTAACATGATAACGGAAGTATCTTGTTCGATGTCGATATCATGGACATATCAAAGGTGAATGTAATGAGAGGTTTAACGTGATGTCTACGATGGAAGATGAAGAAAAAACAAGATGATACCGGAAAATATAAAATTTGCAAGCCATGAAAGAAAATAGTCATATATCGATCTAACCAGTTAAATAAAGAACAGGCTGTGCATCTAATGATGCATTACAATCTTTCTTTACCTTGCACTTGAACTCACGTAAATATAGGATGATACGTTACCAGTACTATTCGACAATCCTAAACTTGCAAGGAGTCGAATTCCTGACGCGCGAAGTTGTATGAATCGTGTATTTGACAAGGGCGAAACAGGACATACATATCAATCCGCTATTAGTGGAAGAGGGGTAAAACATCACTATGTTCTGATAACGGAACTATCTCATCCGATGTCGACATCATAGATATATCGAAGGCGAATACAAATATTCCAAATGATGAATAAGCGTGTATCCCATGGTGAATTACTGCAGTCTTTCGTCCAGCATGAAAAAATATATATAGGCGACCAATTATCCGCACTGACACGCCTAATCTTGAAAGGAGTTAAGTTTATGGTGAAATTAAAAGGTATTGGTCACATCGACACCCAAAACAACCTATCAATATGTAAATGTATATGGACTTGACTTCATCATAAAGACGAAAATGTAGGAAGTTGTATCGACCATGTATTTAACAAGGTGAAAAAGTATACACATATCGATCTATTATTAATGGAAGACGATCAATACATCATTATCGATCGGTATCAACATCATAGACATATCAAAGGTGAATGTAATAGAATGTTAACCGTATTGACGATAACCGAGACGAAGAAGAAAGCAAGGTTGTTGGGGTGATATAAAAATTGTAAATCACGAACGAAAAACGGTGTTACGTATTATGGTCTACATCGACTTTGCGTGTAAACGGATAGAATCATACTAGTCCGAGTCTCAAACAGCAAATACAAGTGGAATGCGTATTATGCATAAGCAAAACAACGTATACTGGACCGGACTGAATCAACGTTTTCGTGCAACGATTGACGGAAATACATCAAATAACTACACAACCGTCACATGGAATTCCCCAAACACATGAACCACCTCACCGCCAGCGGGCGCAGAGCATAACACTGAAGTCGAAAAATGACATATATGCGAAAAGGCATTAAACGAACATAAAGTAACAGAGTATTTCCATTTGACTTAACCATTCTGGGGTGTAGCGCATTCCAATTGTAACCTCAACTGCAAAATATCTACACTCATTCCGATTTTCTTCTATAATTTAATTGGATATGACAGTCATCTTCAAATACGCTAGCTGGACGACGATAGCTAAAATATCGACGATACCCCACTTAATAAAGAAAAATACATCAGCTTCATCAAGAAGTTTAAATCGAATCAGTATGCCGATAAGGTAGATGTATTTCGAAAAATAAACATTAAAATGCGATTTATGGAATCGTTCAGATTTATGGCGGTATCTATTGAGAAACAGGATGAAATTTTTTCTCAAAATCAATGTCAATATGTGCAGACGTACGACTAACAGTTGAAGTTAGAAGAACAGTTGAAGAACAAAGAAACGTACATCCCCGTACTAATATCAACAAGTACGAAAATTAAATGAATCGACTCTACTGCCCAAGAACAGCTTCCACGACACATTGGCAGATAAAGGCGTTAGCGATCAAGACTACGAGTACACTATAGTAGTCTAGAACACGATCACTCGTTCCAACTTACTGTAATATTGGAATATTATCTTAAAACCGATCTCCCGCTGTCCGCAGACGTGTTTGGAAATTTTAGAGAAGTATATCACGATTCACAAACGATTTGAACCCAATCCACTACAACAGCAACTGGTAGTTTCACGAATATGAGTATTCAATGTGTTTTATCTCAAGTTGTTTCCACCATGCAAGAGTCAAAAATAAATACCTAACCGTTTATGATAGCAGTGACCCATCAACCTACCTAGTAGTCTGAGGTGCTAATAATTCATGTGGGTAAGTTATGTCTCAATCGCTGTCCTACAACAACTTCGAGTGGACGAACCCCGATGAAGTCGATCACCTCGATGTTAGTAGCATAGCGGACAACGATGAAACGCTATTGAACGATGCCCGAAACGACCATCAGCTCCTTCTCGAAAACATAATTCATACAAAATCTATAACAAACAGCATTGCATTATACATCATCTCAACCTTAAGCAAACCATATTCAATGGTCTAGAACTCTCACTCACCCATCGAGTACTACGATTCAACCAGTTCACATGTCTGAAATATTACATTCATTAGAACACCTTCCTGAGGAACCAGTCCGAGAATGACTTCTAGATGATTTTTTAAAATTAATGAACAATTCCGTTTACAGAAAAACGAAGGAGAACATCGATAAACAAGTATATGTTTAACTGCTAACGTATTGAAAAGATTTGAGGTGAAGACGAGACGCTGGGTCTCTGATTGCAAAACAGAAGTTTAAAAACATCAATATATTTAGCGATAATTTTACAGTAATTCAAATGAAGATACTTCAAGTCGTCTACAATAAATCCGCATATATCGGTTTCATCGTCTTGAAATTGTCGAAACTGCTAATGTATGACTTTCACTACAACTACCTGAAACGGTTGTACTAGAATAAAATACCATTATGCTATATGAATACAGATAGCTTCATACTATATATTGAAACTGAGAAGGTGTATGTCGATATTAATCGAAATTCGCATACATTTAACAACTAATTATGAATACGATATAATTCATACGAAATAAGGTCGTGCAGGGAATGTTTAAATTGAAGAATTTATCGATTTTCGATCAAAGATGGTCGGACTTCAAGCAGATAACTGACAAATTAAACGTGTGAAGGGATCTGACCAACGACAATGTGCTGTATAAAACGCAGCATCTATTCAAGACAGCTCTCTACGATATCTATCTAATATGGAAAACAGAAAATTGGCACTACCGTACTTGAACGATAAGAGGTGCATCCATACTAATAGGCTAATGATATACATACATACGCCTAGGATACAACAAGACCATCAAGACTGAAAAAATAGAAGTTTAAGGTAAAAAATGCAATTACCATCCAGAAGCAAACCGAAACCTGTTGTTCCACGAATTTCTTCACAACCAGATTTATTATCATCAGCTTAAATAACACGGACAACGTAAATATCTACAGGCACATAGGATATCTGTCGTACTGAACCAAGGTGAGATTTTAAGACATCTGTATTTTTATGAAAATATTAATGTTTGTATGTTATTATTGTATGTGAACACCAGTTTATCTAACGGTCAATATATTTTTAATAAGATGCAATGTCTGAGTGTTTTTAACCGACTCGAATGAGCCGCGGACAGCAGCGCGTTTGTCATGCGAAACATTAGTAACATGTACTACTTGTAGAAGCTGATTAACCAAAGAATATCCCTACTGAACACTGACTTGGATATATGCGTTAAAATGGATGACGACGAGCAAACAAGACGGTATAGGAGCTGTGACGTCAGCACTTACTATCCAACGTCAAACGTCAAGACGTTTTTGAGTGGCATACTTGCCAATATGCAGTCGGGGAGGGGTAAAGAGGGCCACTCTTTCAGATGGCGCGAATTTTGAATTTCCGAGGAGGTTGGCGCGAATTTTGAATTTCCATGGATGTTCACGCGAATTTTAAATTTCATGGGAGGTTGACGCGAATTTTGAATGTTCGAGGTTGTTGAACCGAATTTTAAATTGCAAGAGGGGTTGTATACCTTCCAGACACGCAGGCATGCGTGTTGTCCACCTTATCGGACTCCGATAAGGTGGACAACACGCATGCCTGCGTGTCTGGAAGGTATACAACCCCTCTTGCAATTTAAAATTCGGTTCAACAACCTCGAACATTCAAAATTCGCGTCAACCTCCCATGAAATTTAAAATTCGCGTGAACATCCATGGAAATTCAAAATTCGCGCCAACCTCCTCGGAAATTCAAAATTCGCGCCATCTGAAAGAGTGGCCCTCTTTACCCTCCCCGACTGCATATTGGCAAGTATGCCACTCAAAAACGTCTTGACGTTTGACGTTGGATAGTAAGTGCTGACGTCACAGCTCCTATACCGTCTTGTTTGCTCGTCGTCATCCATTTTAACGCATATATCCAAGTCAGTGTTCAGTAGGGATATTCTTTGGTTAATCAGCTTCTACAAGTAGTACATGTTACTAATGTTTCGCATGACAAACGCGCTGCTGTCCGCGGCTCATTCGAGTCGGTTAAAAACACTCAGACATTGCATCTTATTAAAAATATATTGACCGTTAGATAAACTGGCGTTCACATACAATAATAACATACAAACATTAATATTTTCATAAAAATACAGATGTCTTAAAATCTCACCTTGGTTCAGTACGACAGATATCCTATGTGCCTGTAGATATTTACGTTGTCCGTGTTGTTTAAGCTGATGATAATAAATCTGGTTGTGAAGAAATTCGTGGAACAACAGGTTTCGGTTTGCTTCTGGATGGTAATTGCATTTTTTACCTTAAACTTCTATTTTTTCAGTCTTGATGGTCTTGTTGTATCCTAGGCGTATGTATGTATATCATTAGCCTATTAGTATGGATGCACCTCTTATCGTTCAAGTACGGTAGTGCCAATTTTCTGTTTTCCATATTAGATAGATATCGTAGAGAGCTGTCTTGAATAGATGCTGCGTTTTATACAGCACATTGTCGTTGGTCAGATCCCTTCACACGTTTAATTTGTCAGTTATCTGCTTGAAGTCCGACCATCTTTGATCGAAAATCGATAAATTCTTCAATTTAAACATTCCCTGCACGACCTTATTTCGTATGAATTATATCGTATTCATAATTAGTTGTTAAATGTATGCGAATTTCGATTAATATCGACATACACCTTCTCAGTTTCAATATATAGTATGAAGCTATCTGTATTCATATAGCATAATGGTATTTTATTCTAGTACAACCGTTTCAGGTAGTTGTAGTGAAAGTCATACATTAGCAGTTTCGACAATTTCAAGACGATGAAACCGATATATGCGGATTTATTGTAGACGACTTGAAGTATCTTCATTTGAATTACTGTAAAATTATCGCTAAATATATTGATGTTTTTAAACTTCTGTTTTGCAATCAGAGACCCAGCGTCTCGTCTTCACCTCAAATCTTTTCAATACGTTAGCAGTTAAACATATACTTGTTTATCGATGTTCTCCTTCGTTTTTCTGTAAACGGAATTGTTCATTAATTTGAAAAAATCATCTAGAAGTCATTCTCGGACTGGTTCCTCAGGAAGGTGTTCTAATGAATGTAATATTTCAGACATGTGAACTGGTTGAATCGTAGTACTCGATGGGTGAGTGGGAGTTCTAGACCATTGAATATGGTCTGCTTAAGGTTGCGATGATGTATAATGCAATGCTGTTTGTTATAGATTTTGTATGAATTATGTTTTCGAGAAGGAGCTGATGGTCGTTTCGGGCATCGTTCAATAGCGTTTCATCGTTGTCCGCTATGCTACTAACGTCGAGGTGATCAACTTCATCGGGGTTCATCCACTCGAATTTGTTGTAGGACAGCGATTGAGACATAACTTACCCACATGAATTATTAGCACCTCAGACTACTAGGTAGGTTGATGGGTCACTGCTATCATAAACGGTTAGGTATTTATTTTTGACTCTTGCATGGTGAAAACTAACTTGAGATAAAACACATTGAATACTCATATTCGTGAAACTACCAGTTGCTGTTGTAGTGGATTGGGTTCAAATCGTTTGTGACTCGTGATATACTTCTCTAAAATTTCCAAACACGTCTGCGGACAGCGGGAGATCGGTTTTAAGATAATATTCCAATATTACAGTAAGTTGGAACGAGTGATCGTGTTCTAGACTACTATAGTGTACTCGTGGTCTTGATCGCTAACGCCTTTATCTGTCAATGTGTCGTGGAAGCTGTTCTTGGGCAGTAGAGTCGATTCATTTAATTTTCGTACTTGTTGATATTAGTACGGGGATGTACGTTTCTTTGTTATGAACTTCAACTGTTAGTCGTACGTCTGCACATATTGACATTGATTTTGAGAAAAAATTTCATCCTGTTTCTCAATAGATACCGCCATAAATCTGAACGATTCCATAAATCGCATTTTAATATTTATTTTTCGAAATACATCTACCTTATCGGCATACTGATTCGATTTAAACTTCTTGATGAAGCTGATGTATTTTTTTTTATTAAATGGGGTATCGTCGATATTTTAGCTATCGTCGTCCAGCTAGCGTATTTGAAGATGACTGTCATATCCAATTAAATTATAGAAGAAAATCGGAATGAGTGTAGATATTTTGCAGTTGAGGTTACAATTGGAATGCGCTACACCCCAGAATGGTTAAGTCAAATGGAAATGCTCTGTTACTTTATGTTCGTTTAATGCCTTTTCGCATATATGTTATTTTTCGACTTCAGTGTTATGCTCTGCGCCCGCTGGCGGTGAGGTGGTTCATGTGTTTGGGGAATTCCATGTGACGGTTGTATAGTTATTTGATGTATTTCCGTCAATCGTTGCACGAAAACGTTGATTCAGTCCGGTCCAGTATACGTTGTTATGCTTATGCATGCTTACGCATTCCACTTGTATTTGCTGTTTGAGACTCGGACTAGTATGATTCTATCTGTTTACACGCAAAGTCGATGTAGACCATAATACGTAACACCGTTTTTCGTTCGTGATTTACAATTTTTATATCACCCCAACAACCTTGCTTTCTTCTTCGTCTCGGTTATCGTCAATACGGTTAACATTCTATTACATTCACCTTTGATATGTCTATGATGTTGATACCGATCGAAACAACCTGATATCAGAACATAATGATGTATTGATCGTCTTCCATTAATAATAGATCGATATGTATATCCCTTTTCCCCTTGTTAAATACACGATCCATACAACTTCCTACATTTTCGTCTTTATGATGAAGTCAAGTCCATATACATTTACATATTGATAGGTTGTTTTGGGTGTCGATGTGACCAATACCTTTTAATTTCACCATAAACTTAACTCCTTTCAAGATTAGGCGTGTCAGTGCGGATAATTGGTCGCCTATATATATTTTTTCATGCTGGACGAAAGACTGCAGTAATTCACCATGGGATATACGCTTATTCATCATTTGGAATATTTATATTCGCCTTCGATATATCTATGATGTCGACATCGGATGAGATAGTTCCGTTATCAGAACATAGTGATGTTTTACCCCTCTTCCACTAATAGCGGATTGATATGTGTGTCCTGTTTCGCCCTTGTCAAATACACGATTCATACAACTTCGCGCGTCGGGAATTCGACTCCTTGCAAGTTTAGGATTGTCGAATAGTGCTGGTAACATATCATCCTATATTTACGTGAGTTCAAGTGCAAGGTAAAGAAAGATTGTAATGCATCATTAGATGCACAGCCTGTTCTTTATTTAACTGGTTAGATCGATATATGACTATTTTCTTTCATGGCTTGCAAATTTTATATTTTCCGGATCATCTTGTTTTTTCTACATCTTCCATCGTAGACATCACGTTAAACCTCCATGATATCGACATCGAACAAGATACTTCCGTTATCATGTTAGAATGATTATTATTATATTTATTTTATATTATATTATTATGCCAACAGTATATCGATATACATATGTTTCCTTTTCCACCCCTTATTAAATACACGGTTCATACAACTTCGTGAGTTTTTGTTTCTGTATTGAAGTCAAGTGTGTATACGTTTGTATAGAGATGTATTTGATGTGACCAATACCTTTTAATTTCACCAGCAACTCGGTTCCTTGCGAAGTTAGGGCTGTCGAATAATGCTGGTAGCTTCACATTGTACATTTATTTCGTTTGAGAGATTTATATAGGTAGATCAATATTTTGTCTAAAATAATCGATGAATACAATCATACCAAACATCGATCCATTCAGGTTAAATCCCGTATTCTTACGTGTTTAAGTAAGGTGGGTAATCCCAACGCATATTTAATTGAAGATGTAAACGAGAAATTGATTCTGGGGTGTTCCTATAAACAGAAATAGCAGAAATTCAAATATGAGAACGTATACTCCCTCGAAGGAGTTTTACCTAGAAAATGAGATCGAATCAGTTGGATTTTATAACTTCCACAGCAGTTGGATAAACATTTTCACGCTGTTTTGCTATACTTACTTATTAGTAAGATTGCATTATTCTATTACTGCATACTTATTATAAATATTGTTCCACCCTTTAAATAAAATTCGTAAAGTTTATGATGGTATCTTTTATTCAGTATAATATGTATAAAATTATTTTACTCCGTTATTATATTTCACTCGCTGCACTGTTTCTTGGAAAACGTCGGTCCATCGATATTACCTTCACGTCGGATAATACTGTTGGAATATACTATATTTATGCGAATTTTCATGTTGTAGGTTGTATTACATCATGGGGTGCCTGCTTTATCATTATTTTTACATTATTGTTCCGGGTGATTTTTATGATGAACATATCCTCTTCAAGTTTAAGAGAATTGCTGTTCAGATGCGCATGGAAACAAAGGTGTTCATTGTGTAATGTAGCCGTCGGTAAGGTTTGGTCGCGGCATCGAAAATCCTGTTCCGACATGCTATTCGCCGGATGGTTCATTTTACTTGGTGGCTGCTTCTCTTCTGAAACATCTCGTTTCTTGGTGATGGAATCGATATTGTGCGTTTTCTTATGTCGAGACAGACTATCCGATCTCGTAAAGATTTCCTCACATATGGTGCATGTGTAAGATTTATTATTTAAGCAGGGATGTCTGTTCAATCCATCTTTTCTTGCAAATGTTTTGTGGCATATCTCATACTCCATCTTAAACTATAATATTGCAGTCTATTAGGGAAAGTATGCGGTGAAATTTAAATAACTTACCTAAAATATGCCTGTCCAATCACGACGAATACTAAGTGATAATGAAACGCTAAACCAGTAGGAAATCAGCGCCTAACTATAAACACTAAAACTATATACTGGAGGTAAAGATGTTGAAGTTCACGACCTAGCTGTTAGAAGGCTGTCGGTAAATAAACTAGCTTTTATATGATTTATCGATATTCAATCAGAATGCGATATTTCATATGATGCGATCAATTAAACTTTGTAAGTGTTTTTCTACATGTATCTTAATATATTAATAAATAATGGACTGAGTTTCATTAAATTTGATTTTATATTAACTTACACATTTAACACACAACTGTCGTTGAATCCTGTTTGTGACGTTACATGCTCGTATCAATAGACAAAGGAGCCTTGTATTACGTAATTTTATTAGATGCCGACTGTATAGGATCGTTATAGAAAATCCACATATGTTACTGAAAGATATTGATTTCTATCCGTCTACGACCTGACCGAGCCTGATATGCTTGACTTTGTTGATTTACAATCGATTATTATTGGTATAAGTGTTCCAGTTAAACATAAGCCTATGTGATACGTTTTAATAATTTACTAACTAATTGACTTACGTTCCATTTCCTTATAATATCGTATTACAGTATAATATCTAAACCTATTTGTGATGTCTAATGATGTAGCGTACTGCGATTAGCGGTCGGTCAATCGTATGAAGCTCGGGTCATCTCCCGATTCCTCAGTTTGGTGTATTTTACGCTCAAACGTATAAACCGATTCTTCACGTTACTGATGAGCGATCGAAAGTATACAGTGTTCAGTAGGACCAACTTGCGCATGCGCAGTGACGTCATCACTTACTGTCTGACGTTAAACACCCTGATCAGTGTTAAGGAAGTTGTTGGGGAACTACCTTCCTATACATAGCATAACGTTGAAACCTGTTTGTGATGTCTAATGATGTATCCACCAATAGTATGTAATGTTCACCAGGGCTAACTTGCGCATATCCAGTGACTTTATTACTTACTGTCTGACGTTAAACACCTTGATCAATGTTAAGGACGTTGTTGGGTGAACTACCTTCCTATACATATCGGGGAATTTTTCGAGTTGGTAACCAATCAGAGCGTGGCATTGTATAGGGTGCGACCAATCAGAACGCTGCATTTTGTATGATATCATGAATGAGAACGCTCTTCCCATCTAACATTAACCTTGTTTATGCCATGATGGTATTACGTAATATCTTATTAGGGATCTATACATAATTATCTGTTTTATCAACATCTTCTGACTAAGAGCGAAGTTCTAACATATTCCTTGCATCTAAAATTATCATCTAAACCTGTTTGTGATGTAATGGTATTGCGTAATATTACGTAATATATAGGAACATATCCGCAACAACCAGCATGTTGGCAATAGCGACCCTCATGCGATCACCTAAGTCAAACAGCGACACGCGCGATCAGTACTTGGATGGTGTACCGTCGAAACCGGTTTGTGACGTCATGGTATTACGTAATCTTTTAACTTTACAAACCTTCCGGCCAACCTCCCCATCTTCTGGTGAAATACCCAATTTCCTAATTAGGCCTGTTACCACCTACAGCTCCCTGTACTCCGAACAGCAGCGACACCTTCCGCTCGAAAGCGACACTACATACAGCCACCTGTACTACTTATACTACATAGGTGCCTTACCGAACAGCGACACCTACCGGTCAAAAGCGGCACTACACACAGCCGCCTATATTACCGGCATCTACCGAACAGCGGCACCTCCCGGTCAAAGCGGCACTACATACTGCATAGGGCCCCCTACCGAACAGCGACACCTACCGGTCGAAAGCGATACTACATACAGCCCCTGTACTACTGGCATTACAGGCGTCCTACCGAACAGCGACACCTCCCGGTCAAAAGCGGCACTACATACAGCCACCTGTATTACCGGCACTGTCCAGTTATCTACCTTACCGACCAGAGGGGCGGGAGTTTTGAATTTTCCGGGGAGGGGGTTGTTGGCCATTTTTACCCTCCAACCGGGGTTGTGGCCCCATTTCCATACACGCGCGGTCGGGGTTGTGACTATCTTCCAGTATACACGGTCGGGGTTGTGACTGAGCGACTGAGCGGGTGGGCGGGTGATCCAGAACCCGCCTTCTCTCTCTACTGATATGTGAAGATTCATGTTCATGTTTATATTTTATACCATTGTATTGCATGTTTACATATGTTATTATATTTATGTTTTGGTTGAAAGGTAGATCTTTCAAGGTCGGTGGTATCTTTGGTTTAGATATAATTTATGTATGATTTTGGGATAGCTATGCGGTAGCTATAATTACCAGCGAATTTTGAATAAACAATTACAGTCCACTTGTCAGTCATTAAAGATCGCTAGAAGAAAATCGTATGTAAAACACAAGCAAACAGTAATGTACAAAATTATAATAACTTACGTTTTCGTGTTGTAGTAGGAACCTATGAAGTGCTCGGTTGAGAGAGAACTTAAAGTGAAGCAATGTACTACTATATTTTACTTAAACAAATTCTATTTAACTTACCACTCGTAGTACTTTTACTTTCTGTAGATGCATATGTCTCTACTTGCTGAGGTGGGTGACTAACAGAAGCTGATCTTGGTACTTCCAGCTTACTTGAACCTGTAACAATAATATAAATAACTATAGCAATTAAATTTGGAAAATTAAAATTCCCTCTTATTTACTGTATTTTCCACAAGTAAATATGTAACTTTTCAGTATTTGATAAACTCACCTGCTGTTTGTGATGGTAAATATAAAGTTGGCATTGCAGACGAAGTTAATCTATTATTTCGAGTAATAAATTCTAGACAAAAATGCTGTTGGCATATTCTATGATTAGTGTAAATGGTTTTGTATGGTAACGATTGTAATGACAAATTTCCAGTTAAATTTAACCAAGTCTTGAATTTATCAGGCTGCTTTTCTGAATTAGGGAAGTAATGTCTTGAAGATACATTGTCTGTGCAATCATAAACGGCACATTTGTACAATCTACAGCACAATAAATGACAATATAATCAAAATCTCCACAATATTTAAATTTAATTATTTAATTTTATACTGCCCTCTACAATATAAAACAGAAGTAAAATCAAATTTCAATTCATGCAAATCATGAGCCCAGTGGAATCATCCCATCCCATGCGTCAGTCTAGCTGCATCCTTTGCCAGGGTTAGTCGATTTCTTAACCGCGTTGCGTAACTCTATGTAAGTGAATATTGGTCAGAGCTGCTTCAAGGTTTTTGCGGGCTTTACAGTATGTACTTTGCGATGGCATCTTCCGTTAAAAGAAAACAGGTTAACTTGTCTATAGAGCAAAATTGGAGCGCATTAAAGAGACTGGATAAGGGAGAAAGTGTCACTGCAGTAGCTAAGAACTTAGGAGTCGGCAAAAGTATTATTAAAGACTGGAAAAAGAAGCGGACGGAAAGCGAATTTACACAGAAACATTGAAAAAAAGGAATAGTATTAAGGAAAGTGAGCTTAATGAGGTAAATGGAGCACTTTATATTTGGTTTCGCCAAACGATAGAGGAAGGCACATCAATTAGTGGGCCGATCGAAGAGAAAGGTTTGAAATTTTATGAAAAATTAAAAAAGCCAATGATCCTAAATTTGTCGCAAGCAGTGGTTGGCTTGATCGCTGGAAGAATCGCTATGGAGTGCTACAGCTTACTATTTGTGGGAAAAAGATATCTGGGGACACGGAGAGTATGTCTCAATTTAAAGGGTTATACGCAGTTAGGAGGCCGAAATAAAGCGATTTCTCACGATTTTTTTATGGAAAGCCATTTTAATTCATTTACTTGACAATTTGCAAGGATATAAAAACACATTTGAATTTTATTGTGATATTTTTTATTTTTGAAAATAATATTGTTTAACGCCGCTGTTGTTGATCTCCGGGCGCTCCTCTAAAAAAAGTTGTTCGGCAGTGTGCACAATATCTCGTAACTGAATCATCTATAATAAAAACCAAAAAGATTTCGTCAATTTAACGTTTTATCTCGTGATTAATCGAAGGAATAAGCAAAATATTAATTTAAAAAAATTGCAGCTTCTCAAAGACAAAAAACGGTTGTCGATCTTGATGTTGGCTTTAAATTATTCATAAAATGAAAAATGTTGATCGCCGAGCAAAAACCCACGATTAATCACTAATAACTATATTTACAAAGCTTGTGTAAAAATTGGAGACCGATAGGTTCAGCCGTTTTCGAGAAATCGTGCACACCGACTTGAGAAACGGAGTTTTGAGAAAAACGCGTTTAAAGTCTATTCCAGGACCACATCGTCCATTCCTTCGGCAGCTTCTAATAATTCGATTTGGTGTTGCCTTTTGGCCATTCTTCCCTCGTGAGTGTCCTCGTGAGCTCTCTGGTCAGCCATTGTGACGCGCTCCGTGTCCTCCTTTTGGGCATTTGAAATGTGCATTCGGCCCCACCGAAAGTCCAATGGCACTAATGTAAAATAACAATAATGCTGTAGTAGTGCCTTCATTGAATATACCGTCAGCGATGTTTGCAGCTAGTTCTACTATTTTTGCGCCATCGGGGACGTTTTTTAGAGTAATTCTCCAAACGAGCTGATTGTAATTTTCATTATTGTTCTGTGTGAAACCACACACACATCTCTCTAATTTTTCATGGCTAAGGTCCGTATAAATTTGGTGCACAGCCTCAGCAACATCCTGTGGCAATGGCTGGTATTTGTCTTTGAATGTGGACAATGTATTCGCAGCTGCTGCCCGCTGCCGAGAGCACCATGATTCCTGTCCAATCGGGCACTCCTCGTGTTGCGGATTTTTTCCGTTGAACAATAACTATAGATAACTATGTAGCCCACATTGCACTACGTACATAGGATCAAAAAGTAGTAGGACTGAATTAATTTAAATTTTTTTATTCAACAAATTCTTAGTAGTCCTCGAAATAGCACCCTTGTGCTCCGACACAATGCGTATAACGCGATTCCCACTGCGCGTACGTCTTCTGGAACTCGCTTTCCGGGACCCCCTTCAGAGAAGTCTTCACTGCCCGTTGGACGTCTTATACGGAGCTGCATCGGTTTCCCTTGAGGTCGCGCTTGAGCCGAGGAAAGAGGAAGAAGTCCAACGGTGCCAGATCGGGACTGTAGGTAGGGTGGGGCAAAGTGGCGACCCCGTGCTTGGCCAGAAGCTCCCTCACTAGCAGCGCGGTGTGGCACGGCGCGTTGCCGTGGTGAAGCTTCCATTGTTGAGCGGTCATGGCGGCATCCCCGTAGGCGTGCTTAATCATTCTGAGGATCTCCGCCTTGGTTTTCCCGAGTTCGATGCCGTAGCACTGCTCGAGATTTTTCTCCCTCATGGATCGCGACGACACTTCTTAACAGAGGTTCACGGGAATCTACGTGCCTACCTTCCGCTTGCCCGCAGGCGACTGGAAAAAATATCGGTCTCTTCGGAAGACTCTTCACTACCACCCCCAGGTGATTCGACCACCCTCCACCGCTCCGTTCGCGCAACAGAAATTCAGTCCTTCTACGTTTTGATCCTACCTGCTCTCTACGGAATCACAATTTCTTCTTATTGCTAAGCCGTAGCAAACAGTTAATTTGTCTATCATTTAACCAGTGAGCTTACCTTTGCCGCCTAGACTTTTTCTTTATCTGGGTTTTCCACTTTTTTCAATAATTTCGACATTGTTTTTCATTTCGGAGTCACGTGTCCATTTTATTTTGCACGTGCCCCTCTTTCTTGACAACTTCTTTATCACCATAGGGTAGAGCTTTCAAAATTCCCGAGTAAGTTTTGGAGTCTCCGTCGGCGATGTAATTTCTGTATGGCACTCCCAATTATTTCATCGAACGCTCAAACATTTCGACTATTTCATCAACTTCCATTTGTCCAGAAGAACTTGAATGCTTTGCGAGGCAATTTCCTTCATGATTTGCCTACCATTCATTGTATTCTTCAGTGTGAATTTTCTTACCCTAAAAACATCCAAGATTTTCCCGGAATAGTATCCAATCAATGATAACACGCCGAATAAGGAATTAAATCGTCGCTTTTTCCACGATACAACGCCAGATACGGTTAATTCTGTAGAATTTTTATTGCCTTGGTGTTCGGACGTAAGATTTTTCTCTTCAGCACAAGCTTGTTTTTTCATCGCTACTTGTACGTAAGAATGAATATTGCTGATAATCAAGTCGTAAGTATTCTGCGTCAAAAAGTTGACATGTCCATTAATTTACAGAATTTTGCAGCATTTTTTAATTCTAGTCCGAGAACTCTCACGACGAATAAAAAACATCTATTTATCGCATAAGAATGGGCGATAACCGGACTGGAATTTATTGTGCGAGCTGCACACTTATCACAAGACAGAACAATCTTGAATCCAAGTCCTCGTTCAGATGTAGTTTGAAATTTCACTTCTCCGGCACAGATTTTACATTTCACATATTCGCAAATAGCTGCGACACCGTGATGAAGTTCAAAATTCGATATTTAAGTGACAGTTCACGTGGAACAAGTATCTCCTCTTGCATTTTTAATCTCTTCGCCGAAGTACTAAAACTATTTTTATCCATCTCAGCTGTTTTTGGATTGAACACATTTTTTCTTTTTTATTCCTCGACCTTTGCATCTTGGTAGACGCCCTCGTTTCTCTACTACACTTCATCATTTTCACGAAGAAATCAAAATAGAAAATGTAAACAAGCGCACGCTTTACTGTTTTCCTTGGCGGTTTATACTGACAACTTGTCCATATTTGGGAACAGAAACCGTTAAATTTCACTCGCAGTTATGAAAAGGACACTAGTACACTATCACACCCTGTATAAGAATACAATTGGAAGGTCAAAGTATGCTCATAAGTTTACCAAAATAGTATTTTGTTGCGTATTTACTATTGGGCGTCATCACTCGCCGTTAATTCTGGATGTTGCGTTGTTGGTTGTCTATTTCGCTACTGTATTGACTGCTATAACTAATTAGAATTTCCCAATGTGCGTCATCGCTAGATACGCACGAGCATACCTGTGGTCAATACAAGGAGGGACGCACTGGGTAGGTAGCTGACGCTCGGGTCTCTGCTCCATCTACTGTCGACCGCTTCGAGCGCTTTACAAATATGCGTGTAACTGCGTGAATATTTGTCAGATCGACATAAAATTTTGTGGATATATTCTTGACCATATGTATATTACGAAAAAATCGATTTTTAAAAATTCTAACTGCGTATAACCCCTTTAGCAAAAGTTTCAGAAATTTATCGAAGTTTAAGATTTGTTTGACCGGATAACAATTGTACAATTGTGATGAAATTATAAACTAATACCAGTTAAAAGTCTTGTTTTCAAGGAAGAACGGTCAGCCCCTGGTTTTAAAAGAAGCAAGGAGAGGGTAACAATCCTAGCATGCAATAATCCAACAGGTGACCACAAATTAAAACTTGGTCTCATTGGAAAATCAAAGAAACTACGGGTGTTTAGGCACATTGAAGTAGATAAATTTTCAGTTTGGTACCGACACTAGCCAAATGCTTGGATGAGCGGTGCAATTTTCAAAGAATGGTTTTATGAAGTTTTTGCTCTGTCGATTGAACGGTTTTTAAAATCTAAAAACCTGTCAACGAAGGCTATTCTGATTTTGGATAACACGTCTTCGCACCCAGATATTGAAGTGTTAAAAAATGGCGTTATACGAGTAATGTTCTTAGCACCCAATGTTACAGCGTTATGCCAGTCCACAGACCAAGAAGTTTTGGTTAGTCTCAAGAGAAGATAAAGGCGCAAGCTGTGATCCCCCTTCTTTCTGCAAACGATGATGGTCAAGATCTTATCCATAAGTTCGTTGAACATCATGATGAAGAAACTTAACGAATCTCGTACCCTCAGGGGCTCACTGTTAACAAGTTTAACAAGTGAGTTCGGGAAGTTAGCGCTCCCGAGGTATCCGAGCTAAAACCCAAACTAAGGTGTAAGGTAACGTGCCGAGAGTTGCGTGGCAGCAAGGGTGTGCGGTATTTGACGTTCCCCTGGGAGCACCAGGCGAAACCCTCTTGTAATTAGCCTTACCCGATCAAGCGGGGCTCTGATCGGGCGGATAGATACTTCCCTAGCTGCTCTTCGTACGACTACGCTATCTAGAATTTCCAAGGCTAAAGTGTAAAAGCTTGTGAAACAGGGCCAAGGTTACATACAGGTTAAAAAAGACATAATCAAGGCCAACTTAGGCATGCACAAAGGGACCAAGTTTAGTGTAGACAAGTAAGTTAGGTCCCAACAGACGGCCGAGGCTACTAAACGTAAAGAAAGGACGGAAGTCCAAAAGGGGGAGGTCAGAGGGCAGTACTCCCGCAGGTCTTCCAAAAGGCAAGCAGCCAGAAGGTTTAACCTTCAAAGAGACTACAGATCGCAGTAGTATGCAACGACTATCCAGCCACCCAGATGGAGCCGGCAAAGCTTAAGGCAGGCCAGTACTCTATTATGGAGGCATATAACAGCATTACGGAGCAAGGGCTTCAAGTCCGCTTTAAAAATACATGTATATGCGGAAGAACCGCTCTCAAAGCTGTTAAGTCTAATTAAAAGAATAAGGCTGGAGAACGTACTCTAAGAAGGCATGAGGACCACAATAGATCTGGAAAGGTCGCAGTGGAACAGGCATCATTGCCACCTCAAGTAATCTAATCTAATCTAATCTAATGAATCTCGTGAAAATAGTTCCTGGACGTGACGAAGCCGATGAAAGTGATGTCAAACACTGGTTCCAGTATTATACCGAGCAAAACATTATGTCCGATGCAGAAATTATTGCTGGTGTTACAGTTAACCCTGCAGAACTTGCCTCATCCAGTGAAACGGGAGCACTCGCGCGTGAGCATTTCCCTCACGCTTCATATTTTCCATATTAAATTCAATATTTATTATTTTTTTAAACAGTTTAGTTCCTTATACGAATTTAAAACAGCTAGCATTTGCCAATAAAGCAGAAATAATGAATTGTAGTACCTAGTACCTAATCAAAAATGGAATGCAAAAATCCTGTTTTCAGTAAGAAGTTAATCGCTCTGATGTGAGGAAATATTCACACTGTAACACAAGGGACAGACATGTTTAACGTGTTCTGTGCAAATAGCTTTATTGGACTCAACACTATGTTTCTTGCTTTTTAAATTTTTTCTCCTAGGACAAAAAACACAAAAGCCTAAACCGACTTCTTCCACAACTTCTGGCTCCTCGATGTTCAAAGTTTTTCTAATTCAAGTACGTAAAGTCAATGGCAAATTCTGTTTTGGCGACCGACTTATCAAATGTGGTTTGATCAATTCGTGTGCCAACTCTTTGAAATATAATCTACGGTCTTGAATGTTTCCCGTATTACTTTTATATATTATTTGACAGTTGATACCGCCTATATTCATCAAAATTGAGAAAAATAATCTCAGATGCCATCTACAACAGAACCTAGAGACAAAATACGTTGACTTTAGCTCGTCAACAACATCGACATCGCCTTTTGTCAGATTGTAAAATGTGATAATCTCCAGTTTTGAGGTATCACCAGATTCTTCTTCGATTTTATCAGCACTGTGAAATGTAGATAGCACAGAAACGATTTTACTTGGTTTCGGTTTGTATGAAACCAAAACAATGGGCTTGCAAAATGCAAATATGCTGCTATTCAATGGCCTAATTTTAATATTCAACGTAAAAGGAGGTATCTCTTTTCTATTTTTTTCTGAGAGTTCAGACAATGGGTGTTTTCATTAGAATCATGTCTTTCGCAAGAGGTACAGATTGGAAATAGTCATCCAATTTAAATGACCCTTCGGGCTGTTTCCCTGCATAAACTTCTAAATTGCATGTGTAAAACATTCTAGAATCCATTAAGGTCTATATCTGCAAACCATATTTTGCCACCTTATTCGCGATGTATTGCCTGAATTTGAATTCACCAACTTGATAGCTTCTTTGGCATTTCTCTACAAATTGGGAGCATACTTGCCGAATCGGAGCTAAATTGTCGTATTTCTTTCTTTCGGCTCTGTTATTTATGTCATCAAATCTCAGTGCGCGTAATAAACGGTGAAATCTCTCTCTGTACATTGTAAGCCTAAAGCATTCTGGAGCAGTACCCTCGCTGGACCAGAGTTCCCGAGTGTTCAAATATTAAGCCTTTTTTTCCCAGCCATATATAATAGTCCAATGGGAGCATATATTTCTGTCTCATCTGTTGCAGCACACTCCCTATCTCGCGTATAATTTGGGCGCACTGACTTTGCTTTTTTGCAAGGGATTTGACACCGGGTAAATGCCTAACAATATTATGTCTCAGAGTGCGCTTGTTAGGGCGAGGACGATGAGCCAGTCAGCGAATTGTGCCATCTTTACCAATACAATGATGTTCTCCATCAAATTAAGGCCCCGTGTCAACTATCATGTTATCATTTTCGTCATCACTATCTGATTCTTCTGTATCTGTATTATGGTCACTATGATCACTCAATACTCACATAGAGAAAAACCAGAAAAACACGTCCAAGCTGTATTAAGAGAAACGTGCAATGGGCATAACAAAACACCAACGCGAGAACTAGCGCCGTGAGAGAAACGCTCACACGGTCTGCAAGTGATGGACGAGTTCTCTCAAGAAATAGCTGAAGATGACTAATTGTTGCTCAGATTGCATTTACAAGTAGCAGCTAGTGCTCCAGGGTTAATGAAGAAATTTACGAAAATGACGAAGACGTTGGTGTTGAGGA